>ML685766.1:7239193-7384077 GCA_007922175.1 Pelusios castaneus
AAGGCCCCAGCGTGGAGGGTCCTAACACACACACCCTCGCCACCCCTTCCACACTGCTCCCCCAGCGTACTGGCACCTTTTTTAAGAAAAAAAAGCACTGGATATAACTTCCCAAAACGTTAGGAGCAGCTAAAAACAAGTTATCGTGAAAGTCATGCTGTGCTATTACCAGGGAGAGAGAGCGAGCAGTCATACTTTCCCACACACCAGATGTATATGCGGAGCTGAGTTTTTTCAAAGCAGTCTAGGAGATTTAAGTCCATCTCTTTCATTAATTTGAATAGAAAAGTACTATTTCAAATTTCAATATATGTGAACCAGTGTAGGTATATATCGAACCACACCAATGCCCACATATACTGTACATTTATATATAAAGAATATTTAAGCCTTTTCATCTTTTTCTCAGCCCACCTTTCTCCTCCCCCTTTCCACCACTAGTCTAATCAAAATAGTACCCCCTTTTGTTCCCAACTTCATCCTTAACTGCCCCACGACTCTTTCGCCTAGACTCCCAACCGGCTACTGCTCCTTTAACATTTCCTTCAAGAATCCAAATGAGACCGTTTTGCATCTGATTGAACACAATGACCCTCTCTCTTCAAACCCAAATAACATCTTTCCTATCACTGTTTGTAGGGATAGAGTCACTCTACATTCTGTTCAGATTTATGGTCCTGGGGACAGAATAAGATCATAGATAGATTTGCTACCATTGGCAGGTTCTTAAAACTGAAAAGATTAATAATTTACTGAGTCCCTCAGTGAGTGTTTGTAACAAATTTAGTAATGTTTTTAAAATAAAAGTGCTGAGCTTGACAGCTAACTGTGAGCCAACCCAATCTTCCTCTGGCTTTTTTCTCCTCTATGGCTTTTATGACTTGTCCAATCTGGATATTGAGCCCTTTCTTGCAAGTATCTCAGTCCAGGCCTCTTGACATTATCCAGGGCTTAAGGCTCTCAACATGTGCTTTGGATCGGATCCCCACCTGGCTGCTGTGCTGTGGGGGTGTTTATGTACTCTGGTAGCAACAAATCAGGGCACAGGAAATTTATCACTGGAACCTGGAATTGTTCCATCTAATTGTAAGTTAACTCTAACAACTTGTTTACTGAAGAAAACTTCCTTATCAGGTGAGGATGTGTCTAACTTCCATCCAGTCTCAAATTTATTATTCTTATCTAAGGCTCGTTCTACCCTAGCAACATCTAGGGTAGAACGAGCATCTTTCAGGGAATGTGGAAAATCCATACCCATTAGGGACGCCATGACGACACCCACAACACCATGTCTTCACTCCAATTTTTAGCTATACTAACTAGGTTAAAATAGTGTGGCTACATCAACCTAAGCTGCGATCATGCTTTTGACTGCAGTGTACATGCACCTTAAGACTCCTGGGCTATGTCTACACTGAGAAGTTAGTTCGAATTAAGGAAGCTTAATTCAATCTAATTTAATCCTTGGCCACTCTAGGCTTTCATTAGTTCGAATTAAGGGCTTCCTTAATTCGCACTAATACATTTGATTATACCTTTCGAACTGACCCTTAATTTGAACTAGTTAGTTCGAATGAAGTCAATGTGGCCGTGTTAGTTCGAACTAACTGCTTAGTTCGAACTAACCGGCACATTGAGCTTAATGCAACTGACTAGTTCGAACTAAAATTCCAGGGGGCCATGCTAGTTCGAATTAAGTTAATTAACTTATTCGAACTAACTTTGGTAAGTGTAGACATAACCCTGAGTTCTACTCACAAACATGACAATGAGTGACTTTGGGCACTTCATCTGTGCCTGTGTTTAACCCATAACAATGAGTGTAGTATACTACTCTATTTCTCAGGGGTATTCTAGGGCTTAATAATGTGTATAAGGAGTTGGAAGGAATCATAAGACAAATGGTGTTGTGATAGTGTAAAATGTTGGCTTTATTATTATAGCGATAACAGTGGATCTCTTTCACCAAGAGAAGTTGGTCCAATACAGGATCTTTCCTCACCCCCTTGTCTCTCTCATACCCTGGGACCAGCATGGCTACAACAACATTACAGATAGCCTTATTATTAAATATTTGAGGGCTATAATTCAGTTATCAGTGACTCTCTCTGAGACTGTGAGCACTTTAGGGATCTGTCTTCCTACATGTATGGGCACTGCCCAGCACACTGTAGGCATTATTGGAATATAAATAAATAACAAATATTAATAATGTTAAAATAATAAATATACACTAAGTGCTTTCCATCCAAAGGTCAAAATGTGTTCACAAACACTAATTAATGAAAACTCGCATCTCCACTGTGAGTCAGAAAAGAGATTTCACTGGTGAAGGGCAGTGTTTCTTTAAAGGTGTGCAGCAACACTGAACAAGAGTTTAGCACAGAGAGCAGAGAAGAATAGCACACCCCCATTGAAACTGCTTAGGGAATTTAGGAAAAATTTAATAATCCCAGTTGAAACTGGATTAGGACACCTGAATTAACAGCCCTAATTTTAGAAAATCTATTATGGGATCTTTAATAATCATAAACTATACGAAATGTGATTTAATACCTTATCCAAAAGACAGCACTTGTAACAGCAGTATTGCTTAGTCCCTTGCTGAGACATTGATTCTGTACTGACTCAGATGAAAGCATGCCACCTATAGAATATCCAACACTGCCTACTGCTGTCTTTGGGGGTCTTAAAGTACTAGTCCAGGCTTAGCTTATGAGATCTGACATCATATCCAAGATGACAATTTGTGGACTTTTAGTAGTTTGAATAGCTCATTACATGGGATCAATTCCTTTGCTCTCATTATAAATATTAAGACAGAAAATATCATAATGTCACTAGATAAATCCATAGTATACCCACAGCTTGAATAGAGTTTTGGTCACCCCATCTAAAAAAAGAAATATATGAATTGGATGATACAGAGAAGGACAACAAAAATTATTAGGGGTATGGAACAGCTGCCGTATGAGGAGAGATTAAAAAGAGGGGGAATGTTCAGTTTAGAAAAGAGATGACTAAGGGTGAATATGATAGCAGTCTATAAAATCATGAATGGTATGGAAAAAGTTAATAGGGATATGTTATGTACCCTTCATCCAACACACAAACCAGGGATCACCCAATGATATTAATAGGCCACAGGTTTAAATCAAATGTAAGCAAGAACTTCTTCACACTATGCACAGTCAACATGTGGAACTCGATGCCAAGGGATGTTGTGAAAGCCAAAAGTGCAACAGGGTTCAAAAATGTATTACATACATTCATGGAGGATAGTTCCATCAATAGCTAGTAGCTTTGATAGTCAGGAATGCAACCCCATTCTCTGGGTGTCTCTAAACCTATGACTGCTGGAAGCTGAGATAGGACAAGAGGTGATAGATCACTTGATAATTGCCCGATCTGTTCATTCCTTCTGAAACAGTGGTTTTCAAACTTTTTTTCTCAGGACCCAGTTGAAAAAAATCATTTATGCCCATGACCCAACAATTACATCTTTGAGCAATGCCTTCCAGTCTTCTGGTGGCGGCAGGGGGCACCGCGACCCAGTGCCTGAAGGTCTGCAACCCAGTACTGGGTCCCGACCCTAAGTTTAAAACAACGCCTCTGAAACATATGGCAGTGGCCACTATAGACAGACAGGGTAGTGGGCTTGATGGACCATCGGTCTGACTAAGTATGACCATTCTTATGTTCTTATGACTGGATTGCCATGGTTCTCCACACAAGAAATGAGGAAGGGGAATTAATTATAAACTGGCTCCATTCCTCTTAACATGTTCTGCAAATCCGCTTTGAAAAGACATAGAATAAAAATCCTATATTTTTAAAATACTATACCTGTGTTCCCAATTGCAAATTACATTATTAAAAATATAGTTTTAAAATATAGTTTTCACTATTTACGTTTTTCAAATATATGTTTTTTTGCACATCATTCATTTTGCATTTCACTCAATTATACCAGATAGACTCATAGACTCATAGACTTTAAGGTCAGAAGGGACCAGTACGATCATCTAGTCTGACCTCCTGCAAAATGCAGGCCTCAAGACCTCACCCCCCCACTCCTGCAATAGGCCACCAACCTATGACTGCGTTATTTACCTCCTTAAATCATGATTCAAGGACTTAAGATACAGAGAATTCACCGGTAGGTGAACCATGCCCTGTGCTACAGAGGAAGGCGAAAAACCCCCAGAGCCCAGGCCAATCAGCCCTGGGGGAAAATTCCTTCCCGACCCCAAATATGGCTTCTATTTAAAATCAGTTTCATTGTCTGATCTCATGTCATTAGTGCAAAGACATTTTTAGTGGTTTCCCAGAACTAGAGGGAGATGTTTATAATAAAACCTGTTTTTCTTGATATTTTTCTTTTTAATTTGTTAAAATAAGTTTATTTGGAAACACAGATGCATCTGACAAAGTGGGTTATAGCCCACGAAGGCTTATGCCGAAGAAAATCTGTTAGTCTGTAAGGTGCCACAGGACTCTCGTTGTTTTTGCTGTACACAGACTAACATGGCTACCCCTCTGGAAATTTATATGTTGGTTTTTAACAAACACTAACATGTTATGGCTAATTTATTGGACATTATTCCTTAAAAAATAAGTGGGAAATTGCCATTTTATGATTTTTTGCTGCAATATATTCATTATCATCACCATTATTACATAAATTTAGATGTGATTTGAGGATCAAATTTCAAAATACCCCAAAATCAAAGAATATTGGATTCAGCGGCCAGTTTGGACTGGTAGGCCCTGACCTGAAGCACATTAAAGCCAATATAAGTCCTTACATTTACTTTAATCAGTTTTGCACTGAGCTCTTAATAGACGAAGCCCCTAATCATGAATTCTGGAGTTGTGTTTAAAGTTGGATTTCAAAATACAACTACTTCCAATGTTCTAGGGTGTCTGGGTTCAGGATACCAATTCCAGAGGTGGGAATGATGTCCTGGAAACTGTCTTCTATTAATGCAAAGAACTGGCACAATACAGACTGCAGAAGCAAAGATTCTCCCTATTGCCTTAAAAAAAATTACCTTCTGTTCTAGAGGAACCACCTTTGAGAATGAAAAGGTAATCCTATGTCCATATCCAACACAAACTATGGTGGCAAATTTTGTGATATGGACACCATTCCATGTACTTGGAACTAAAATGAAACTCCAAATACATTTCACATACAGGCACCAGAAAGCTATTAGATAATATTTACTCATTAGTAATCTTGGCTAGATTCAGTCAAGTTACTTTGAATTTCAAAAGCTCCTAAATGTTAGCTTCAGTCTCACAAGTCATCCACATTCCCCACCCAGAACATTTATATCTATAAATAAAATAGCTAAATAGATTCAGGTGGGTAAATGTAGACAGTAACTATGCCTATTTAAATGAAGTAGGACTAACAACCTGTACCTCCCCTATCTAACATTTGCTGTTAAATTAGTGATGTCATCTATAAAGCTAAAATTTGGGGGCTATAGTCCCACCAGTTAGCCTCTCTCAGCTCTGACTCCAGTAAAAAATCATATGCACATTATTTAGGAGAACCACATGGAACTTTTTTTCAACACTTCTGTCAGACAGCTAAGAAAGCTGAAACTAAATAACAGTCCCAGATCTTTAACTAGTGTACAGCTTTCTAAGAATACCAAGCCAAACAACTTTTACTTGTAAAATCTTAATTGATGTCTTTAAACGGTTAGAGTATAGTTAAGCGCTCTTTTCTAAGGATAGTACTCAACAGTTTTCTTGTCATTTCTTTACATACATACATATACACATGTAAACACATAGCTCAGATTTGCCTGATTGTATTGAATCTGCAGAAGCTTTGTTGCATGAGGCAGACTGGTAGGTATTGCTAGTGGTCACATTTGATGTTTGGGACAAAAAAGTTTCAGTCAAGAGGAAAGGCCAAATTTACCCTGACCTGTAAGAGTAAGTGAAGATGTAAGATCTTTCACTGAGCTTGCGAACACTGAAAGTCAGCACTGTATTTTGTTCATAATTTTAAATTTTATAGGCCAAATTTAGCTTCCACCCTTGTAATCCTAGTCAATGAAGTCAACGATAAGCATATTTGTTTCTGTAAGAAAAATGAAGCAAGAAAGAAACCCTAGAGCATTGTGTTTTTCTATGTTCATTTTTAGTATGATGTCCACACACATGGCCATTCTCTATGCTAGCACAGCCTCCAGATTCCTGTTTTCCTGAAAATATATTATTGATTTTATATTTAGACAATGACATTCTAAACTATTCAGAAGCTGGTTTTGCTCATTTGTCAACAGGTACGCACATTGAAAAGCCTCTATAAGCAATGTGAAAAGTAGAGATTTAGTAGGAAAATTCTTGAATGACTTACTATAGATAAAGATGATAGAGATGGAAAGGAAGCTTTTCAAGTTTACCTGAGCATAGATGAGGTCTGATTTTCCGCCATCTTTCCACCTACCTGATCTTGGGAGCAGCCAGGGCTCTGTTTGGTTACAGCATAATTTAGAGTAACCTCATGACTGCTCTAACTTACAACGGTAATAACAATCCCCAGGAGCTTTTTCATTCACAGATTCATAGATTCCAAGGCTAGAATGGACCATTATTTTCATCTAGTACCATGATCTATATAACATAGGCCATTAAACTTCCCCAAAATAACTCCTAGATATCTTTTAGAAAAACATCCAACCCTGATTTTAAAACTGTTGGTGATGGAGAATCCACTTCAACCCTTTATAAATTGTTCCAATGGTTATTTAAAAATTTATGACCTATTTCCAGTCTGAATTTATCTAGATTCAATTTGTAGCCTTTGATTATACTGTACCATTCTCTGCTAGACTGAAGAACCCATTATTAAATATTTGTTTCCCACATGTATACTTATAGATTGTAATCAAGTCATCACTTAATCATCTCTTTGAGCTCTTTGGCTATGCCGTTCCACCAAAGATCTTCTAGAGGCACAGGGCAGTCTGTGAAGAAGCCTTGTATTTCCGTACTGACTCCAAGATTCCCCCCACCCCATTTGCTGACAGCATGGTTCTGTTGGACCCCATGCTGTTGCTGGAGAGAATGCTGGCCTTTGATAACGAGAGTCCTGTGGCCTCTGGAAATTTCTGGCCTTTGATGAGAACCTCACAGGGTTTTCCTTCCACTTCAGCTGCATCAGGTCATTAAAGGGCCTAGCCTGCTTGGCCTGCCATCACTAACAAATTCTCAATTGCCATTGCTTTTACTTTAACCCAAAAGAATGGCCTTTTATTATAGCTTTGCCTTCACTTAGGCGTCTAAGAATCCACACTGAACATTTTGTTGTTATGGCCCCTTCTGGTTTGGAAGCAGATAAGCTTTGTGTGTTTGGCTTCATGCACTGGTATTTTTTATGTGCCTTTATCTATATAGTATCGCTATGTATACTTAAAATAATAAAGAAAAATCCTAAGAATTAATTAAAAATAAATCTGTAGAAAACTTGACCTGCTATATGCATATTTCCTCATCACTTGAACTTTCACATTCGGCTGCATTTTGTGTGTTTAATTTTGGCCATTTGTCTCACGCTGTTAAGAGGCCACATCCCATATTTGGCCCAGGGTAGACTGCAGTTTGCTCCATTAACTAACTGTGAGGCATAGCATTTTCATATAATAGAAATGCTTTTAATTTTAATGTAAATTTTGCAATGCTAAATCCTTACACAAGAGACCTAGGGATAAGTGGTGGATTATAGTTCAATCTTCCCCTGTTGCCCATAAATATTTATTATTTCTTACCCTGTTTTGAGACACAGATGAAATTCATCTTCTGGGTGGGGGGGAGGGATGTGGAGGGGAGAAAATCATCTTTAAAGTATAAATGTGAAGAAAATGAAAACAGATGCATGGAAAGGAAAAGAGAAGCTGGTGGGAACATTACTGAACTGAAACACATTTTCCCTAGGAGATGACAGCATTGTGCACTTCCTTAAGGCTTCCCACAGACAGACAACTCCCCTGTGGAAAAACTCTCAGGAGGAGGTGGAACATAACCTCGAGGAAGAGAAACAAATTGGAAATGTGTCACATTCCCAAGTGAAACATATAACCGAATTTGCATTGTCCCTTCGTTCATTAAAACTCAGTTTGTTCCCAATGAACCACGGGAGAATTGTCTTTAAGTAAGAAAATAGAAATGTGTTCTAATCCTGTTTATTTGCAGAGGCCAGGCCAGCAACAGACATGCAGCAGGGTGATCCCAGTCTGCTCTGAACTGACACAGTGACATGATGACTGGGCTTTGAAGATAGAGCAGCAGTGTTTATGTAGTGAGCAGCAGTGGTGGAGAAGGGAGGAAGGGGGAGGAGGTGCCGGGAGGGAGATCGGGAAACTGTAACTCATTGTGGATGGGCTGAACTGGCCTGGGTGGCAAGCTCTTAAAGCTCAGCACATTCATCAACCTGCCGAGTGGGCCCGACATTCTGGAGCCACGGTTGCTCTTGCTCACTCCCGCTGTAACTGTGTCAAGCATGATGTAGTCCAACTGTGCAGAGACAGCACAGCCCAGCCAGACAAGCTCTGGTCAGTGCAAATAATCACAGCTCTGACTCCTTTCTCTGTTACTCTGCAAAGCTTGGCCACAGAACACAGAGTTCTCACAGGAAGTTTACGTCAGTTCTCTTTTACTCTTACACACAGAGAGCCAAATTCATTCCGAGTCTAACTCCATGTAAGGCTCTGGAGTTACACCCAGCGTTAGTTTGACCCAATCTTTTTAATGTTGCAAATACTTCGGAACTTAAGCCCCCAACTCTGATATCACTTACATCAATTTTACATTAGCATGACTCCACTGGCTTCAGTAGAATTATTCCTGATTTACACCAGCATGAGAGGAGAATCAGACCCTGAAGCCTTTCTATAGGGCTTCCAGCAAGACAAACTGAGTTTTCCATTCTCTTCCATTTTTCTGAGGTAATTTGGGTTAAACACTTGTATTCATTACTGTTCTATTGCAATGGTATCCTTCTCAAATGAGGTTTCTATCATTGAAATATTAAATCCATAAAACTTCATTTGTTACTGTTCCTATATAAACACCTCAACCCCTAACATTTGCTTCCTGAAAAAGCTGTGCAATACAAGTGCAGCATAACTAAGATATGCTTTTCCACAACCAACAGTAATTTTGTTCTAATTGGCTCCTTAACAGGGACTGTATGGCTAAATTCCAATGGACCGTGCTTCAAATGTGCTGATAAGGATTTGGCATGAGCCTAAAAAGGCCTAGCAGTTCAGTGAGTAGGGCAAATTGCCATTCATAATTAACCATACCATCCCTAACCCTTGTGGCTCAGTTGCAAAACGAAGGTGCTTGCTTGCTTTTTTTGAGGCTACTTGATACATGTCAGCTGCAACACCTAATCATGTCAGAGTGAGCCCTCAGTTCACAACAGCTTCAGTTCTACAGATCCAGGCTTTTGCCTTTTTAAACTGGAGCCAGAACACTGCCTTATTTTGGCAGGGTCGGAGGAGGAGATGGAAGGAGGATTTGTTCAACTTCAAAGCCTTTAATTATTTTAGTTTCTTTTATAGGCCCTTATTTAAATAAGCTATTTTTTAAAATGTATATAATATGACTTTCTATATTAATATGATTTCCCCAAAACACTTTTTCAGCTTCCATATTCTATAAACCCATTTCTGGTATTTTTTCTCACATTATTTTCCAGCTTTTCATTGAACACTAATGCTATGTCTACATTGGCAAATTTAGTTGACTTAAGAAGGCTTAAGTCGACTTACTAAGAACCACCGAGTAGGTCGACCTAACCCTCCTTAGGTTGAAGCTAACCTTTCTTTAGGTCGACCTAAGCCCAGTGTGAATGCTTAAATCCACTTTGTTAAGTTGACCTAAGGGTAGTTAGGTCAACTTAATAAAGTAGACTTAGTCCACATCCAAGGACACCACTTTGTTAAGTCAACTTAATAAGGTCGACTTTAAGTCGTCGCCCTTATTAAGTCGACTTAACAAAGTCGACCTAACTTTTTCTAGTGTAGACATAGCCTAAAAGGTTTGTTAGATATCATACATTCTGTGATAATTATATAGGCTGAAAAGATTTCTGTGTTATTATTTATTATGTGACAGTGGGCTTTCAGCCCAAATAGTTACCTCTAGTGAAATATGAACTATAGTGCCTTTCTTCCCAAAGAATCCACACATACGTTGTACACATAGACCCCAAATTAAGGAAGTGTCTCTACTCAAGACAGCACTTAAGTATGTGCTTACCCTTAAACCTGTGTTTAACTCTTCTTGAAGTCAGTAAGACTTGCACTTGATTTGACCTCACCTTTCTCTATGTGCTGTTCCCCAGTGTTTGAATCCTAACACCTTTTTTGATTTGCTGTTACAGCCTGACCTGATCCTATGTCATACACTCCCCTGCATTTAATTTCCTCTCATTCTGTAAGTTTCCCATCTTCAAAGCATCTGACGAAGTGGGATTTTCTCCCACGAAAGCTCATGCGATAAATAAATCTGTTAGTCTTTAAAAGTGCCACAGGACTCTGTTGTACTTCTACTTGCGTTAGCCTTCTCAGTGTGCAGGACCCACAGAATGACCTCCCAAGTTAGTAGGGCTCCAGTAAGAAATGTTCCAGTAAGAAAACACCGCCACACACTTAATGCTAAATAAGGCTTCTGTGCTTGTGTACTAACACTGATTAGCATGGTCAGTATCAGTTCCAACATTCTGCTCTTTCAATGTGTACAGCATAGTTAGTATTGTCAGTCCAGCATTTACCTAAGAGAACCAGATGAATTCATCAGACTGCATTTCAATTCCCAGTGTTACTAATTTGTTCAAGATTAGAAGCTGCAGCAATTAGTAGTCTATTTAAGGAAATCCACACTACAGGCTGCAAGTGCAACTGTTTTGAGAGGCGGGGATGTGTAAGAGCAATGGAAGTATCAGAACTAAAGTGACATTTTCCAGTTCACAAAGATGCTGCTTTCTTAACAAGTTTCATCAGGCTTTGGCTAGTGTCTAGAAAACTTCATCTGCTGTGCAGGTGCTCTCTATATCAGCTGTCACAGGACAAAGGGCAAAAGTGAAAAGTTGTATAGGATTTGTCACACCGAATTAGATCATTGTTCCATCTGCCTTCTTCTCTATTTTCAGCAGTGGCTAATACTGATGCTTCACAGAAAACTAAAAACCAAAACTATACCGAACATGTCCAGTTGGATCAACTTGTATGTAGAGGTGGTCAGGACTCAAAACATGGGAACACAGCACATCTTACTTCCCCAGAGGTGATTCTGCTCCAGAATCTTAGCTTTCATCTTTTTTAAAGGGAATTATTTAGGTTTCACATTTACATAGAAAACATTAAAAACATGAAGTTAAGTGTAACGAAGACACATGGTCTGCCAGAATTTGCAGAGAGTATGAAAATATTGATCTGGCAGAGGTGAGCTACCATATTTACTTATTAACTCAAATTCCCATTCCACCATTCACGCTGCCACAAAATCAGAGCTAACGTAGGTATATCTGTTGGTGGGAATTACATCTCCAGGTCTAGTGTTGACATACTGGAAATGATACCTAAAGTTAAGTAACTTATCCAACGACTGAACCAAGATCAGAACTTCCAGCTTCTAGCCCTGTACCTAAATCACTGGACCACTGTTCTATTTAATCGACATCTTTAAAACTATTATTGTAGATGGACATATCTCTGTTTAACTAAAGCATGCAATGCTGTACACTGGGCCACCAGCCAGTCAGAAAGCATAGGTAAATAATACTGCAATTCTCATTCCACAGCCATTTAGCTAAGTAGAAATCAATGCTTTGTAGAAGATTGCAGTAAGATACATGTCTGCTGCTCTGAAAACGTACGTGCCTTGATGTTTAATTTTCCATGAGTGCCTCGGCATTTATGTAGCAGCAGGTGACCGTTATCCTGTGACAACATTCTATTCTGATGACATTATCTTAACCCTTTCACAGTTGGCGCTATCCACTCCTGTTGTGCTGTCAGCATCCATTAACATTCCATCGACATCAATGAAATGTTAGGGGACAGAGCAGACACATTCTGCAGCAAAGCTGATGCTTTCCTCCTTTAACATACCTGAAAGATTGGCAGAAGTCATGCAGCTAATTGCAACACATTGTGCCAGCTCTTCCTTGAGCTCAGTTCATGCTTTTTCTGTGTAATTCATAGAGTCATATTTTAAGGCCAGAGGGAACCATTAGATCATCCTGTCTGATCTCCTGTGTTGCACAGGCCTTAGAATTTCAAGTTATTCCTGTGGTGAGCCCAATAACTTGAGCTTGATTAAAGCATATCTTCCAGAAAAGCTTTCAGTTTTGATATGAATTCAACACTTCCCATGTGAGATTGTTCCAACGGTTAATCATCTGAACCGTTAAAAAACTGTGCTTTATTTCTCATTTGTATTTGTTTGTCCTTACCTTTCTTGTTATGCCTTTCACCACTAATCAAAGCCCTTTAATACCCAGAATTTTACTGTGCATTAAAGTACTTATACACTGTAATATTTTTCTATAAACTAGGTTGAACTTCAGTTTCTCACTCTAAGGTATTCAACCTTTGGATCATTTTTGTGGTTCTTCTCTGCACTCTCTCCGATTTTTCAATATCCTTTTGAAAATGTGGACTCCGGAAGGGTTATTGTTATCATCACTGTTGTATAAATCACTTCCCTACCCTGACTCCCGACTTATACATCTAGGATTACATTGCCCGTTTTTGCCACAGCCCCACAATGGGGGCTCATATTCAAATGGCTATCCATTACTACCCCAGCTCCCTTTCAGAATCACTGCTCAGACTGGATACAGTCTGAGAAAGAAACTGATAGAAACTTTTCTGAAACATAATGTTATCCAGGAAGAGAAGTTTATTGCCACTTATCACCATAGAGGGGGGAAAAAAATATTCTATAGCTAGGTTTTCCAAGCTCGTTTGAGCTGGATGCAGGAGGAATGACCTTTGAAAAATTAGGAAGCTATGTTGCACTTTATTTTTAATGCTCTGGTACACTTTCACTAAACATAGCTTACCAATGTTAATACTATTAAAACCATGTTTTGTCACTGTTTAAGAATGTAGAGAAGGAAATAACAGAAAATGGTGTTTTACATGGCTTGTATAATGCATCTTTGCAGTTCCTTCCACCTAGAACAAACTCTCTTTAAATTGCACTATATCAATGTAAGCCCCAATTCTGCCTAGATTTATGCACATGATAAACTTTTGGGGGCTTACTCAGCATGAGCAAAATTAAGCATAGGTGTAAATCTTTGCAGCATTAAGGCCTTGTAATGTATCTTTCTCCCTTGCCTACTTTTAAGTAAAAATCAATAAGATAGAAACTGATGACTAAATGCTTTATGCCCCATACAACAACCTCATACTACTGTTTTCTATATATTTAATTCTGCAGTTACAATTTGTATGGGATATGGCAATGGAAAATAAAGGCACAGTCTTTCCAGTCAGATCTCTTGTCTTCCCTGCAGATCACTTATTGAAATTCTGCAGCTGGGACAAAAGACGGCAAATGGATCCTCCCAGGTGCCGGGATGTACCTCAACAGATTAGTTTACAGGATTTAGCCATTGTTCTGTGCGCTGTAGTAACGATGTGCAAAATGAGTAAAAATTATGCCAGAGAGTAACCCTGTGGATAAAAAATACATTGTATTTGTTATACAATTTTCTTAAATAAAAAGATGGCCTAAGTGACATTCACCATCTAGAGGTGGGCCAGGGTCAAGGCCTAAATCCAAATACTAACCCAGTCTCAATTTAATGGTCATTCCCTAACTCTATCACGTGTTGATCCAAAATTATAGAGCTGAACAACCTGAAACTTTGTCAGAGTTTGGGGGGAAGGACAAGTCAGTGGCTGAAGCACAAGCTTAGGAGTGAAGCAATATTGATTTTGTTCCTATTCCAGCCTCTGCCACAGATTTCCTCTGTGCTTCAGCTAATTACTTAGGAGCACATAATTTTTAAAAGAATCCTTTGATTCCGAGTGATTCAGTTTTGGAGTCTCCAGTTTAGACGGCTGATTTTCAGAAACAGTAAGCTCCCATTGATTTCAGATTTATTGTAGATACTCAGCAGCATATCTGTTCAGAAAAAAAAATATTTTTTTAAAGGAAATCTCAATGATCGGGGGCTGACAAGAGGGAGAAAGGAAAATATTTTTGCAAAATTTTGCATTTTTTTTGCCTTTTTTCTTTTTAAGTCCATTTCTCCTCAGCACTATGGAAAATCAAACCTTGAGTGCCTAAAGCTGGACAATTTAATAACAAGGCAACCAAAATTAGAGGCTACCTAGAAAATATGATCCTTACCTTCACTTTGCGGTGAGTTTCCCTTCTTTAATTATGCTGACATTAACCCCTACCTGTCTCACAAAGATGCTGAGGGGATTGAATTGTAGGATTTAATGTAAGTAAAGTACATTGAGGTTCTCAGAGGAAAGTGCTAAGCAAACATTAAAAGAATATTAACTAATAGAGTGCGTCTACACTTACAAGTTAGGTCGACTTAAGGAGGCTTAAGTCAACCTAACTTACTCCACGTCCACACTGGGCTTTCCTTAAGTCAACTTAAGCTGTTCCCTCAGTCGACTTAAGGAAAGCTTAATTCGACCTAATAACAACTCGTTTTAGCTCGAATTAAGGCTTAAGTTGACTTTTTAAGTCAACTTAAGCCAGTCTGGATGCCCTAAGTCGACTTAAGATGTAAGTCAACCTAGGGTGGGGGGGACAAGGGAGCCCCTGATCCCTTCTTCCCAGACCAGCGGCTTACCTGCAAGAGGAGCCGCGGTCCTGGGGAGAATTGCTCCCCAGCCAGGGCTCCAGCCGGAGGGAATCCCCCACTGGAACCCTGGCTGGCTTGAGAGCCCCAGAGGCTCCCTTCTCCTCAGGAAGCTGCAGGCGGCTCATCCCAGGGAGAGCCAGCCGTGGACGAGCTGCCCGCGGCTTCTCGGTCCCGGGGAGAGCCGCCCGTGACTTCTCGTCCTGGGGAGAGCCAGCTTTGCAGGAATTATTTGATTTTGTACATCAACATGCAGACTGTCAAGTAACAAAGATCTAGACAGTGATACTCAGACCCCAGGAGCCAAATTAGCAAGCAACATTACCCAAAAAAGCCATAGAAGTGTGAATTTATTGTTTCATTTACTATTCATATTTTAAAAGTATGACAGGAAATATTTAGATTAGAGAGAGAGAGTGAGAGTGTCTCAGAGGTAATACATTAATAACTGTGCACATTGATAACAATTATTAATAACATAATAAAAGCATCCTGATTGGTTAATAACATAGACTGGTTAATAATTAAATTACACAGCATTTTAATATGTGCTGCAGAGAGTCACAGGAGACACATTAAAGAGGCACTTGCAGCTTGTGACCTGCAGTCTGAGTATCACTGACTTAAACTAACCCAAATAAAACACCAGCTGAAAATGAGTATATACACAAAAACACCGGAGGAACCTAGGAACTGATGGTCAAATTGCTATTAGATGAACCCTAAAATTGTTACTAACATTTAAGTATAATATATAGTGGGCCTGACATGAAAGCCAGTACTGTATAATGGAGCCATATTGTAAATGAGACTCAAGCCTTTGAACTGTAAGAGAGAAAGTACAGGTAATTCTTGGTCCTCATGGTTCTGGCTGAATTTTATAGTTGTACAGTAAAGGCCTGATTCCATACACATTAATGCAGGTGAATAAAACAGGACCACTTACCTGCATAAAGTTATTCATAATGTAAGAATATGTGCAGGATCAGGGCCTAAAAGGATAGCATTTGTATGGTTGTTTATGTGAAACAACAAAGCCAATTAAAAAGTTTGTTAAAACACATAGTTGGCGCTGAGGCAGTACCTAAATCCACTGAGACTGCACAACCTGTATTGAGTTTACTATGCCCATGAAGGAAGAAAGACAAGCCAGGCTCCTAACTAAGAAAGTTAATTAGCCCAGCTCTTTGCTAGCAGGGTATTTCTGTTTAATTTGCACCCAGGTTTAAGTTACAGAGATTTAGGATTAGAGACAGAAATATGTAAAAGAAAAACTTGGCTCAAGGCCTTGAAGTGAAAAAAAAAAAACCTGGTTAAAATCCTTCTGCAGAACCAAAGATCTACCATAGAGGTGTGTTCCTTCCAGTCATGCTTGTGGGAATATTTCTCTTAGGATTACAAACAAAAAAAGATACATAGATGCACTAGGGATTAATAAAAAAACAACAACAGAGTCCTGTGGCACTTTTAAAGATTAACAGATTTATTTATTGCATGAGCTTTTGTGGAAGAAAATCCCACTTCATCAGATGCTTTGATTTTATATTTACAATGTAAACATTTTGAAGTCTTTCGATAGGACAGACTAGAGAAATAAAGTACTTTCATTGTGTGTAGATCGGATGATGTTTGAGCACAGCATAAATACTTACACAGAGAGATACAGGAAGGAGAACAGATCCTGCTCGTCTTTCGTTTGATTGAAAATCTTTAGCTGAAAATGCCAGTTAATCCCAATGAAACTGAGATGTATACTTAGCCTCACGGTTGTGCAGTGAAGTACTAAGGAAAGAAGGATAGCTTGTCCTAATTCCCTTCCCCCTTACAATCTCCCAACATAAATGCGATGTTCTTCCTCTCCTTCCCCATTCTTCTGCTTTTGCTGTCCTTGTCCTTTCTCTAAGCTCTTTCACCTGCCTCACATTACCAAGCTGCCACTCTCAGAGCACAGAATCACTCTGAGCTCCATGCCAGTAGTTCTCTGACTCTCTCCTCCACTGCTGGTGCACTCTATCACCCTGTGCTGTAGGAGACAGAAATTGCCAGTAAGGGAAGATAACTGAGATGTGTTAAGAAGACCAGCCTAGGGAAGAAGCAGGTTTCCAGCAGAAAACAGGCAGGGTATGATGACTCATTCCTCCCACAAGGCCTGACCCACAGCACCTACCAACAGCCAGATGTGGTCCCCTAAAGCTCTTGTGAGCACTCATGTCCCAGAAGACAATTTCCAAAGTGTTAAGTGAGGGGCTACTGAAATATTTGTTGTCCATTGCACAATTTTTGTGATGTTAATAATAACAATAATTACTAATGATGTGATCCATTTAAAATGAAAATAAAGATAGGAAGCATTTTAAATGAAAGCATGATCCCAGCAGGGTTTGAACTGAATGCACTTCGAAATATAAGGCAGGCCCACTATGCTAAACTCTATTTTTGAGGAGGAGCTAATGAAATTGAAAGATGTCTGTTGCTGATTAGCAGAGGAAATCCATTCTGTTCAATTAACGTAATCAAAAGAATCACAAGAAATTTCTTTTGAAGCTAAGTGGAAGGGTTACATTTTGAAAAACTCCCTCTCCTATGGCAGATAAATAAATTACATGTCCAGTTGCTCCTATTTAGCCAATTGAAATTACAAATGAAACATGTTTGTGTCTACATGCATGCATTTGTAGATGCTAATAATTGCTCCTTGGGTACTGGGGGATGTGTTGAGAGCTGGCTAAAATTCAAATACATTTGGATACAAACAATGTCTCTCTATTTAATAGCAACTACCAGCTATAATATATGCATGCAACTTTTCAATGAAAATCATATTTGATTACTGTATGCTTTGCTGTTACAATAAAAGTGCAGGAAGAATTTTCCAACATTTAGAACTAAACGTTTTCCCATAAAGATGTTAAATGATTATTTGTAAGTATTATTATGGGTGGTAAAAGGAAACAAAGACAAAATATGAATGGCAAGTGTGGTCAAGATAATAATGTAGTTATCCCATCAAGTTCCCTATGTTAACAGTCATGCTCTTTTTCAACTTTGCTTTTAGTTACTTGCAAAAGTCTCCATTCTGAAATACTGACATCATTCTAAACATCTAAAATATTTTCAGAGATTTTTCCATCCTGCTAATTTTTAGGAGTCAATTCACCTGTTGAAAGACAGAGGATTATGCAAGCTGCTGCTGTTAACATGAATAAGAGCCATACTGCGGAATCCTCTGTATTAATTTCACACTAGATTACAAAACCATATTATCCCCTACCCACCAAAAAAAAATCTCTTCTCTGGTATGCCCATGGTCACCAATATTCTCCTCTCTCTACAGGAATAACTCTCCCACTGACTTCAATAGGATATTTTGTATCCAGGGAAAGCAAATATCTGACTCAACACTCACCCACTGGATGTCGGGGGAGAATTCTGTCATTAGGAAAGATTTCTGGTAGAATCCTCATCAGTTTTGCATGTAGGAAAAGCTCTCAGGGTTTTTTTTTTTCCCACAGCAACAAGTCATCCTCTCAGAAATAGTAAAGCCTTGTGGTATGACAAATTAAGTATTAACATTAATAGAAATGAGATTTTACTAATATGCATTTTACTTTTGTTTAAAGATATCAGCAGCTTTTTCACTCTCTTTGTGGTCTATTCTTCTACTGCTGCTTAAGAGCTACACCTGTAACTCCCATTAGGTTAATAAAGTTACACTCCCTATTCCCCTCGGGATAGCCATGGAAAAATAACCACATTTATCTGAAGACATTTGTGTTCATCAAGGCAATGGGGCTGTCTGTGTGGGCATACAAGGGGGACAGGGACGGGGGACGGGACTGTTTGATAGTGTAAATAGATTACTGAAACAGAGACAAGATTTTTAAACAGTTTAAATGAAGAGTTATTACAATCTCTACAAATAGATATTCTTAGAGGGCTATCTTCTTAGCTATTCTGTATAATAGAATGTTCATCAGAGTTATTTAGATTAGGTTAGAGTGTAGGTGGAGCAAAGATAAAGCATTTATACTGTCTGGCACACAACCATCACTAATTTCAGGAATAACCCTAATTTTGTACTGAATTTCTTTAATAACTCTTTAATCCTTTCACTGTCTCTCTGACTCACCCAATCACTTTCACACACATCCACCCCCACAGACACTTCCCAGTGCCATTTAGAAATGGAAAAATGGATAAGAAAGTATTAGTGACCTTCCCTACAATTTTATCATGCCTTTTGACACAGTATTATATTAAGGTAATCCTAGTACAAAGAGCTTTTCAATGAGGATTTAATACTATAAACCCCATTAAAATCATTATGACAAACGCATGGTTTTAGTGTCACACAGAAGCTAACGTCACTCCGTCTCTAGGAGTGAGTAGTGTGATTTGTATGAGTTGACTATATATATTCTCATAGCAGTGAGAAATCCCTTTGGGCACAAATGTGTTTTTTGTTTTGGTTGAATTTTTCCTTAAGCAAAAAGGAGTGGGACCTATTCTTAAGGTGTGTGAGACTTTGTAAGTCTGGTTTTACAGTATAACTTTTGTCTTCGGGGAGACTTATTAAACACTGAAAGAAAAGTCACACACTGAATGAATGACGCCATCCTAAAATTGATTCCCAAGGGAAAAAAAAAAGACTCAGTGCTACATTAGAATTATTAAGGTGACCGACAACACCTTTTAGCAGGAGATAGTGCACAAAACTTTGGTAGGTTGCATAACATTAAACCTTATGATCTAATTATTCACCCAGGGTTCCATGGGAAATACATATCCAGAGTAGGGCTGGGAAATAGCCTCAACAAATAGATTTCACAATACAAAGGGAAGAACAGTGTCAAGATTCTAACATGGGAAAGTTCACTGATGAAGCAGTGTATCATAGTTTGAACTGGAGCCCTATACATCACTAAAATTCTGTGAGTCTAAGTCAGAATAACAAGTCACATGCCTTATAAAAGAAAAATATTTAAGCACAGAATTTGCTGTTTTGAATCCCTTGTTGTAATGATTAATATTCGTGGAAGGAGGAGATTTTTAATCTTAAATTTAAAAAACCAGTGAAATCTCTTTCATGGAAATATGTATAGCTGAAATTAAAAAACATTGCTGACTTATGGACAACAGTGAGCCAAGAGCTGGAGCAATATCTCCTGTTTGATCCAATGAGAAGTGCCACAGAAGTCCTCATGGGATCTTGCTCTAAGCTAAAGTTCAATTTAATGACCACTTCTTTATGTCTTACGTCATGGACTTCAGCATTTTGCATCTACCAAAACCACACAGCAAATATTTAATGCATAAAGGGACAAATTTCCAAAGAAGCTTTTAAAACTGCATGCATATTTTCAAGTGCACTCATTCACATTCATTCACAATCCCATAGCTGTCTGCAAAAAAAGCAACTGTGCATGCAGAATGAGTAACTGTTGCATAAATTATCCCTCTGCTCATGCAAATGCAAATTTTTGTGCATGTGCATTTTTACATTTGCACTTCAAGATATGGCAAATTTGAGTGTGGTCTTTAGTAGCTAACTGAGGCTATGTCTACACTTGGTAATTTAAATCGACTTTAACTAAGTCGACTTTAAGTCGACATAGTTAAGTCGACTTAGTGTCTCCACACTTAAAAATAAAGTCGACTTAAAGGGGAACTTAAAAAGTCGACCTAGAGCATCCACACTGGATGCCTAAGTCGACTTCTAGGGGCTTAGGGGGACCTAGGGGAGGTCCATAGGGGCAGGGGGGCACCCTTGCCCAATGCCAAGGGACTCAGCCTTTGCCTCATTATACTAGGTACAATGGGGCAAAGGGGAACAGGGACCCTAGCAGGGCATAGGGGCTGGCAGAGCAGGGCTCTGCCCTGCCAGGTGGGGGGCATGCCAGGCTCCCCGTGTGCCCCCCCTCCCAGCAGGGCTACCCCACGGACTTAGGGCTACCCCACGTCTATACTGGCTTAAGTCGACTCTAGGGAGTCGACTTAAGCCTTAGGTCTACTAGGAAGGTGGTTTTATAAAGTCAACTTAATTTTAATTAAGTCGACTTTATTTTCCTTAAGTCGACTTAAGCAGCTTGCTTAAGTCGACTTAAGGAAACTGTAGTGTAGACGCAGGGTAAATTAAGTCGACTTAAGCAAGCTTAAGTCGACTTAATTTACCATTGTAGACACAGCCTGAGCTACTACAGTCTACAAGGAAAGTACCCATTAGAACAAGTTAAAAATAATCTCTTCCAAAATGCCATTAAAAACAAAATAACAAACCCCGAGTCTGATCCTCAGCTGCTATAAATTGATGTAGTCTGATGGCTTTCACCGCCGAATATCTAGCCACCTGTGTGCAAAGTTTTGTTGCCAAGAGGAATTTTACAGTGAAACTACAAATTACTGAAAAATAGGGTTCAAAGTACAAACACTAGTATTGCCACAGATTGATGGATATACCACGACAAATATTCAACTGGTGTAAATAATACCTAGGTCTTATTTAACACTTTTTTCATTGGTAGATCTCAAAGTCCTTTACAGAGATATCACTATCCACATTTACATATGGGAAAACAGAGGCACTGGGAGGTGAAGTGATTTAACCAAGGTTTCCCAGCAAGCCACTAGCCGTACTGGGTATGGAATCTAGGTGTGGTCAAGCCCAATCCACTGCTTTATCCACTAGGCAGACATACTTCCATTGGTGGAGATACTCCACTGTATGCTAGTTGAGGATCTGGTCCTTTTATTATTAAAAACAATAATTAAATGCATACATCCTATGAACTGATGTACCTATTTTTGTATTTTTTTTAAAAAAAATTCAAGAATGTGTGTGTGTGAGATATGGTCTCTCAAAACACTTTTAAAAACTTACTTTTTATAATAAACTATGACTTTTTCATAATAATGGTCTTAATCTTTATTTATACTCACCAGCAACTACAGATCAAACAACAGAAACACTAAAGCAGGAACATATCCCTGCAACAGACCACGCTGCCAACTTTGCCCCCATATCTACACAAAAGACACCATCACAGGACCTAATCAAGCCAGTTACTCCATCAAGGGCTCCTTCACCTGCTCATCCACCAATGTGACTTATGCTATCATGTGCTGGAAATGTCCCTCTGCCTTATATATTGGACAAACAGGACAGTCTCTGCGCAAAAGAATGAATGCACACAAATCTGACATCAGAAATTGCAACAGTAAAAAACCAATAGGGGAACATTTCAGTCTTTCTGCTCACTCCATTGACCACTTGCTAATAGCTGTGCTGAAACAGATGAATAACAAATCACAGCTTCAAAGAGAAACTGCGGAACTCGACAAATCACAGCTTCAAAGAGAAACTGCAGAACTCGAATTTATATGCAAATTCAACTCAGTTGCCTGGGGGTTAAACAGGGACTTCGGATTTTTCTCTCATTACAACAGGTGATTTGACCTCACCTTCTTCTATGTGCTGTACCCCAGTGTTTGAATCCTAACATCTATTTTGATTTGCTGTTACAGCCTGACCTGATCCTATGTCATACACTCCCCTGCATTTAATTTCCTCCCATTCTGTAAGTTTCCCATCTTCAAAGAGTCTGAAGACGAAAGCTCATGCGATAAATAAATCTGATAGTCTTTAAAAGTGCCACAAGACTCTGTTTATTTTTCTGCAATAGACTAGCACAGCTATCCCTTTGGAACTTAATCTTTATTGTAACCACTTATCTAATATAGGGAAACCCCAAACTTTCAACTCTATTGTATAATTCATACAATATGTTCAACATTTTCCCACATAATAAACGTGGGAATCTATAGAACCAGTCCAAGGTCTGAGGGCTTTGGGTTTTTTTATGAATCATGTTTGCTACCTCCCAGTTCTACCACACCCCCAACTATAGCACAACTTCTAGAAGCCAAAGAGTTTCTGCAATCAGCACTGAAAGGAAGTGCCGTGTGCAAAAGCAATATTTCCAGTAAAAACTGAAAGACAAAGTGTGCTAACCTTATCTCAGAAGTTATCAGAGAAGTACTCCTACGAGAGACGATCTCTAGATCTATTGAAAGGTAACTTTGAAATACCATCATGCTTCAGTAAAAGAGAACTGATGAATGAATAAATTAAGTTATATTCTCATTCAAAAATTGGGTTTCTGCTATAACAAAAATCTTTTTCTTAACCCATAGCTAGGTTCTGTTTCTCTAAGATGCTATTCATTAGAGCAGCTTGAGGAAAAAAAGAGGCTCATTCATTGTACCTGTTACTTAATTTGCACAATCTATTGCAACAAAGGAAGAGTATCATGTTAGAACATGTACAGAGAAATCCCATTGTCTTGTCTTCAGAAAAGACATATAAGATTCTTCAGATAAAGCTCTCACACATTAAGCCTCCTTGGCTAGCCGTTTATTGGCTGTCTGGCAGTAGTTTTCCTATGAGAAAAAAACAAAGTGCTCCATTACCTGTTTCTAAACTGATGGTTTTATTTAGCAGATCAAAACTGATTGGTGAGTTCTGATTTATGTTTTCAGAGCAGGAGATCTAACCAGAATGATGACTATATTCTTAAGTGAAATGTACTTGCTCTATGTTTACACTCTCTTCTTCTTTCTTCAAGTCTATGAAATCTTTAGGTGCCATTATTTAAGACTTTCCCAGGCATATAAATATGTAGTAAAAGAATTGTTTGAATAATAGTGTGAACACATCTAGGTCCTTTTTTAATCATTTGTAGTAAACCTTCTTATATATTGTACCAAGCAGGAGAAACCTATCCCTCACTTTTGAAACCAGGTTGCAAGGGTATATCCACATTGATTTTAATTAAATCATTGGGAATCGTACTTCCAATTCCCTGTGAACACTCTACTTATGTGGTGGGGGGCCTCCAATACATTCTTAATATATGGCTTCTACAGCATTCCTAGTCTATAAGGCTGTTTTTGAAGCTAGGAATTGCACCACACTCACAGTTGATTATCTTTAGTCAGTGAAGACCCAGAGTTCAGAAGTGCATTCACATGGGTCCGGTTCTCATCCTGAAAGAGGGAGAGTGATATCAAGCAATACTAATGCCATGGCCATTCCCCATTCATCTTCAGGGGGATACCATCCCCCTGCTTAGCAAGTGAGGTGCAGTTAAGGATGAAACCCTCAATCAGGGCATGCTAAGTACAGTTCTGTTGCACTCTTCTTGTACAGTGAGAATAATAACATTTCATTAATATATTTGATTAAAACTAATGTTTCATTAAAATATTTGATTAAAACCAATGTTAAAATGATCAGGAAAGAGTTTCTATACATCTGGGTATAATGCACAGATTATTCAAAAGTACAAAGTTTGGTTTAAAAGTCATAGAATACAAAAAGTACATAATCTGCAACATCCCAAATTGAGGTTCTTCAAATATTAGCATCCAAGTATTTGGGTACATCACTTATACAAAAATTATACTAAGAGCAGTTTTTGGAAAGGAAATATAGCAACCAGGCAAAACTGATCACTTTAGCAAAGAACGTCTATATCTGCCAAACACTTGGGCAGAATAGGTGTGTCTATGTAAATATGGTCTACTCAAAAGCTTGTCTCTTTCACCAACGGAAGTTGGTCCAATAAATGTTACTATCTCACCCACCTTGTTTCTCCCTTTACACCTACACACCCCCCTATGTTTTGTAAATACACTTCCTCTAGCATATACCTCATTTCCAGCATTTTTATGGAAGATAGCTATAGTTTTGAACTCTTAAAGTTGTGTACATAAGAACCGCAATACTGGGTCAGATCAATGGTCCATCTAGCCCAGTATTCTGTCTTCCTTCAGTGGCCAATGCCTGGTGCTTCAGAGAGGATGAATAGAAGAGGTAATCATCAAGTGATCATATAAGATACTGCAATTGGTTGTAGACCATCCGCATCATCAACGGACTTTAGAAACATCCAGAGATGTTCTCACAGCGCTCTCCTTATCTTCTATATTTCCTTGCCTTTCTGTAACATTGAGCTTTGAACCCTGACAGTGTATTAATCACCTGATAGGAAGACCACAGATTGCAGAGCTCTTCTGGGAAATAGACATCTGAATGAGTTCACACTTGTCAGAAGTTCATAATGTCTATGATTTATTGACTCTGGTGAGTTTCTCATTGCTATTGGGAATATAAACTAGTTCTCCTAAGCAACAAGGCATGGAAAAAGAGTCAGTGCAATGCCACAGCAATGTTTATGAAGCCTTGAGACTTGTCCAAAGTGCACTGAGAAATGATGCATTTAGTCTTAAGGTTAAAAAAAAAAAAAAAAAAAGGAGTTGACTCTTCAGCTGCTTCAACATCTCTGCCTAGGTGTGCCATAAAGCACTACATATATCAGAAGAGTAAAAGACCCTTTGCTTTCCCTAGGCCAAATCTTGAAGCTCTTCTTCAGTTTTTATTCAGTTCTTATACAGGCAAACTACCATGCTCATCACATATTTCTGTGCAATAAGAGTGAGAGATCCATGCATGCTTATGACTTTATGTGTTTGGAAAATAGTAGAAGGAAAATATCAGGCCCCGGGTTAAGATATCAAGATATGAGCCCTCACAATTACTTGAGAGGCTGACATGGAAAAGCCCAGTGCCCACTACAGAGCAAAGAATATAATTTGTGTAGTTTGGCCAAAGTACTTCAAAATTACCAACTCATTTTTAAAGCAATCATTGTTATTAATATTTTCCTCATCATAGAGCTTTATTCTTTACAGTGAAATTTTTTCAGCCTTGTCACTTTAAAATTCTGAAGATGCCATTAATATTTTCTTCCATTTTTGTGCATAATTAGAAGTAGTGTTTATTCATAGAAAGCTATTGCATAAGATTTTACCTATGTAACCTTTGACAGTCTCTAAATAAACCTAAAAATATCAGACTGCCTTCAAAATTTGACCCAAAATAACTTTAAAAGATTGGTTTTACTCAGACATGTTATAAAAGGAAAAAAAGTATTACTGACTTTCCATGGGTTTCAAGTGATGATCCCAAAAAATAAAAAAAAATAAAAAAAATCCAGATCCCTAGAAAGATTTCCATTTTTAAAAGTTAATGTATTTTTTGTTATTGCATGAAAGTTTGAGCATATAAAAAATCCCAAAGGTCTGATTCTCTACTGCCTTGCATCTTATTTAATCATTCACAAAGCAGGTATCCAGTGCTACTATTCCTATTAGACACAAATGTAAGGCTATGTCTACACTTGTGTATTTAAGTCGATTTTAACTAAGTCGACTTAACTAAGTTAACTTAGTTAACTTAACTTAGTTAAGTCGACTTAGTGTGTCCACACTGAAAATTAAAGTCAACTTAAAGGGGAACTTACAAAGTCGACCTAGAGCATCCAGGTCGACTTTGTGGGGCTAGGGGACCTAGGGCAGGTCCACGGGGGCAGGGGGGCACCCCTTGCCCAATGCCAGGGGCTCAGCCTTTGCCCCATTGTACCTAAGTACAATGGGGCAAAGGGGGACAGGGACCCTGGCAGGGCATAGGGGCAGGGTGGGCAGGGCTCTGCCCTGCCAGGTGGGGGGCATGCCAGGCTCCCCCTGTGCCCCACCCCCCTGGCAGGGAGGGCATTGGTGCAGCCCTGGAGTAGCCCAAAGTCAACTTAGGGCTACCCCACGGCTACACTGGCTTAAGTCGACTCTAGGGAGTCGACTTAAGCCTTAGGTCTAGTGGAAAGGAGGTTTTATAAAGTCGACTTAATTTTAATTAAGTTGACTTTATTTTCCTTAAATCGACTTAAGCAGGCTGCTTAAGTCGACTTAAGAAAACTGTAGTGTAGACGCAGGGTAAATTAAGTCGACTTAAGCAAGCTTAGGTCAACTTAATTTACCAGTGTAGATGCAGCCTAAATGACTAGACAAAGTGTAAGGTAGTGAATAATTAGGCCCTCTATATCCAATCCATAATTGATAAGAAACAAAATCACTGAGTCAGAGCATTATCTTTTCATAGCCATCGATATACAGGCATAAGACTCATTAAATGGGGGACATAGCAAAAGGTTCTATCATTTAAATTGTCAGGAAAAGAGAAACCATACAGAGAAAAAAACACTGTTGCATGAATGGGAACCATCATCCATATAAGAAATTCTGTCTGGTATTATTGCCTTTCTAACACTGTCCTCTATTTTAGAAAGCTGTGCGGGCCCCCTGCAGTGGGGGGCAGGGTTTGGATACTTCTTGTTAGCGTAATCTGCCATTATACCCACCTCCTTGATGATCAATAGGCAAAAGCAAAAGTACCAAATGCCCCAAAAAAAGAACTCAGAACACCTGACACAGGGCTTAAAAAGGGGACTGTCCTGGCCAAAATGAGATGTATGGTCACCCTAATTATGGAATGAATGACAAAAGATAAAGATAGACAACCTCAAAATGAACTTGAAAGAAATGCTGATTTTTTTCACATCTTTTTCAAAAGACAGTTACATGACATTTTTCTAATTGTTCCTTTTAAATGTGTCCAGTAAACGCCTCTTTCAAACTAAGTACTTGTTGGCATGTTAATCAAAAGCAGACCTTTCCTGAGTGAAAAAAGTCCCATCTTTTCCTTTCCCCTCTTTTCCTAGAACTTTGTTACTGCTCTCTAAGGCTATGTCTACACTTGAAAAGTTAGGTCAACTTTATGAAGTTAACTTAATAAGGTCGACTTTAAGTCGACTTAAAGTGGACCTTATTAAGTCAGCTTAACAAAAGTCTACTTAACTTTTCAAGAGTAGACGTGGCCCCTTTTCGACCTTATTAAGTTGACTTAACGTTTTAAGTCGATTTAATAAGCTCCACCAAGGTGCTAATCCCCATCTCCATTAGCTTAAATCGACTTAATAAAGTCAATTTAAGTGCTAGTTCAAATTAAAACGAAGTGTTATTAATTCGAAATAACTTTTCCTTAATTCGACTTAAGGAGCAGCTTATGTCGACTTAAGGAAAGCCCAGTGTAGACGCGGAGAATTTTAAGTCTACTTAAGCCTCCTTGTCAACTTAATTTGTAAGTGTAGACGCACCCTAAGGATTTACTTACACTCTTATTCTCTGAAGAGTTTTAAGACCACCAGATCATCTAGTCTGGCTTCCTGTATAACATACCCCAGTCAGCATTGCACACTAAACCCAATAACCAAAAATAAACCAAAGTATTAAAGCCCACAGGAGACTAGACTATTATGTACCACAGTCAGAGAATAGAAGGGGCTGAGGTGCAGCAGCACCTGGGCCCCTGAAATAACAGGGAAATGACTAAGTGAGATAATCTTGGCAAGTGACCTGTACCCACATTCTACAGAGAAAGGCAAAAAAATCCAAGGTCACTGCCAATCTGATCTGGAGGAAATTCCTTCACAATGCCACATATATCAGAAACCATGATAGGGATAGTCAGGTCTAGTGGTCAGAAGTAAGAATCAGGACTCCATCAGCATTGGAATGAGAGCAAGTCTGGAGCAGGACTAGGCACAGAATACGGGCAGACTAAGGCTTGTAGAGTCTGTTGCCACTCTCAGGCGGGGGGGGTGGGGGGGAATTCCAAGCCCTAAAGTGATTTTAAGCACACCAAGCTTCTGTTCCTTCTCTGAGGTTTATAGACTTGCTCTGAGAGTCACCAGACTGGTTCCTGGCTTGTGATTTGGCGGGAGCCTAGCACAGTAATGACTCATCAATGCATGTGACTCAATCAGGCTCTAGTTCAGGGATGACTTATCACCTTGCAAAATACGGTAATCAGTTAGACCCTGAGCATGTGGGCAAGAACCAGCCAGCCAAGCACCTGAGAGAAGGAATGCTGTGTGCCACTCAGATCACCTTCCACCCCATCCCATCTCCAGCCTTGGACATCTCTGATGCTTCAGAGGAAGCAGTTAAAAACAAAAAACAAAAAAAAACCAAATACCAGAACATTTTTTGGGTGCGGGAGGGGGGTGGAGAATCATACCTAACTGCCTCCCCTGGCTAGCTGAAGCCCTGAAGCATGAGCGTGAGAACTTTGAACATAAACTAGAAGTCAGCCCAGGGCTGTTGAGCCCTGCCCCCCACCATCTAAGCAACCCCATCTTACAACTACACTCAGAAATTTGTCCATCTCTCTTTTAAAACTAATTAAGTTGGTTGCCCCACAATTCTTACTGGATGGCTGTTCCAGATTATCATCCCTCAGATGGCTAGAAATTTTTTTCTAATTTCCAGCCTGAATTTGCTCATGACCAGTTTATATCCTTTTTTTTTTTTTGCGCCAGCATTGTCCTGTAGCTTATATAGCTCTCCACTCTCCTGATATTTAATTGTCCCCCCAGTGTATTTAGAAAGAGCAATTGTAACCCTTCTTGGCCTTCTTTTTTCTAAATTAACAAGCCAAGCTCTTCCAGTCTCCTCTCATAAGGGGAGCCCTTCATTCCCCTGATCATTCTAATAGTTCTTGTCTGCACTGTTCCAGTTTGCATTCACTTTTCTTGAACATGGGTGACAACAATCATACACAATATTCCAGAAGAGAACTTAAAATGTTTTCAGTAAATGCGAAATCCAAATGGGACAGAAGTATTAATGGTTTCCTTTTGGCCTGTCTGTTATTCTTTACAAATACAGTGTGGCTTTTGCAATCCACTGCTCATTGGAACTGTGAGCCTGTGACTCCGTAAATGCTACTTTTGATGAGCTATTTCAGTAATTGGAATCTGTTATGTATTATCACCAGAGAAGATAAGAGGTGATCAGAAAAATAATTTATCCCATGATCTCATTAATTTGTTCTGTCACAGTCTCATCCAAAATGCTTTTCAGGTTGCATGGACATCAATATAATCAATGAAATGTATTAGCTACTACTGTAGAAACTAGCATTTAGACCTTGTCTGACTATGATTTTCAATCAGACAGTAGCCTGGCATCTCTTCCCACTCTGCGAGGGCTTTGCACTTTCTCTTTATTTCTTGTTCATTGGCAAAGAACATCTGGATTTAGATACCCAGGGACAGATCCTCAGCTGACTTAAAGTGTCATAGCTCCATTAACTCAACAGTGCTATGACAAATTTCCACCAGCTGAGGATCAGTCCCAAGTCAGCAGATGTGAGCAAAGGATACACTTAGGTCACAGCTTGTACTCCAGCAATTGTGATTCAGTCACTGGAACACCCAGCTCAGTTGAGAATTCCCAAGCACAGACTACAAGTGGGAGTTTTTATATCTTGATTCATCATACATCCTTTGCTTCTTTCATGCTCTCCCTTTTTTGGTCATCTCAGTGCATAGCAACAGCCCTAGTGGTTAAAAGCTGCACAGATCTTAGTCATGTGGCTCATGCTGAGAGACACATGAAGGATATCAGAGTCAACTACATTGACTCTAACGCACTCTTCTATAATTAATCCACAGTACAAAAACCTGAATAGGGCCATTTGAATCAAGGAATAATTTATCATTAAACATTCAACTAAATATTTAAAAGGTTTAACTACAGATTAATACAAACCTAAACAATCACTAACTAAAAACAACACCCCATAACACTAAAAATTGTTCCTTAATATTACATTCCTCTGACTTAAGCATAGTTCAGTAACAGGCTATTGCTACTGATGTGCGGGATGTCTAGATATGCCTAGGGGAAAGCGATGTTTATTAAGCCTCTAGAAATTGAGGTCATGCTAAATCAACTGAGATTTAGATTTATAAAATGTATGTTACATGGGCAAAATTTTCAAACTGTGTGCCCACAGTCAGGCACTCATATCCATAGTTAGACACCTCAATAAGTAGCTTGGTTTTTGAGGGACAGATTTCAATAACTATTCTAGACGCCCAGCATTTCTGAAAACCAGGCCAATTATTTATGTATTGAAGTATGGATCTAAGTGCTTAACTTAAAATGTTTACATTTGAAAATGCTGTCCTCAGTGCTTGAGTCTCTGGACATATTACAAATAGCAGGACCAAAATGAATCACGTATTTTAGTTTCCAGAGTGGTAACCATGTTAATCTGTGTACCGCAAAAACAACAAGAGTCCTGTGGCACCTTAGGGTGCATCTATACTGGCAAGTTAGGTCGACTTAAGGACGCTTAAGTTGACCTACACAAAGCTGCGTCCACACTGTGCTTTTATTAAGTCGACTTAAGCGCTTCCTTAAGTCGACTTAATAACACAGCCTCTGAAGGTTGACTTAAGCCTTAAGTCAACTTAAGAAGTCGACTTAAAGCCATTGTAGATGTGGAATAGTGCTAAGTTGACCTTATTAAGTTGACTTAAAGCCAGTGTGGACAGCTATGTCTACTGTTAAGTCAATTTAACAAAGACAACTTAAGTCAACTTAAAGTCTAGCCACTCTGTTAAGTCGACTTAACAAGGTAGACTTTAAGTCGACAAAGTCAACCTTGTTAAGTCAACTTAACAGGGTCAACTTAAGTCAACTTAAAGTGTAGCCACTCTGTTAAGTCGACTTAACAAGGTCAACTTAAAGTCAACCTTGTTAAGTCAACTTAATAGAGTCGACTTAACTTTACAAGTATAGACGTAGCATTAAAGACTAACAAATTTCTTCAGGCACAAGCTTTCATGGGCTCCAACCCACTTCATCAGATGCATCTGACAAAGTGGGTTGGAGCCCATGAAAGCTTGAGCCCAAAGAAATTTGTTAGTCTTTAATGTTCCACAGGACTCTTGTTGTTTTATTTTTTGGTGTCTTATTGGCAATAATTGGCTACAAGAAGGATATGCTTCACAGTGAAAACTACTACAATAAAAAGGATAAACTCGAAGACAACATCCCAGCCACTGGCCAGGACCATTCTTAAAGACAAAACAACACATTTTTTTACCATCTTGTCTCAGACAAATAAGATGATATTGTTAGTTTTGTGACGGAGGAGATAAGTGTTGAAAAACTTCATCTGGTTAAGCAATTCAAGGAGTACCACCAATAATGAGGAGGTTATAGGAATTTCTTTTACTCCCCTCCAAACTTTCTTCAGCAGAAATAGAATGCCATACAGGTCAAAAAGTCCCCAATGCACAAAGCACATAAGCACATGTGTAACTTTAAGTGTGTGAGTAGTTGGTGAAGAAATGAAATGGGTGAAGAAAAGGAAGAAGGAGAGAGAAGGAAAGTGTCACTAAAAATAATTGGGTATGTCTACACTAGCAATTTAGGTTGACTTAAGGACCCTTTAGTTGACCTAAATTACTCCATGTCTACACCTGACTTTCATTAAGTCGACTTAAGAAATTCCTTAGGTCAACTTAATGAAAGCTTAAGTTGACCTAATAACAACTGCCCATTAGGTCAACTTAAGCCTTAAGTCGACTCCTTAAATTGACTTAAGGACAGAGTGGATGGGGAGTAACCCTTTAGTCGACTTTATTAAGTCAATGTAAGGGCAGTTAGGTTGACTTAGCAAAGTGGACTAAAGTCGACTTAACTTTAAGTTGATTTAGTCCACTTTGTTAAGTCGACTTCATAAGGTCGGCTTTAAGTCGACTTAAAGCCAACATTATTAAGTCTACTTAACAAAGTTGACTTAACTTTTTCTGGTGTAGACATACCCATTAGGCTTGAAAAGATTACCTAAAACCGAGGCTGATTAACAGCTTAGTTTGCCATTGACTTCAATGGGGCCAGAATTTCATTCTACTTGTTTTGCCAAATTCAAAAAGCATTACTTTTGCTGGAGTAAATAGTTTTGCAGTGTGTCAGCCATAGAAGATAGACATGCAAATAGGTTTCAGCATGCCAACCTAAAACACTAGAATGTAACTAGAGCGTATAAACCCACACTGTTGAGGGGCTCACACATCTTAGCAGCAGCAGTGAGTAAAGATTACATTGTAATGTGTCAACTCCATCTCCCCTACTGCTGTGGACACACTGTTGTCCTCTGGAAATGTTCCTTATTTCCTCAGCAGCCTGCAAGGCCTGTGGTGGGTCGGCTCCACTGATCAGCTGGAGATTTTGTTTAGGAGGATTCTTCATGCTGTTTATGTTGCTGTCAAACCCAGCCCACCACAGACCCAACACCACCACCTCATTGTTTACATACCTCCATTCCAAGATATTACCATCCTCATCTACTAACACCACTCAGTGTGAGAGAGTAGTTTCTCTCGCTTTTTTTTAATAAGGCTTTTTAATTACAGTGCTGTAAGATATGCATTGAAATTCCACCCAGAGAGACCTCTTGCTGTCAATGTTTAATTATGCCTGCATTCCTATGTAAATAGAGTTTCAGCCAAAATAGAGCACTCCTTTTATGGAAGATAAGGGCAGGAGAGAGCATCTTTTCGAGAAGGAAGCCTTGGGTATTTCTGTGCTTTTGACAAGAGTAACTTTTTGAATGCAAAAAATGGAGCAAGGTCTGCTAAACATAGCTCAGTCTTTAGAGTAGCTTTTACTGCCTTGAGCTGTGCATCTTCCTTCCCTGATGGGAAGTTGTATAAGACATATTTAAAATGCCAGGAATATTTATCATGCTTATTTACCCTGTGTCCCTTTAAGAGTAAAAGGTCTTTTCATGAAAAATAACAGTTTAAAAAACTTCTCTTTTTAAAGGATCCACTGCTCAGGAAAGATTCCTGCTGGATAACCATTGCTTTTCCACCCAAGGCTGGGTCTCATGCAAGTTAGCAGAATCGTCACTGTTCAGTTACTCTATGTAAAAACATCTTCAGAAACACTATGTTGCATCTCACTTTAAATTAATCACAGATTTTATATTGCAGGATAAATATATATTTAAGAAAACTATAATAATCCTCATGTAAGATTTAAAATATTGAAAGCTCACAAACTCAAATGAATCCCCAGTCTTCCAAATTTAGAGGCATACTGCACTGCAAATATTTGGTGCTGGTGACATAACCCTTCAGGTAAGAATTACAGCCCACAATATCTTTGCATTTGGAGAAATTGTACCAAGTTGTTTGTGACTGTTCCTCCTAGATGTGGCCCTCAATACAGTTATTCCCATCTTTGTAATTACATCTTTGTAATTACTGTAAAGGATTTTACAGACCCGATGTAGAATGTTATGGCCCCATCTATTGAATACACTGGCTCACTAAGGCTAAAATCCAGAGCTCCACACCTATTCTAAGTGAATGCTATGAGGAGCATACAGATGGAATCCTGTAGTAGAGCAGCAAAGCTATTCTACAGATGGGAGACAGTAAAGTTAAGCATGTATGTAAGAGTTTGTAGGATCAGTGCAATGTGAGGATGGGGTTTCAGCCTTTGTACAGGTCAAACTCCCTTTGAGTTCTAGAGGAGTTAGAACTCCAGGATTGGACTCTACATCAGTTGGTGTGAGCAGCCTTCCCTTTATATGGCTATGTCTACACTTGCACTTTAAGTCGACTTTAACTAAGTCGACTTAGTGTGTCTACACTTAAAATTAAAGTCGACTTAAAGGGGAACTTACAAAGTCGACCTAGAGCGTCCACACTGGATGCTCTAGGTCGACTTTGTGGGGCTGGGGGGACCTTGGGCAGGTCCACGGTGGCGGGGGGGCACCCCCTGTGTACAATGGGGCAAAGGGGGACAGGGACCCTGACAGGGCAGAGCCCTGTGTGTGATGCTGTCTGGATTTAGAGAAGCATTTATGATATTATTTTCTATGGATATCTCATAAATGCTCTAATCATAGGAACTATGTCATGTTTGGTATCAATAGAAAGGTAGTTATTTGCTGGGAATGATTATATAGTTTATGTCTAGGAATTCCATTTCGATTAGAAGTTAAGAATTTGATGTTATATCCATACTTTAACTTGTGTCATTCTGGACAAATGTCTTAGACGGGAGGGTGTGAACAACCATTGTCTCCTTAATGTTAAGGAATCTGCCAGGTGATGTGGTCCCAGGGAGTATCCTGATGAGCCACTGAGGACATAAAGACTACAACCATTGTATCCTTAATGGCTCATCAGTTTACTCCCTGGGACCACATCACCTGGCAGATTCCTTAACATTAAGGTGACAATGGTTGTTCACACCCTCCCGTCTAAGACATTTGTCCAGAATGACACAAGTTAAAATATGGATATAACATCAAATTCTTAACTTCTAATCGAAATAGAATTCCTAAATATAAACTATACAATCATTCCCAGCAAATGACTACCTTTCTGTTGATACCAAACATGACATAGTTCCTATGGATTGTAGCATTTATGAGATATCCATAGAAAATAATATCATAAATGCTTCCCTAAATCCAGACAGTGTCACACCGTGCCCACATGCCCTGCCCTTTGGGGGGCATGCCAGGCTCCCCCTGTGCCCCCTCCCCCCAGCAGGGAGGGCATTGGTGTAGTCCTGGGGTAGCCCTAAGTCGACTTAGGGCTACCCCAGGGTTACACTGGCTTAATTTGACTTTAGAAAGTCGAATTAAGCCTTAGGTCGAGTAGAAAGGTGGTTTAATAAAGTTGACTTAATTTTCATTAAGTCGACTTTATTTTGCTTAAGTCGACTTAAGCAAGCTGCTTAAGTCGACTTAAGGAAAGTGTAGTGTAGACGCAGGGTACATTAAGTCGAATTAAGCCAAGCTTAAGTCGACTTAATTACCAGTGTAGACGCAGCCTACGAAACTAACATCTTGCTGTACTTGAAATTTATAATCATGCCAAGATCTCATTGCCCAGAGTATGAAAGACCTGAACCTGGGATTCAGCAAAGCAGTTCTTGTTTAGTTGTACATTCATTTGAATTGTTAAAGACACATTTGGGGACCCAGCATAATCTCTAGCCAAAGGTTCTGATTCTTTAGTCCAGTTCTGTGTTGAGGATATAGAAGTGAGAGTTAGAATCATTTTTCCTGTGCAACCTTATAACAACGTACATTTAAGTACACAAAATAGGTTAAATTCTGCTCTCAGCTGCAACATTGCAACTTCAGAGCAGAATCTGGCCTGCTCCGCTAGATGCCCTAGAAACTGATCCCTGTTGGAAAGTTTTAATGAAGCCTCTGTAATTCATTAATTTCAATATTGAGTACCATCCAGGTGGTGTAATATTTGTATATGTATTTTGACCTACGGTTAACAGTAGAGTGCATTTGTTTAGAATTCTTTGTGTGAAATTGATTATATGTTTATATGTAAATTTTCTTTTTTTACACTTTTTTAATAGAGAGTCATGCAGTATGGTAACTAACACATATGAGGACTGTGAAGAATATATCACAGCTGTTGCTATCAAAGTTAGGGCATGTCTACTGCACTGCCCTGCCCTGCAGTTTGGACTAAGGAGGTGTGAACAGCAGTGTTATGTGTAATTTCCCCTATGTGGACTCTCTGGGCACAAACTTAAAGGTTCCAAGTTCACATACACTTTGGTATGTACTGCTATTCACAGACTCCCATGGGCCAAACTCCACAGCAGGGTAGATGCCCTAACTTTGGCTATGTCTACACTTGAAAAGTGAAGTTGACTTAATAAGGTCGACTTTAAGTCGACTTAAAGTCAACCTTATTAAGTCGACTTAACAGAAGTGGACTTAAGTTTTCAAGTATAGATGTGGCCCCTTTTCAACCTTAATAAGTCGACTTAACATTTTAAGTTAACTTAAAAAGGTCCACGTAGGCACTACTCCTTATCTCCAGTGGCTTAAGTCAACTTAATAAAGTTGACTTAAGCTCTAGCTCAAATTAAAATGAGGTGTTATTAATTCAAACTAACTTTTCCTTAATTCGATTTAAGGAGCAGTTTAAGTTGAATTAAGTGTAGACATGGAGTAAATTAAGTCGACTTAAGCCTCCTTAAGTCGACTTAATTTGTAAGTGTAGATGCATCCTTTGAGAGCTACAGTTGTGGGATGTTCCTCACAGCCCCATCTTTGTTACTTAACATACCCCATGGCTCTCTATTAAAAGAAAGTAAAACCAAAATTCACATAGAAACTTAAAATCAATTTCACACAAAGAACTCTAAATAAATGTACTCTGCTGTGCTCATTAAAACAAAAGGCATTTTATTTGGTTACAAACCGTTTGATAAACAAAAGATATTATTGACTGTGATACTGCCATGCCTTAATGAATTTTTAATGTTTTTGGTTGTATTACAGGATCATATTACAAGGAAGCTGAAGACATAGAAGAGTGGTGTTTCTTCTACTATCTCTATAAGAAATTCTGTAGTAGAAGAAGGCTGGAAAATGTAAGATTTTCAAAACAGGGCTTTGAAAAAGAACCCAGAGAAAAGTTTAAAGAAAGTGTTTTGTACTGGATTTTTAGAGCCAAATTATTGTCATTGACTTTAAAATATATATTACTGTTTCCTAAGACTGATTGTGCCTCTTACTAGTATGATATATGAGTCCATGAGTTACTGGTAGGAGGTAGTATCTGCTCAATTCTGAAGACAAATTAAAGGTCATAAATTAGTGATGATGTAGGAGTAGATTCTCTGATTAATATGTGCATGATTTTCCCTTTAAAGCTAATGGGAGCAATGCGAGAGATTCAAGAGGAGGATATACCTCATATATTATTGTTACAGTATTGACCCACAGACTATGCAGAAGAAAATTCTATTAAGGGATCCCACATTAATAAACAAGTTAAGAGGAACAGAGACATGGCCAGCCACAAGAAATGAGTATGCTCTCCACCATAGAAATTAAGATGTTGAGATGATCAACTGTTTGGACATGCCATGGTAGAAAACAAAATGAGGTTATGAGGAACCAAATGCAGGTCGCTGCAATTGAAGACTAGATGAGGGAGCTAGGCTATGTTGATATGGACATGTCCAGTGGAGACCTGAGAGTTATATTGGTAGGATAGCCCTTACAATGATCTTGTATGGAAGACCACAAATAGGAGACCAAAGACTCAGTGCAGGGGCCAGTTATCAGCAGACCTTAAAAAGACCAATTTTCATAACAGTCAAGCATCCATCATGACTTTTGGAAAAGGGCTATAAAAGTTGCCAAACCTGAGTAGGGAAATGGCAAGAATGAGGAAGAAGACTGAGAGAGCCAAATTTTAGAAAATATCTACAATTTCCTCACATAGTAACTCTTTATTATTAGCATTATGATATCTATTGTAGGTTTAAATTTCATACCAAGTGCTGAATAACGTAAGTCTTGGAACTTAAAGCACAATAAATAGTTATATGCATATCAATCATTCTATTTTTTAATTGGCAGATCCCATTTTAAGGATTCCTTAGCAACTTGACATTTATATTTGGAAAGGTTTTTAGTTTGCCTTGGGGTCCCCTTTGCTGGAAAACCTAAGTTTTATCATCACACAGAACAATGACTGTAGCGGGCTCAGGGTATAGTGGCAACACAGAGCACAGTCATAGAAAAGAGCCACATTCAAAAGGGGCCACAGGAGTCCTTAGAGCACAAATGCATGATGGAGTTGATATGCTAGCACTCCGTTTCTTCTCCTGACTGATTGACAGAGCACTAGTTGTACTGGTCAGGAAGCCAAGTCACTTGCCTAGCTTCCTAATGACAGAATGAGTTTAGAAATAGAAGGGAGTCTTCATCACATACAAAGATGTGGTGTCCACAGATGAGCAGATGGGGGACCTCCCACTGTTGCTTACTAAATTATCTCCACTTCCCTTGTGCCACCCCAGTTGGGGTCCCTCTACTCCAGGACTGTTGCAACCTGATAAGGAGCATGCCCGCAGGTAGGAGATAGTCCCAACTGGGCAAGGACTGGCATGGGTTAATGACCCAGCAACTCCCCACACCCCACAGTAACTGGACTTTTGGTGTTCAGTCAGTACTTTTGACAAGACACTGCCAATTCCCCTTTTTGTCCACACTTTCTGGTAAAAAACCAGGCACCTGGCAACCCTAAATGGCACCGGGACATAGAAGGCAAAAAATGGCTTTTCGTGACAACTCTAATAGCAACTGAAGATTCTGTCCCTCATATTATACTGCATGCTGAAACATGACAGCTAATCTAAGTATACGTGTCCAGTCAGGATGGACATGTTGAATAAAGACGCTATGTCTTTACCTTGATACAGAGTATATTAAGGATCTTAATGACTTAGGACGTACAACTTGCAGCTGGCAAAAAGGAATGGAATGGTGGGAGTGGTACTCTTCCATCTGAAATCAGAATTGGTCTTCATATTTGATACAGCAAAATTGACAGAAAATCACTCAAACACTGAAAAAAGTAGTGTCCTTCAACACCCATTTGATGCCTATATTTGGGTCCCTTAACTAATTATCTCTCCACAATGATTATATCACATAGGCCATGTTACCAGGACCAATAATGGATCTCCATGACACACCTCTTTAGCCATCTTACAGGCCATTACAGGAGCAAGATGACCTTTTCCTTTTTTTAAATGGGAAATTATGAAATCACTCTGAATAAACTTATAATTTTTAAGTGTTTTGAAAAGGCAAACCTGCTGCTATTGAAAATTATGATATCATAATACTGGAATGCCACATATTCATTAGCCAAGCTTTTCCATACCACAATATATGTCACCCTTTCCTCCAGCTGATCATCTTTCTTAACTTTCTGCTGTTCCCAAGGCATCATGAAACGACTGTTCTACAGTAATATTTACTTTTAACCAAAAGTGTCACCCAAACCGTACTGATTTAGGATTAGTTCATGGTTGGTTCCTTGCATGGGTGCTTGGGGGAAGGTTCAAGGAGTTCCTGCTCTCCCAAGTGCAGTGCCTATACTTTTCTCTGCATGTGGACTGTGCCTACTAGCGCCACATGGGAAGCAAGACAACCCAAAGAGGAGAGGAAAAATCAGAAAGAAGATGGGGTGATGGCTTCCCCAATGTTGCACTAGCCAGTAGAGTTTGGTGACCAAAGAAGGAAGCATACTTTGACTCCTACTAGGTATGTTCACCCTGCACACAAGGGAGCTTCACAAAGTTTGAAAGGCAATGCATTCTCGGCTTCTATTAACAGTGCAATGTTGCTCCACCTCCAACATGAGGCTGCCAATCTGGCACTTACTGTTAACTAGGTAACTGGCTGAGCTAATTGCTACTGCCATTTTCACATAATTATTAAATAACAAAGATAGATATCATTGTACATACTACCTGCATGTGCTCCTGATTATATAGAGATATATTCACATCCTTGTGCCTTCTTATAACTACTGTGAATGATAATATGAGTTTTGAGTATGTGTCAATGGAGTGAATAACTCTAGTCTCTGTGGAAAAGAGGAAAGGTCCAAATAGAATATGTTCACCAAAAATAAGACTCAGAAAATGATACCAGAAACATATTGATCTTGCGTCCAACAGCTGAATAGAGGGCTTCTGGACAAATGATTTTGTAGTATATTTGTTAGTTTATTTTCATTAGATTGTCTGAATGGGTGAGTATACAGAAGAGTTAGAAAAATTCTTCAACTTGGCTGTACTTTCACCCAGTGAAATTCATGTCACATACTTATAGTCCAGAAATCTAAAGATGCAGTTTGCATTTCTTCAGATCTTGAAAAATCAGCTGTGTAGTAGAGTATGCTTTGAAATGTAATAGTGGAACATCTCACATTTCAGAATCCAGCCCTGTGCATATAACAGTATATTTTGTGTAATGTTTCCATTTTATAAGAAAACTCCAGGAACATATGCCTTCCATATTGTACGTCAGAACAGAGGTGTCATAAAACTGCCAAAGCTGCATGTGGTGCTTTTTGACTTGTAAGAAGAAAATTTGGTGTTAATGGATATTATGTGCATTACAGCTTCTGTGTTTGGCAATCTGTTCTGCTTCCCTGGGGTCACCTACAATCTCTGCCTTTGAAATAGAATTAAAATGCAGAAATATAGTTGAAGAAAAGACTGAAACAGAGAGTACAACCTCCTGAAAGTGGAAAACTCCTGCCATCCTTTAATGTGACAGAATCTGAAAAGAAAATGGAAACTTTCCATTAGCTTTCCATTTATTGAAGACAAATAAGAAAAGGCTGAGAATAATGATGACCTTTGAGACAACTGGTAATTGGATAGAATAAGTAGAACAAATACACTTCATGAAGGTTCAGAGAGACAACTGCTTTTCTGAATGTTATTGACTACTCTGGACTTCTGAGCTTTCTCCTGACTTTGTTCTGATAATAAGAAATTCCAATATTCAAAGTGCCTTTAACTCTTATTTTCTGACCATTAAAAATCAATCTGATATTGACAAAGCGTTGTGTTGGATAGTTACCAATTACATAGTGAATCCAGTTCTCAAAGGATCGTTTTTATGTCGATCAGATGAAACCAAACTATCTTGTTAGAGAACAGCAACTGTTATCTGTGTAGGTCACTTTGTGCATGTGTAAATACTACGAAGAAATAGAAGCAATTACCAGTTGGAGGGATTATTAACAGATTACATAGGCTTTAAACACACATCTTTCCTTGTCTGAATGGCAACTCAGTTTTTATTCCTATTTCTTTCTCTCTTCTGTTGGGATTTCAGCTAAAGGTTTCAACTCTTTCAAATACATTCCAGTTTTTACAGCTTCTTCTTTTCTTAGCTGGGTGAAGTTAGAAACAACACTTGCTTTCCCTTCTTGTTTACTTATCATGCATGGCACACTTCTCATTGCATTAAAACTGGGGAAGCTCTTGAAAAGCCTGAGGGAATACAAGAAGCAGCTGGAGGAAATATGCAGAGGAGATCCAGGACTAGCAGAGCCGCTGGCCATTATCTTTGAAAACTTGTGGCAAATGGGGAAGGTCCCAGAGGATTGGAAAAAGGAAAATATAGTACCTATCTTCAAGAAAGGGAAAAAGGAGGATCTGGGGAACTACAGACCAGTCAGCCTCACCTCAATCCCTGGAAAAATCATGGAGCAGGTCCTCAAAGAATCCATCCTGAAACACTTGAAGAATAATAGAGTGATCAGGAACAGTTAGCATGGATTCACCAAGGGCAAATTATGCCTGCCCTACCTGATTACCTTCTATGATGAGATGACTGGATTTATGGATGAAGGAAGAGCTGTCGATGTGATATACCTCAACTTTAGCAAGGCTTTTGGTACAGTTTCCCATAACATTCTCATCACAAAGTTAAGGAAGTATGAATTGGACGAGTGGCCCATAACGTGGATAGAAAACTGGCTAGATCATTGGGCTCAGCAGGTAGGAATCAATGGCCCAATGTCTAGCTGGCAACCAGTAATGAGTGGAGTGCCCCAAGGGTCAGTTTGGGCCGGTTTTGTTCAACATCTTCATTAATGATCTGGATGATAGTATCGATTGCACACTCAATAAGTTCGTGGATGACACCAAGCTGGGGGAAATGGTAGACACACTGGAGGGCAGGGACAGGATTCCGGGAGACCTAGACAAATTGGAGCATTGGGCCAAAAGAAATCTCATGAGGTTCAACAAGGACATGTGCAAAGTCCTGCACTTAGGACAGAAAAATCCTATATACTGCTACAGGCTGGGGACAGATCGGCTAAGTAGCAGCGCTGTAGAAAAGGATCTGGGGATTATGGTGATGGGAAACTGGATATGAGTCAACAGTGTGCTCTTGTTGCCAAAAAGGCCAATGGCATATTGGGCTGCATCAGTAGGAGCATTGCCAGCAGATCGAGGGATGTGATTATTCCCCTCTATTCGACACTGGTGAGGCCACATCTGGAATATTGTGTCCACTTTTGGGCTCCCCACTAAAGAAAGGATGTGGACAAATTAGAAAGAGTTCTGCGGAGGGCAATGAAAATGATTAGGGGGCTGGGGCACATGACATATGAGGAAAGACTGAAGGAACTAGGTTTATTTAGTCTGCAGAAGGGAAGACGGAGGGGGGATTTGATAGCAACTTTCAACTACTTGAAGGGGTGCTCTAAAGAGGAGGGAGCTAGGCTGTTCTCAGTAGTAGCAGAGAACATAACAAGGAGCAATGGCTTCAGGTTGGAGGTGGGGAGGTCAAGGTTGGATATTAGGAATAACTTTCTCACTAGGAGGGTGGTGAAGCATTGGAATGGGTTACCTATGGAGGTGGTGGAATCTCCGTCTTTGGAGATATTTAAGGCCCGATTAGACAATACCCTGGCTGGGATGATTTAGTGGGAGTGGTTCTGCTTTTAGCAGGGGGTTAGATAGATGACCTCATGAGGTTCCTTCCAACCCTATGATTCTATGACTCTTATAGCATCCAGGGTATTTTTCTTTACTTGGTACATTTGCTTAAGAAATTTTGGTCCCAGCTCTCTACAATGTTAGGGTTGCTCCAGAGACAGAAAGAAGCCCAAATGCCACTTTAGGATCCCATCCACATAGCAGAATCTTCCAGTGGAGTAAAGCAGATAAAGTTGCTTCTCAAGCAGCCACTTCCCAGCTCCCCGCATAGAAGCGAAAAGGGGGCAAAGTGCTAAAACCCCCTGAATTTTGTCTAAGTCTTGTCTACCTTTCAACCTCCAACAGCGCTCTCAATGATGCCAATGTACCGATTGGGAATTGCAGATACAAAAAAGGGTAGAGCACACAAAGCCTCACGCTCTCTCCCCCACATGCCACACCAAGATAAGCTTGCACTCTGATTGTGTGTGATAAAGATGCTGTGCATATTAGAGAATGGGATATGCTGCTTGGCTGTTTGAACACACTAATCAATCTATTTGAACAACAGGGCTTTGGGGCTTTTCAAAAATTTTCAGATTTTCCAAAAGTTTGACTTTTCATCAAAAATCTCAAAAATAGAGGCTATGCCAATTCAGGTGCACACCAACATATTTTCAGTTTTTGGCTGAAAATGTTGAGGGGTTGGCTTTATGACAAAAATAATTGAAAATTTCCAAGGAAAGCAAATACTTTCTGCAAAAAAAAACCACCTGTATTTGGTTGAAAACCCTACTTTCTCTTTAAAAAAAAGTTTCAATGGAAAATTTTCAAAGAACCCTATTTGCTATGCTAGTCTGAAAGCTAACAGAGTGATTAAAAGTAAAATGACCCCCACCATTTTCACACACATTAGAATTTCATGCATTGAAAATGGGTTTATTTTAAGAGCTGTCTAACAATGGCAAGTTACTGCGCATTCTGAATTGCCGAACATTTAGTTTTCCGTGTGGTCAGTAAAGAGGCCGTGCATACTCATGAAACAAGTCTGAAATGTGCCTGTAAGTTTCCAGTTCATCAAGAGACCACAAGGGGTAATGCTATTTGTGTCTTATGATATAATTTCATTTTGAGAAGAATTAATGTCAGAACTGTCATTCATTCACATTCAGTTCAGCAGTATGTTAGGTTTTACTATGTCTAGTGGTTTAGCTCAGTGATCTGCATTACTGAAGGCAAGATTTGGATGAAGAGAAGAGCATGTAACCCCATAACAAAGGATCATAACAGAAATGAAGGATTCGTTCCCTTCCTATTTGGTATGGGTGCTGCTGAGCAGAGTTTTGCCCCACTCTTCTTCTATATGTGAGTCATATAAACTATCTCTGATGTTGAAATACATCCTCAAAGCATCACTAGAGACAGAACTAGAAAAGAAGTGTCAACAAATATTGTAGCCCATTGCCATTGGATGGGGATCCAAGCAGATGGAATGTAAGTTACTTGAGTTCGAATGGGCCAGGTCACTGATGCCCCTTCTCTAACTATTCAGAAGTGCAGTGGTGAGGGCCATATAAATACATTTGGCCGATTAGGTACAGCAATGTAGACACTCTTATGAGAAGCTGATTGAGAGCTTTCAAGACCACAGATGGTTGGAATCTTGGTTTGAATCAAATCAATAGTGTCATTAAAAACTACAAATCATAGAATCATAGGCTATGTCTACACTGAGAAATTTAGGTCATCTTTACCGAGTCGACTTTACTAAGTCGACTTTAAGTTGACCTTATTAAGTCAACTTAGAGAGTCCACACAGGACTCTTAAGTCGACTTAAACCTGGCCATACTAAGAAGACTTAGAGAGCCTATACTAGACTCTCTAAGTCGACTAGTTAGGTCCAGGGGGAGGCGAGGCTCCTTTGGAGCCTCGGCTCCCCAGGCTAGGAGGCTTGTCCTAGCTTAAGGCTTTTCCTAGCTTAGTCGACTTAGGGCAGGGGAAAAAGGGAGCCCCTGCTCTCTTCTCCCCAGGAAACCGTGAGCGGTCCCAGCTAGAAGGGAGTGCAGGGCTCCTATCTGCCCGGACCCCAGTGGTCCCAGCCAGAACAGAGCCCTGTGGCTCCTTTTTGTCTGGGACCACGCTCCAGCTGCTCGGGAGACCCCGGGGCCTCCCCAGCTGCTGGGGAGACCCCGGGGGCTCCCCAGCAGCTGGAGCACCATGCCGGCAATTGACGGCACTCCAGCTGCTGGGGAGGCCCCGGAGGTTCCCCAGCAGCTGGAGCACCATGCCAACAGCGCTCCAGCTGCCGGGGAAGCCCCCGGGCCTCCCCAACCACTGGAGCGCTGGCAATTGCCGGAATGGTGCTCCAGCTGCCGGGGAAGCCCCCGGGTCTCCTCACCAGCTGGCGCATGGTCCCAGCCAGAAAGAAGCCGCAGGGCTCCATTCTGGCCAGGACTACTGGGGTTCCGGCAGATAGGATCCCTGCAATCCCTTCTAGCTGGGACCACTCGGTCCCGGGCAGAAAGGAGCTCCTCTCCCTTCTCTCTGGGACATGAGCGATCCCAGGGAGAAGGGAGCCGGGACGAGTCACTAGCTGCTTGTCCTGGGGAGAGCCTGTCCCGCGCGTTAAAGTCAACTTAAAAATTAAAGCATTAAAAGTCAACTTAAAAGCAGGTCTTATTAAGCCGACTTTAAATTTCCTTAATTCCTTAAATTTCCAACAGCTTAAGTCGATTTAGGGAAACTACGGTGTGGACACAGAGTAAATTAAGTCAACTTAAGCCTGCTTAAATCGACTTAATTTACAAGTGTAGATGCACCCATAGAAACTGGAAGGGACCATGACAGGTCATCGAGTCCAGTTCCCTGCACTCATGCCAGGATCAAGCACCCCCATTAAACCATCCCTGACAGGTGTTTGTCTAACCTGCTCTTAAAAATCTCCAACTTAGGAGATTCCACAACCTGCCAAGGCAACTTATTCCAGTGTTTAATTACCCTGACAGTTAGGAATATTTTCCTAATGTCTAGGCTGAAGCTCCCTTGCTGTAATTTAAGCCTGTTGCTTCTTGTCCTATCATCTGTGATTAAGGAGAATAATTTTTTTCCTTCTTCCTTATAACAACCTTTTAGGTACTTGAAAACTGTTATCATATCCCCTCTCAGTCTCCTTTTTTCTAGACTAAACAAACCCAGCTCTTTCAATCTTCCCTTATAGGTCAAATGTTCCAGACCTCTAATCATTTTTGTTGCCCTTCTCTGGACTTTCTCCAGTTTCTCCACATCCTTTTTGAAATGAGGCACCCAAAACTGGACACAGTACTCAAGTTAAGACCTAATCAGTGCAGAGTAGAGTGGAAGACTCATTTCTTGTGTCTTACTCACAATGCTCCTGTTAATACACCCCAGAATGGCCTTTGCTTTCTTTGCAACAATATTACACTGCTGACCCATATTTAGCTTGTGGTCCACTATGACACCCAGATCCCTTTCTGCAGTACTCCTTTCTAGGCAGTTATTGCCCATTTTGTATGTGTGCAATGGGTTGTTCAACGCTAAGTCGAGTACTTGGCACTTATCTTTATTGAATTTCATTCTATTTATCTCAGACCATTTCACCAGTTTGTCCAAATCATTTTGAATTGCTATCCTAACCTTCAAAGGACTCACAACCCCTCTGTTGTTTCAATGAATCTGGTTGTATTCAGCCACCAGAACTGCAGATTCCTCTGCAAAATTTTGTAATATCCCTTCTGACAGTTCAGTCCTATATGAAGAACTGAATGAAAACTGACTTTTGCTTCATATTGATCTCATTCATGTTCCCAGAGGTTAGGTTTTTGAGTTGCTGGAAGTCACTGGATCCTTCAGGAGGCTCTCCTGAAACAAGGAGCCCATCATTATCTCTTCTCAAACATCACATTCATCCTTTATCAGTGAAAAAAAGAAATATAACCTTAACGACTCAAGCCCCATTACATTTTAGAGCAGATTACAAGGGAATTCAAATGTCCTTGTAAAAGTCACAGACTCCTAAATTCACAGGAACAGCAGCAGAAGATGAAAACTGCTCCACATCCTGCAGAGAAGAAATGAAAGGTATCAGGGAGAGAAGAATGTGCTGTGTGGTGCGAAAACTCTATTTTGATCCCTGATGCTGAACATCTGCCACATTTTTGTGTGGAATCACCCGACTTAGTGGGAGAATATAGCATCTTCAGGCTCATCTGAAGGCTATTCCAGACTCAAGTTGTCTAAAGTGGCAGCTGTGGGAACACCCAAAGGAAGCATGGGACCCTGGAAGAGAGTGTGGGAGTACATCCTGTCGGGGCAGATAAAAAGTCAGAGCGGGGCTATGGGAACCTCTTCTGAACAAGCATACAAATACAGTTTCACAAGTCGAAGTCCCAACAGTCTGTTTTGGGATTTTTATTTGTTGCTTTTATTTCGCTTTAACTCAATTTCTATACATGTATCTCAGTACAAGATAAATGCAATGAAAACCATAAAGCATTTCTTTATTCTGCTCTTCACTGTGAGTTCAAAGGAGCTCACAAAGTGCCCATACCTTTCTTTTTTCACACTTCAGGATAGATGAATTGCCAGGGGGCACAGACCATGGGCACATGTATTCGATATCCTATTTCCAGACAGGCCAGTTCAGGAAGTGTTAAAGCAGAAGTGCCCACCTTTTTTCATAGTGGGGAACACCCTTCATAGAGATATTGTCTCATGGCCCCCACTCTCCATCCATCAACCCTAATAGGCAATCACACAATTATCCCAGTAATAACTACAGCAATTGCTTACAAGGAAAAGTAACACTGGAAAAGGATTTCATATGTTTTAATTGTTTAAAGTGGTTTAGGAGCTAGAAACAAGTAGAAGGCGCCAATAACATGCCCATTTTCCACCCACTCTCCACAGAATGTCAGCAAACACTCCATGGGCTCTTCTGCTCTGTAGAAAGGCACAAATGCCCTCAGTGCACTTACTTTTATATTATTATGTACTGGGGAAGTTTCTCCCTTATCTCAGTTATATACCCTAAAAGTATGAGGCTTGGGGGGCCTTACAAGATCCTGGTTCAATTCCCTTCTCCATCACAAAATTCCTGTGTGACCTTGGGCAAGTCACTTAGCCTCTTTGTGCTTCAGTTTTACATTGTAAAATAGGGATGACAGTGTCAGTTCTTTGCCTCACTGGGGGGCAGGCTGTAAGGACAAATACATTAAAGATATTGTGAAGTGCCTTGAGATCTACTGATGAAAAGTGCTAAAAGTTAAGTCTTAGTATAATTTTAGTGTACTTACTGTAATTACAGATGATATTTTTAGTTATTATAAGTGTCTGATAGCTTTTTGAGTCTATTTGCTGGCTATCTCTTTTTTAACTAATCTCCTATGGAAATAAGCCTCCTATGTTAATTTTATACTGAGTAAATTTTTCCTTATACTTCTGAGTATGCCTTATTGCAATACGGAGGAAAAGGATACATAAAAGTCTCTCTACTATCATATATAGCACCTCTGTTATATCATCTCTGTAGTCAAAATGAGGCCATACCATCATAAATGTAATACACATAAATCATATTTTCCTTGTTATTCTTTATTCCCTTCTAAATATACCTAACATATTATTTACTTTTTTGAATACTGAAAGCAGACAGGCATTCAGCTCTCATGGTGACTCCTAGATCTTAAAAAAGGTTCAGAAAAGGCCACAAAAATGATTAAGGATTAGAAAATATGCCTTATGGGGTTAGACTCAAGGAGGTCTGTTTATTTAGCTTACCAGAGGAAAGGTTGTGGAGTGACTTGTTCACAGTTTAAAAGTACCTATGTGGGGAACAATAATTAGAAAGTGGTCTCTTCAGTCTAGCACAAAGGGGTATAACACAAGCCAATGGCTGGAAGTTGAAGTTAGGCAAGTTCAAGCTAGAAATAAAAGAGCACATCCTTCACATTGATGGTAACTAATCCCTAGAACAAGTTACCAAAGGTTGTGATAGACTCTTCAACACTGGCAATTTTGAAATCAAGATTGGATGTTATTCTAAAAGATGTTATCTTAATTCAAACAGGAATTAATTAACGGTGTGCATTACACAAGCAGTCAGCCCAGATGATTACAGTGCTCCCTTTTGACCTTATAGTCTAAAAGTCTGTCTACACTAGAAGAAGTTAAGTCGACTTTGTTAAGTCGACTTAATAAGGTTGACTTTAAGTCGACTTAAAATCAACCTTATTAAGTCAACTTAACAAAGTGGCAACACTTTAAGTCGACTTAGTCCACTTTGTTAAGTCGACTTAACTGGCCTTAAGTTGACTTAATAAAGTCGACTTAAGGGTTACTCCCTGTCCATACCATCCTTAAGTCGACTTAAGGAGTTGACTTAAGGCTTAAGTCGACCTAATTGGCGGTTGTTATTAAGTTGACTTAAGCTTTCATAAGGAATTTCTTAAGTCGACATAATGAAAGTCCAGTGTGGACATGGAGTAATTTAGGTCGACTTAAGGGTCCTTAAATCAACCTAAATTGCTAGTGTAGACATACCCTAAGAATCCCTGGCTATGTCTATAGTAGAGAAAGTTAGGTTGACTTTGTTAAGTCAACCTAATAAGGTCGACTTTAAGTCCACTTAAAGTTGACCTTATTAAGTCGACTTAAGAAAGTGGTTACCCTGAATGGGGACGTAATAAATTGACCTAAGAGTCTTTAAGTCGACTTAATAAAGTCGATTTAAGGGTTAATCCAGGTCCACACTGTGCTTAAGTCGACCTAAGGAGTCGACTTAAGGGCTAGGTCGACCTAACTGGCAGTTCTTCCTAATTCAACTTCAGCTTTCATTAGGTCGACTTAAGGAATGTCTTAAGTCGACTTAATGAAAGCCCAGTGTAGACAGGGAGTAATTTAAGTCGACTTAAGGCTACTTAAGTCGACCTAAATTGCCAGTGTAGACATACCCCCTGAATATTTTTTTGTGAGAAGTACTACGAATTCAGAAATCCTTCACCTGAAAGAGTAATTTAACACAATTGTTCAATGTGCATTACCATACCCTTCTGATGTTATTCTTCTTCAAAAGAAAAATACACCTTGAGTATCACAGCAGTTTAAAGAAGCAAACTTTCTACAAATTATAATGCAGTGGGGAGAATTGGTGGCCATCTCTCAAAGTATCTTTTGATTCCCCAAATGCTCATGGAAAATATTCTGAAGGCATAAATAGTATGCAGATGTTGGAGAATGCATTTAGAATTCTGTTGAACGTATTACTCTACTGGGAGGCTGCTTTTAATCTCCAGGGACATTCCTTAGAGAGCCCAGCTGATTGTCTGATATTGAAACAACATGTCCAAGATAAATTCCAACTGAAAGAAAATAGAGCAGGGGTACTCTGACCAAATATAAATCAGAAGGCAAAAGGGCAGTTTATCTTCCATCTTTCTACCCTTCCTTTTCTCCCCCAACAAATAGTTCCCCAAGGGAAACAGAGCACAGGATAAGCGACTGCCAAACATGATGACTCAGGCATTAGGCATTGTCCCCAAGTGCTTCACAGATGGCTGCTGGAATGGAAGTTCAGTTTTCAGCAATGTAGACCTCACTTCGTTATCTTCAATGCCACATTACTTCTGATCTCCTGTCAAATCCTTACAACATCATTGTGCCCCAGGGAATTATGATTTTGACCTTATAAGAACTAATGCCATGGGCAAATGAAAAAAGGTAAAAGAGAAGTCAGAGCCAGCCTAAGGGACAGTGCAGAGGGTGCAGCTAAAACAAACACATTGCTTGACAAATTATCTGATCTCCAATGAAAAAACTACTAACATATACTTGAAGGGGCAAGGTGATGTTCCAGAAGATACTCCAAGAACTGAAGTGCTTTGGCAAGGTAATATATGAATAAACGGTCTGAAAACAAACGTGCTATGCAGAGTTTATTGGTTTATTTCTTTTTATAACATCCTTTTTCTTTCAGTTTGGTTTATGTTCCCAAAAGTTTGACAATCCCCGGGATGCACATCTGGACAGGGCAAATCTGCTGGGAATGGCATACAGTACATACATCTCTTGTACTGTATGTTTACACTTGACACTGCAAAAGTCCTCTGTAAAAAAAACAGATAATTTTCCCCCATGTAGACAAGCTTAGGAAAAGCCCTGTAGAGGTCTGCAGATCATGCACTATGAATCAAGCCATCACAACTGTAAACAAAACATATCATGGGAAATGTGAACTAGCTCTTCCTCGCACACACTCATAGATACAAACCCAGCTGCAGGGGATAAAACAGGAGGGATAACAAATTGAGAAGAAACAGGTCCAGAGCATGTTTTTTTTTTTCTTTTAGGATTCATCAGCAGTTTTATCCATAGTGGTTGCAGGAAAAATATCTATTTCAGCTGTCTTAAAGTGGAGAGGAGCAGTTCAGGAGAAATGGGTGTGCCTGCTTGTTTTTATGGTTTCTATTAAATTTCAAAAGCACACTAAGTCACATAACACATTGGCATCTGGGTCTGATCCTTTCCTGACTTTTATAAGTGAAAATTAGTAGTAATTCCACTCAAATCAATTGAATCAGCCTGATGTTAAACTGTGTCAGAGGAAAATCAGACTTTTCCCCTCCAAATCCACAGCTGAGTCACAGAATGAGGAAAACTACCACCATAGCAATCAACCCAGCAGGGCCGTCCTTGGGGGGGCAAAAGGGGTGATCGCCCAGAGCCCTGTGGTTATGTGGGCCCGTGCTGTTGCACTCCCAGTGGGGCAGTGTGAGGCCCATGCTGTACCCCCCGCCCCCCCCAGCCACACTTCGCCCTGCTCCCTGCTTCCTTTGGTGGTGATCCCTTTGGTGGGGCGGGGGCACTTTGTCCGGCCTCTGGGCTGGGCCTCCCCACCTCCAGGGCGGAGCAGCCGGTGGGGAGGATGCGTGGGGCCTGCACCCAGCCTCTCTGGGCTGGCCTGGGCTGCCTGGGCCACACATGATGGTCCGCGGCTGCAGCCCCCGCTGGGAGCGCACCAGCACGGCCGCAGCCAGGGCCAGCTCCTGGTGGTGGCCTCAGGTCCCTGGGCGTGACCAGGGGCACTGGCGGCGGCAGCCTCAGCTGGGGCTGGCTCCCACCGGCAGCAGAAGCCTGGGGTCTCAGTCCCGGCCAGCTCCCAGCTGTAGCCTCGGCTGGGGCCGGCTCCCACTGACAACGGCTTGGGGGCCACAACCAGAGTGCTGGTGGCTGCGGACTCAGCCCCCAGAGCTGGCCCCCTCCAGCCCTGACCTCAGATTGCCGGGGTCTCGGGGGCGGAGCAGCCGGCCCGGCCCACCTTTTCTCCCTCCAGCATGGAGTGGGGCCCCTCCCCTCCAGGACCATTGGCCCTGGGCCCCGCTCCCCCCTAGAGATGGCCCTGCAACCCGGTTCACTTTTTCCCTCCATTTCTCTGTTGTTCAGGGGACAATTACTGATGGCAGTGGTAGGACTTAAATAGAGGAGATCATACTGAGTTCAAGCTTTTGTGATCATCTTGAACCATTGCAGTATTTGTTAATCTAGTTTGAGTTTGGAAACCTATTTCTGTCATTTGAAACTTTGGTTTTTTTGGGACAAGTCAATTTTTTAAAAAAACGTTCTCAATAAAGGCAAGTCTCTGCTATGGTGGCTCCTCCACCATTTCCTGGAACCTCGGGCCTTAATCATGCTGATTCTGAATATCCTGGACAGACTAGATCAGAGAGAGGAACCAGCAAGCCATCACCACCTCCATTGGTGCTGGCTAAATCCCAAACAGGATGTGAGAATTTTTCTTCCATCACTTCCTCCATTTCTTCCATCACTTCCTTCATCACTTCCCTCCTTTTCCTTTCTTATATTTAGTTCTTCACTTTCCTAACCCTCTCCTTTTTCCTTTTGTCTAATCAGAGTTTGGCTTAGCTAGCCAGGAAGGCATATTTTGCAACACTGCTGAGAGTCTGTGATCAAAGAGGCAATTAACAGCAACACCCTAAACAGCCCAATGCTGGTATATGTTTGCCTTTTGTCAGTGATTGATAAGAAGCTGTCTGTGCCTGTGGTTTTCCAGAATTGAGGCTGCAACTGACAGTCAATGCCAGAGGCAGAAGCTGCGTTTTCTATCTTTGCTGTTCTTTTCTCTCCTGTCCTGTGTATATTTGTCTTGTTTTGTATTGTAGGAAATGGGATTGGACTTTAACAACAGCAGTAATAACAGCTCCAACCCATCTCAGATCACTTCATTTCATTTCCTCAAAAAGGACAGCTATTGCCTAACCATAAGGAATAGGGAAAAAAAGCTGGGTGATCATGGGGACTTCAATTTGAGTCTCATAATGTAAAAGTACTAAAATATCTCTTCAATTTTCATAGATGACAATTTCCTAACTCAAAAACTGCTGCCTCCAACATGGCAGGATTTTATACTAGACCTTGTCCAGACAGAAAAAGAATAACCAATCACAGAACTAAAAATTATCATTTGTATCTAAAAGTTATCATTAATGATTTGTTCATTTCATAATGAACAAACCAAATAAGGTCCAAACCAGTGATATATACACTTGGTGGAAATAAAGCCAGTTATAATGTATATATAGCAATGAAAGAAAGGGGAAGTAGATAGCAGTGAATATAAATCAGAAGTTAGAAATTGCAGAAAATTGATAAGTGAAGTAAAGAGACACAGGGGAAATCTATGGTCAGCAGAGTTATGGGCAATAAAAAGGAGGTTTTTAAAAATATATTAGCAACTAAAAGGATCCTAACTCTAATATTGGTCAATTACTAGATGAAAATTGTAGAATTATCAATAATTTAGAAAAGACAAAAGTGGTCAATAAAAATTTCTGTTCTGTATTTAGGGGGAAATATGATCTAGTCATATCATATAATAACAATATTTCCATACCACCAGTATCACAGGAGAATGTTAATCAGCAACTAGTAAAATTAGACATTTTTTTAATTAGCAGGTTTAATTAACTTGCATCCAAGAGGTTTAAAAGAGCTGGCTAAGATCACTGGACTGTTATGGACTAGCTGATTTTCAAAAAGACTTGGAACACCAGGGAGGTTGCAGACCTTGCTTCGACTTTCTTGTCAATTTCACCACTCCACCATGGATGTAAGGGGATGCAGTGTCTATACTGACACTTCGTCACTTGCCAACAACAGCCTTACACCTCTTGTCAAAGCAGTTTTATTTTGTTGAAAAAATGGCAGTTTTATTGGTGTGGGGGCAAGTGATTGAAGTGTGTTCATCAGCACTGTTTTGTCAAGAAAAGTTGACGTTGGCCTTGTGTAGACAAAGTCTAAAACGGATGGGGAACTCTATCCTGGTAAGCAGTGTCTCTGAAAAAGATCTGAGGAACATAGATTCATAGAATTATAGAATCATAGGGCTGGAAGGGACCTCATGAGGTCATCTAGTCCAACCCCCTGCTAAAAGCAGGACCACTCCCACTAAATCACCCAGCCAACATGATGGATAATCAGCTGAACAGGAGCTGCCATTGTGATGCTGTGGCCAAAAGAGCCTATGCCATCCTTGGGTGCTATGAGAGAGTGCAGGGAGCGAACATCTATTGAGTTTTGAGAAATGCTTGTGCCCATCCACAGCTAAAAGCTCCTCTCCTAGCCTAAGCAGAGGAGCTACTGAGCTGGGGTTCAAATAATTACAGGGGACAACAAATGAAAAACAGAGAATGGTGTGAGGTTACAGATACACAATCAGGAATCTAGAAAGGGGAACTGAGTAGAGATCCCTGGACAGTGCCCACTTTTCCTCAAAGGTGTCTATGGAGCCAGAGAATGTGGCCCAGAAGTACTCTGCCTAGATATGTGAACCAAGAGAGGAACAGAAATAGGCCCCACAGCCACAGAGCATCTCCCCACGCAGGGAATGAACAGGTGAGCCTGAATTCTGCTCAATCGGATGTCAATTAGTTCCCCTTGAGAAAGCTGACAGAAGTAATTAGGCTGGTTGGTTGGCTAGGATAAGGAGCCAATTAGCATCAGTCCAAGACTGATAAGAAGGCCGGAAGGAAGCTGCATGGGAGAGAGTGAAAGAAAGAGTATTAGGGCTAGGTGATCTGAGGGTATTGGACTATTAGGGCTAGGTGATCCAAGGAAGGAGACCTCTGTTTCCCCTCAGGTCCTGGGGAGAGGGCCAAAAACCATTACTGGTTCTGTAAGTAGACTGTGGCATTGAAACAGGGGAGAAAAACTGTTGTGGAAATACAGGAGGGACCTTAAAATAAAATTGTGTGGTGAAGGCACAACCACTGGAATCTATGCAGTTTCTGTGGGGAAGAGGACAGGAGAGAAGTCACTCACCACAACATGTGCATAAGCAGGGGAATCTTGTATAGGAGTAAAGAGGTTATTTTACCTCCGTATTTGGCACTGGTGTGACTGTTGGGCAGTACTGTCTCCAGTGCTTTTTTTGTTTTTTGTTTTTTAAAAAGAAAGGTGCCGGTACTTATATCTTAATAATCAATTTGGAAAATGCCTCTCCTGCCCCTCTTCTTCCTGCACCACCCCTCTTCTTCCAACAGCTCACTCCTTTTCCTTCTGACCTCAAACCCCTCCCCCCCCCCAGCTGGATAGCGGGGCTGGCAAAAAAGGTGCTGGTGTAACCTTCGGGTGGGCTAAATTCATTTAATTGCCCCTCTCCAGTGCCCCACAGAAATCAATCCCAACCCCTATGGGGAAAGCAGCTGGAGACCCAGGATCCAGTCTGTACAGGACTCACGGCGAAGCTTGCTCAGAGCTACACTCACACATTAAAATACTACTAAAAACAAACATAACAATGAACTTTATTAACTACTAACTAAATGAACCTTATCCTAAGAAAACAAACTACAATTAACCAAGAACAATCCCTTGCATGAAAGATACCCAAGAGTCCCAAAGTCTGTGTGGAGTTCACCCAACTCTCAGCTACAGTCTCTGTTCCAGTGTGGAAGCTTGAGTGGCAAGAAATCGCTGTCCTCTTCTTTCTTTGCTGGGATCCTCTGTAGCATTACATGCAGGCTTTCTCTTCTCCTCTGCAACCAGCCCTCAGTCCCATATGCATGTCTGCAAGGTCTGTCGCAAATGACTCCTTTACATGGAGAAAACATCTTGTTCACTCCTGGCTCAGCTTCTCTCCAGAACACTGAGCACATGGTCTCCTTCCAAGGCAGCTCCTGCCTGCTGTCTGCTCAGGCTGCTGCTCCCATGTCATCTGACTGACAACATCCCATCACACCAGCAGGGCACACTGTGGAGCATGCTCAAATTGCTACCACTCCCTGCCTCTGGAAGTTTCCAGTTGTGGGTCGCTAATCTGCCCAACAACAGTAACCCACCCTCAGCAGGTCTCTCAGAGATAGCCTTTTCAGGCATATGGGTTACACTGGGACTCTGTACTCCTGCATACCAACACAAAAAAAGCACTAACTGTGTCCATCTATGAGTCTGCAGTTCAAGAAGGACGTTGAGAAACTGGAGAGGATTCAGAGAAGAATGACTAAAGGATTAGAAAACATGCCTTGATGGTGAAAGACTCAAATAGCTCAGTCTATTTATCTTAACAAAGAGAAGGTTAGGTGATGACTTGATTACAGTCTATGGGTACCTACAGGGAGGATAAATATTTAATAATGGGAACTCCAGTCTAGCAAAGAAAGGTAAATTTGATCCAATGGCTGGAAGTCAAAACTAGAGAAATTCAGAGTGGAAATAAGGTATGAGTTTTAACAGTATGGATAATTAAACATAGGACCAATTTACAAAAGTTCATCCTAGATTTCCAACTCTGACCATTTTTAAATCAAGATTGGATGTTTTCCTCACATATATGCTCGAGGGATTTTTTGGGGGAAGTTCCATGGCTTTTACTGTACAGGAGATCAGACTAGATGATCACAATGGTCCCTTCTGGCCTAGAAACCTATGAATCTGTAATCTAAGACTCTACAAATTTCTAATACAGCCTAAGAAATTGTGAAACAAGGGGTTCCTTCCTTCTAGGGTGACCAGACATCCTGATATTAGGGACTTCACCTTAAACAGGCAATTATCCCAATCCCTCCCCGCAAAAAGGAACCCAATTTTTTATACTTGCTATCTGGCCACCCTACTTCCTCCAGCTAAAAAGGAAAAGGTAGTTGTTAAAGTCTTATTTAATACTTGTATACAGTATAATTATAACCACGTTGGTCCAAAGATACTGAGTGACAAGGTGAGTGAGCTTTTATTGGACCAACTTCTGTTGGGGAGAGACCCAAGCTTCCAAGACAGACAAAACTCTTCTTCAGGTCAGAGAGTACCATCCTCCGGCTTAAAAAAGAGCTCCTTGGGGCTTGAAAGTGTGTCTCTCTTATACAGAAGCTCATTGGTCCAATAAAAGATATTACTTCACTCACCTTTTCTCTTTATTCAGTACTTTACACTTTATATGCTTCAACTGTTTTTCCTCCCTTTCTGTATCTTTAATAAAAGTTCGAAATGATTTTTCATGGTGTGTAAGCAGGCTGAGGTCTCTTATACCAAGCCCAAAGCCTTGTTTATAATTCTTTAATGTTGGAAAGTGACTGGGTTATGTTAACACCTTTGAGTCTTTGGACCCATATATTCCATCTAAATTAACATAGCATGTCCCCAGCCTCAGGGGAGTCCATGTAATAGACTGTTCTTTTCCTCAACAGAGTACCAGATGAGCTGCTGAGGAGCCAAGCAAGCAAGATGGCAGGACACCACATGGGTTTACATCAGAAACTACCTCATATGCCGAGAAACATTATGAAAACAGACCCCTCTCCACAGATAGTTTCCATTTCCACCAACTGGAAAACTCCAGAGCAAACCTGTTTTATCAGATTTTTTTCTGGCTTGTCTACGGTCAAACAATGAATCAGTAGCAGCACTGAAAATACTTCTAGGTCCTCTGTCTCCTAGCCCCTTCTCAATCCATCAGACTGTAGCTGTTCCTGAGTGATGTATATTTACATGGTTAGGTTTGCTGTGAATATCTCAATATCATGAACTCCCATCTTGGGTGTGTGTGTAAAATGGGGTGGAGGCTGGAAAAGAAACAGCCAGAATTATATTCAGAGGTTTCCATCCTGGACTGTCAAAAACAATGCACTCTACGGAGACAAGGTGTTATTGTCTGTCTTTAAGTGCACCCTCCCTTTTAAGTCTTTTCTTTCTTAATAAAGTGTCTGAGGTCATACTATTGTCAATAGAGCTTGGCGAGTGCTCAGCATCTGTCACCGTGGCAGCAGGAGTGTGCCTGGTGCCAGTCCCCGTTGTCACGACAGCTGCAGCAGAGTAAGGAGAAGGGCCTTGCAGGATGCAGGACAATACTGGGAAGGAAAAGGAGGGAATCCTCGACCTTGGGCCAGGGCCTGATGGCAGACTATTGAACCCTGCGTGTCTCGACAAGCCACAAGGAGTAAAAATTCTTGGAAGCTGGAAAGGTTGTAAGTGAAAACAAAAGATTCTATCATGTAGGAAATAGAACAAAATGCCGAGCAATTTGTTTTATTTTCAGAGATAAAACAGGCAGAGAGCACTCCACTAGGGTCAGGAGCACTTTGTGCTCTTCATATTGAACTGACAGCAGAGGAGCAGACGGAAAAGCAGGCATGGATTTGATTGCAGGTGGAAAATTGCTGCACAAAGAAATGGCTTTTTAAATCATAAATAGTAGCTTTAGGAGAAGGTCTATATTTAAAAAAAAAATTATGTCCTTTATCAGAATCTCCATAATTATCCTTTGTCTAAATAAAATTCTGATGCCATAACTCGATAAAGAAACCAACTTTGAACCTACAACTGAGTAGCAGCTAGAAGCAAATGAATCTATACTACTTAGCTTTGCCAAGTGGATGACTTCTGCAGTCCAGGCTGAAATAAAAACCATCAATTTTCTTACACTCCTTTGATGTCATTACTTGGGCCTTGTCTACATGGTGCTTTTTCTTCTGCTCCAATAGTGCCAGGGCAGGCAGCAACAGAAGAGTTAATGTAGACAGCAAGGATTTTACCACTGTATCACCTTGACCTGTCTGAGCTGGAACAACTAGGAAATGTTAAAGGTGCAGTGTAAACAAATTTTCCATTGACTTAAACGGATCAAGTCCCTGGGATCAACTTCATCTTTAATATAACTCTTTTGAATTCAACAAGCTTAGAAAAAGATTAATTTGGTCCATATTTTAAGTGAAATTAAGTCAGCAGAGCCTCACTTATGCCAGAACCTAATACATATTTAGGCCTGATCCAGCAAATGCTTACTCTGAGTGTATAGTCCTTACTCACATGGATTGCGAGAACAAGGTTTGTTTCAATTTGGGACAGCAGAAACAGGCCCTATGTGTGTTGTCATTTGCCTGTATTCCCTAGTATAGACATGCCAATTTAATAAATTACCTACATTGTAGACTATTTTCTGTGTTCTTTACCTTTGTTTATATCAATGCGGTTCAAGAAAATGGTCTGGATTATAAATTGCCAGGCTATTTCTTTCTCTCTCTCTCTGTAGTGCATAACTTTTCATTTTTTTTACCACAGATTGTCTGTAATAATAATAATAATAATAATTAATAATAGTAATAGATCTTTTATATAGTTCCTTTTCATTCCAAACAATCTCAAAGTGCTTTCTTAAGTATATGAAGTAGGAATAACTTTAACCACCTTGTATGTGTTCCTTTAGGACAGGAAGTTAGGGAGTATATCATATCCAAGTGAAACTATAAGTGGAATTTTGGATAGAAAGAATGTTACCCAAAATGGAATTTGGCTATAACATCAGAATTAACACCTTTACCATTTTGAAAAGTTCTTTGGAATTTTTAATGGTTGCACGTGGCCAGAACCACAATTTTATATCTTGTCCAATTGAAAGGCACCTCCAGCAACACATGACTACTGAACACAATGATGGTGGCAAACTGGCGGGTGCCATACACTGAATTCCTAACATCACAACTGAGATTTTCTTGGAGGCTTCTCCTCAAAGGCCTGATTCGCTGACAGCATCTAACAAAATCATTGGCCAATGTGATATTACTGCAATCTATTTTTAGTACTTTTTTAAGCTAGCCCATTCCCGACGTAAAAAAAATTAATCCCTTTGAAATGTGAGGGGTTTTTTCATTTGCTTACACAGGTTTTGGGGCCACAGAACTCTAAATCACTGTCTCCATTACTAATAGAGGAGGCAGAGCCAAGAAGTTGGGTGCTTTTGTGACACAAGAGACTCTCTCTTTTCAGTAGAAGGTTCTGAACATTTAATTTCTTTTATCAGCAACCTGGGCTGTATTATTCTTTTAGCAGATAACACAATCCCTGCAGCTTTCTTTTTTAAATTTTACAGCCACCAGCCTCCTATGAAGTTTTCTTCCATTCCCCACTCCAGTACGCATCCTCCACCCCTGGGACCCACTGACAAAAGAGTGTCTTATCTTTAAAAATGAAGTGTGAATAGTATCAGCCTAAGACTGCCTGGACTTTCACTCACCTTTTGCCAGGTCCCCCATCTTGGATGCAGGCCTTCCCTTTTTCTCCTAACTGTCTGATACAGCTTGTGTATAACCGGAAGAAAGGAAACTCGACAAGCAGTTACCCCTACTCGTTACAGTACTCTACAATCAGTCATCTGGAATGACTAACTGTCCAGTTTCTACAGTCAGGCCGTGAAAAAGGGGCAACCCCAGTAGTCTCTGATTGCTGATGCTGTGTTCTCCTAAGTTATTTCCAACATTGAGCAGGGTGACCTCCAAGTAGACTGTCCCTCTCTGATTATGATATCCATATCTGGAATGACAGAGCGCACCCAAAACTTGAAGACATGTCCTTGATGAAGCTCAAAACACAAGAGAATGACATTGGTAAGGAAATAAATAGAACTCATTAGTCTAAGGCTGGGTACTGTAGGACACAGGACAGAGAATAATAAAAAGTTAAAAATGAAACAAGGTGGAAGATCCACTCCCCAAAAAACATGATCTGGTCATCTCTCCAATCTACACCACAGACAGAGAGCAGGGGAAAGGGGGGATAATTTTATTCAGTTTTAATATAAGACAGGTACAGCAAAATTGCAAATGACTTAGGGAATGTGTGTGTGGCATGTATTTTTCCAGCCATGCTGACAGCAAAGAGATTCACATGGCACACACAAATCTGCCTCCTCAGGCCCTTGTATCCTGTTTAATATCATTTATACTTGTGATATAGTCCATATTATACCTTCCTGGTAATAAACCAGAAACAATTCTTTTTTTTTTTTCTTGACTGCTCATAAAATTTTCTACAAACTTATTTTCAGAGAAGAAAAGGAAGGAATGGGGGAGTGAATGTGGCATTGGCTTTGTGACCGTGGTTTTTATTTCCATAAACCTTAGAGCACAGGAATGCATGAGATATTTACACAAATCTTTCCACAATTCCTGTGGCCTTTGGGAGCATTGCATTTGCATGACTTCACCTCTGTGGCTGGGTTGTGCTTTCTCAGCAGCATTGCCTGCAATAAAGAGCAATCCTGGCCATTCCTAGTAGTTCTCCCTCTCATATCCTGTCTCAACCTTGTTCATCAGATACAAAAATTACCAAGAGTTCTGTCGTGCTTGCTGCCCAGATTCCCAGAGATGGCATGGAGAGTGTCCCATGATTATCCCAGTTATTTCTTTTGAAGGAGCAAGAGTTGAAAACTTGTTTCAAGTAAGAAGAAAAGCTGTTTTTAATTCATACCTGGATAAAAGTATATCGCTAGGGAAAAATGATGCTTTGAAATGTTTATGAAAATGACATAAGGATATACTTATCAAAAACATAATGAAAAATGGAATAGACATGTCAAATTATGCCTCAGCAACTATGTCCCATTTTGTTATGTCCCATTTTCTTGCATCTCAAATTGATGTGGATGAAGAATATGATGGAAGCAGCATGTCCAAGTGGATAGACCACTGTTACAGGAGTCAAGAGACCAGGGCCCTCTCCCTAGGCTAAATTTTGGCCAAGCTATTTTACCTCTCTGTGCCTGTTACGCCATCCATAAAATGGGGCTAATGATGCTTCCCATCCTTCGTAAAGTATTTTGAGAACTATGGATGCTATGAAAGAACTGGGCATTGTTATGCCACGAATGAGTATTGCAAGTCACTGAGTGGGTACTCTGCTTGCCAGTAAAGGAATTAAAGTTACAATATCCAAAAGGGAATAAAGAATCTTTCCCATTCTTCCTATTATTCCAGCTGCAATCTTTTGGCTGTTTTACCCAAGTATGGAAGTCCTGATTTATTCAGGACTAGTGTGGAACATATTTTCCAAGGAGATACAAAGAGCACAGTTAGCCATTGGCAATCCTGCACTCTACAGCATTGACAGCTTTCTTGAAGTTCAGTTCAAAAGGATGCTGCATATCTCTTATCCTCTCTGAATATGTCACTGCAAAATCCAGTCCAGAGGCCGGAATGATAGCAGATTAATTTGCAGACATTAAAAGCTTGATATCACAACCAATGTGCAATGACATGAGGAAGAGCCCCACCATGGGTGGCTTAGAAAATCAACTTCACCTCTCCAGTGCAATGTTTCTACCAGTATTAGGAGCCAGTTCTGTTCCTGTTTTAGTCAATGAATTTTTCTATCTACGTCAGGCCCATACTTTGTTTTCTTTATTATAAATAATCTTAAACTATTTGTTGTCCAAAGGGTATTTTAAATTATTTTTTTCCAGCTGAAAAGCAGACAGTGGCATTCTCAGAGGGGAACAGGAAGTTATATTATGGTTCAGCCTGAGACATTCTGGTGAGTCTTAGAAAGTGTTGAAATTACAAGGTTTATGACATACAAACTGTTGAAATACCATCTTACTGCAATACTTGTTACAATATGAACTTGTAATTTCAACACTTTTTAGGTCTTTCATAAACACCAAACCTGACCAGAATGAATGTAACTATGAACATTAGGATGTTTTTGAAAATGTACTGGACAATGGAGACCCCATTTATTTCCTAGTATCTGGAATAATACAGTACATGAACCCCTCATGGTCCCATTTTACTCTGCTATCCACAAATTAGGTTGTCATTCTCAAAGCAAGATTTATTTTGTACAGAATTTTGTTCAAATTGATATGGTTCAACTGGAATGGCTGGTACAACAGAAAAAAATGGTACATTTTGGTCACAGTTTTTTTTAATAAATACACTCTAATAGGAATAGACCAAAATGTGCATTGAATCAGAGAAACAAGAGCTGGAAAAGATTTGCCAAATCATCCAGTCTACCCCCCTAACAGCACAGAAAAGAAGAATAAGTGGTATATGCAAACAGGCTTTCTTCCATCAATAAGAGTAAGTGTTCATATGCCTGTGTAATTGTGTGCCTCACTCATACACTGTGCTATTGTAGTTGTCTTAGTCTCAGGATATTAGCTAGACAAGGACAGTGAGGTTGTATCTTTTATTGGATCAAACTCTATAGTGAGAGAGATACGCTTTCGAGCTTACATAAAGCTCTTCTTCAGGTCACACACACATTTCCGTCTGCACACATAGGTCTTTGGAAGTACAACAGATGTCCGTGCACTGTTATGGGAACAGAACACCCATTACATCCTTCTCTGACATTTTGGCCCTTACAAATTACTTTTTGCGGGCACTGGTTTCTTATTTTGTATTGGCGCATTTTGGTCTATAACTGGCATTAGCCACTATCACAGACAAGATACTGGACTAGATGGACCATTGATCTGATCAGATTTGGCAGTTCCTATGTCCCTTTATTTAATAAATTATCTCTTTAATTGGTGTCACATACATCACAGGATTGCTGTAACTGAGTGGTATTCATGGCAAAAGCACAGGCAAGCCTGTTTCATCCTATGCCAAGAATGCTCCAAGAACAAATCATTACTCAGCCCAGCTCCAAAACACGATAGCATTGGTTCTAATGGTGACTACTAAAAACCAAATGGTAAATATAAGGAGAAAAGGTTATCATTTTTAAACCATCATTTAAAAACATAATGGAGTTAACCATTTAAAGACACACCATAGCATTATTCCAAAGCTCTGTTTGTGATAATCAGTGACAGGGAATACACGGCTAGCGTGGGATTTACATGTGTGCTTGCTCTCTTCCTGAGGCTGAACTTCACCTACTATGCTTAGCTCAGGCTGTTGAATTTAGGAGACTAGCTTTCATTTTGGGGAGCTGAGCTGCCCAACAGTAGTTTTATGGCTCCAGTCCTGCAAGCTGCTGCATTCTTGGCTCTCAGCTCTCTGTCGCAACTAGACAGGAGGATTATGCCATTGTTCCCTAATTCCACCACCTGAACAGATCTAGAAAAACCAAGAGGTTGGAATTCACCTAGATGCTAAGAGCCCACACAAGGTCCATGCATCACTTAGCAATTAAGTGAGACTTAAACCATCCATAGGCCTCATGAGGGCTCTGCCCAGGGTTGAATTTCAGCTATCATATGTAAGCTTTGAGGCCCTTCAACAACTAAGCCAGATGCTGTGAAATAAGACTGGCTATGGAATCAGAGTTTTATTAATACATTTCCTTAATGCCTTGGCTCAGTTGCTAATTTAGTACTTCGGGAAGAGTGGGGGTGGGAAGGTAAGCATGGATTGAGGCTGTAAACACATAAATACCTAGCCACACACATACCTGATGGCTCAGTTTGCATCAGTCAAAGCTGGAATAACAGCAAAATCAGCAGTTCTATGTAATGTGTAACACACAAATAAGGTTTCTTATTTATTTTTGGAAAACATAGTTTCTTAGGATAGTGAATTGCCTTCTTGAAAAATCAGGATAAATTATAATAGTGTCTCCTCTCCATAACTTCTTACAGAAACCCTTTTACCAGGTGGGGTGAATTGGATCAGAAATGTGCTGTGTAACAAGATTTCACTGTCACGCTGGCAATTGACAGTGTAGCTACAACACCAAACATTAAATAAATAAATTCCATACGTAACACGGCACAGCGAAACTTTTCAGGAAAGCGCCTTGGAGTTCCATAACCCTGCCTCTATAAATCTCCATTAAATCAACTTGAGTGGGGTGAGTGTTAGAGACAGAGCTGCCAGAAATAGCTCTTTTCCTGCAAGATGTAGAAAAGATTACAACTGAAATTGAGGCAGCCGGGGGGGGGGGGGGGGAGGAAAAGAAGTCAAGCTGGAGGAGGCGGGGGAACTGTGAAAGGCATCTCATAAAAGTCCCATTTGTTGGAAGGCTGGAGGAAGTAGAGGCAGCTTTGGCAGACGTGTCCATGGTGCTAAATTAACTGTTAACACAAATAATCAAAGTGCAAGGCCCATCAAGCCGCTGGCGCCAGCAAAATGAGGGAGCGGCCAGGTCAGCCCTGCTTCAAGAGCCAGCCAGCTAGCAGGTGGAGACCAACCAGGGACTTGACAGGATGGAAGTGCTTACAGAACACATTGACCCACTGACAGAGGAAAACACCACTGCACTCCCGCTTTCCAGCTATTGTGTGCACAGCGCGTTTGGTGTGTATTTTTTTTTTTCAGTAAGTCACTTCAGTCAAGAGCTTGAACACTACAGGATAAGTTATAGTACGACTAAGCCCTTATTTGGCAGTCATGGTGGCGGAACAGCTGAGCAAAACAAGGAAGAGCGTTATCAAAGGTTGTGAAAGATCCAGTCAATCCAACTGCTGCCCTTTGGAAGAACAAATGCATTGCAGAAATAGGATCTGCAAAACAATACACTCTGGGGCTCAAGGGCCTGTCTACCTGTTCCTTTCAATGCCTGGCTGGAAAGAAAAAGGCCCCATCCTGCACTAGATACACAGCACACATATTGTTGTGTGTCTTGGAAAAGGAGTAACCATAGTGCTTGCTTGCCAAGACACACTAATGCATGCAGAGCAGATATAGCTACTGAATAGCACATTGTTGAATGGAAGCTCATATTCACTGTGGACATACACTCTTTAATAACCTCAGGGAGTGGGATTACTCATGTGAGTAAGTGGAGAAGAGTTGGTGCTACAGGGAATTTGGGTCCAGGGAAGTTCAATTGGAAGTCTCAAATTCTCTCATTGCATTGTAGTAAGAAAATAGCAATTATTCCATCTATAGCCATTCTTCTTTTGCAATGAAGTTGTTCTGTTAAAAGAGGATCTCACTGCTTTGAAAAATTAATAATCTTGTGCCAGATTTACTGATACACTCTGGCTGTCAACTACATTCCATGACACAGAGCAGCTGTAAACCCAATTTAACAGACCAGTTAAGACCTTGTTTAGAGTTACTTTGTGTCACCGAAGAAGGGCAAATCAACCAGATGCACTGGTGAATATGGCTCCTAAATTATGACAATCATCTTCCCTTGCCCAGGCTACTAAAATACTGCATGCTCATATTAATAAATACATATTCCCAGACAAAAATGCTAAAATGGAGTTAGGTTTGAGAGTATGTGTCAATAATTTAAAGTAGATTACATAAAATACATCCCAAAATTAAATATTATAAACCAAGAAAATCACATTAAAATTAAACTTAAAAGAAATCCAGACATTTTAAAGTGCGGAAATGCACAGTTAGGTCACTCAAAAATCTTTAATTCTAGCCAGTGGTAATGCTAGGCAAAGAGAATGTGAAAAAATGGAATGTGTCTTTTAAAAAATCTATGTAATCTAATTTGTATTGACAAATACTAGAATCTCTGATTAAAATCTATGCTTTTGGTAGGAGGTCATCACAGTACAGAATTGAAGTTTCTGCTGAAGGACATGCTTTCAGTTACCAAGAATAATTAGGGTAATTACCATTAATTATAAAAATGAATATTATAAAGTATCATAAGATTTCAGTGAGCTTTTAACTGTTTGGAAACTTTGAAGAGTCTGACAAGACAGAGTTAGTTTGAGTATCCTAAGTATACATTTTCATAGTTGAGCCTGTTTGGATTTCTTTTCAATTTAATTTTAACTGTGAATCTCTTGGGATTATAATACTTTATTTTGCAATAATTACAACATCCTGTAATGAATACACCCTAAATTACTGATATTTTATAAGGAGGCAGGGTGTTAAATATATCTTGCCATATATCACATAGCAAGTCTGTGACAGAGCCAAAGAAAAAGAATTGCTCTACCAGATCCCAGTCCAGTGCCTTAAACACAAGAAAATATTGTGTCGCTTTCTTGTAACCCTTTACCTCATTCATTGTCCATCACATACATTGAAAAAGGATGGGGTTCTGTAGGAAAAATAACATGGGATCATGAACTTAAAGTTCATTTCATAATCCATACCCAGTAGATCTCCAGAACAAACCTCTACTGCATGAACTAAAGGCTTCACTGGTAGGGAAGCATGCCATTATCCTTAATGTGACTAAGCCATTACAGGGGTCCATGACACACATTTTATCTGTGACTTTCTCAACTAGTTGCTAGACAGCAAAGTAATGTTGAAAATCACGAATCTGTTTCTGAGGAGAGGATGATGTAGTAGTTACACACAGCACATCCCAGCACATAGACTGGCACATGCATTTTGAAAGGCAGTATGATGAAGTGGGTGAAAGTTGCTACATTAGAGACCTGGATGATATTTCCAGATCTTACACAGGTGACCTTGTGTAACCTTTCAGGTACCTTATTTGTCAAAGGAGCAAATGATATTTCCCTGCCTGCTACTGTAAGGGGTGAGGCCTTTCTCAGACAAGACTGTGAAGAGCACAGAATAAACACCTGTCAGTGAAAGAACCTTCATTAAAACTCATGGGCTTGGCTCCCTACCAGCTGCACATTTTCCTAAACCAAATAGGTGCTGTAGCTGTGACCCCCTGTCTGGAGCTCTAGTTCTATGCCTGGCATGTAGAGAGTCAGTAAGGGAGGGGATAAGTTGACATTGAGAGAGTTCTGTGAAGCTGCAACATGTTCGCTGTAGGCAACATGCAGGCATCTGTTTTGGACCAAAGCACAGAGCAAGGTCGGAGATTTTATTAACAACCTTCTACCAAGCCCTACTGTGATTTTCAAATGCTCATAAGTCAACCAAATCTGGGTCAATTTTCATACACACAGGAAAAGGCACCTCTCACCCCATGAAATTTCAAGCTCCTGCTTAAACCATGAAGGTGCTGGAGATCTTCAAAGGAATGGTTGGGGAAGAAAAATTAACATTGGCCAAAACTATCTATTATTACCATTAGCCTCATTCTTGGGAATGGCTGAATCAATTTCACAGAAAATTTCCAAACAAATTCAGCCTGAACTGAAGAGCAAGTATGAAATATTTCTGCATGAAGCATTAAAATTTGGCAAGATATCAACTTTGATTTAGATATTATTGATAACCAAATATCATCCCAATATATAAACACATATCGCACAGATCCTGAGATCAGTGTCTTTTCCCATCCCTAGTGAAAAACAGTCTGTCTATAACAACGGCATTAATGAAAATTATGATAGATATGCCAATTTCCTGCAATATCCCAGACAATCTTACTGAATTACCGGTAATTTAAACCTTCATTAAATTCAACTTAAGTATCTACGGTGTTCATTGTAGTAAAAATGCAAATGTTTATGTGTTATTATGGGATTATAGACTCATAGGGTGCATCTACAATTAGAAATTAAGTCGATTTAAGCTTGCTTAAGTCGACGTAATTTACTCTGCGTCTACACTACACTTTCCTTAAGTCAACTTAAGCAGCTGCTTAAGTCGACTTAAGGAAAAATTAAGTCGACTTTCTAGAACCTTGTTTTAAGTCGACTTTGCTGGCTAAGTCGACCTTAGAAAGTCGACTTAGCCAGTGTGGACGTGGAGTAGCACTAAGTCGACTTTAAGTCCTGCCATGGTGGCTGGCACAGCCACAGCCTGGCATGCCCCCCCAAAGGCCCTGCCCACCCTGCCCCTATGCCCTGCCAGGGTCCTTGTCCCCCTTTGCCCCATTGTACCAAGGTACAATGGGGCAAAGGCTGAGACCCCTGGCACTTGGCAAGGGGTGTCCCCCCCTGCCACCATGGACCTGTCCCAGGTCCACCAAGCCCCTACAAGTCAACCTAGATGTCCAGTGTGGACGCTCTAGGTCGATTTTGTAGGGTCCCCTCTAAGTCGACTTAAAATTTGAGTGTGCACACGCTAAGTCGACTTAACAAAGGCCACTGGCATAACCACCATCAGTACTCAAAGATCAGTCAATTACCAAGCTAAGCCGTCCCATCACATTATCCCCACCATAAATTTACCAAGCTCAGTTTTGAAGGCAGTTATTTTTTTTGCCCCCACAGCTCCCCTTGGAAGGCTATTCCAGAACTTTATTCCTCTGATGGTTAGAACCCTGCATCTAATTTCAAGGCTAAATTTCCTGATGGACAGTTTGTAACCATTTGTTCTTGTGTCCACATTGGTGCTGTATTCAAATAATTCCTCTCCTTCCTTGGTATTTATCCCTCTGATGTATTTATAGAGAGCAATGTCTCCTCACTAGAGATATGACTAAATGTATGCCCTGGGAAGTGTTATGAGCTCCAAAGGACTATCTGGAACAATGTGAACTTTCAAAGTTAAGTGGTTTTCCTGAATCCTAGGAAATCCCTAGAGGAGAAGAGTATGCAAATATATCCCTCCCTGGTTATGCAAGAATTCAACCTTTTGAAGTTTCTGCTTGAGAAGGGGAATCTTTGTCTGCTCATAATCTGTTACATGAAGACAAGAACAGAAGCTTATATTGTATAAAGGAATTGCTCATACATTCATGGGTATGCTGGTTCAAAGCCAAAGTGGTGTGAACGTGTAAGGACAGAAAAATCCCACTGTGAGGTTTGAAGAACTGCTACCAGAGCTCTGGTTGGAGTTGGTGCGCTTGGGTTCTTTTACTGTTTTTAATATGTTTTCTATGTAATGCTTTCACCTTAAGAATCAATGTGCTTGCTTTGTAAAAGCTCTGGAGTAACTTATATCTGTGGGCAATTGCATCATTTGTAGCCCTTTGGAAAGGAATGCAAAGAAGTCCTGCTGTGGCAGTCTGATTTGCTGGGGAATTTACAGTGTAATCTGGGAACTGTCCAGCCTGGAAATTCCACAGTCAGGAGGGAGAGATACATATGTGTGACCCTAAGAGTTGCATCCCAAAGCATCATACTGGCACAGTCAGCAGGATTTACACACAGCTTGCCATTTTTGCTGAGGTTTACACTCAAGGCAACAGTGAAATAGTTTTAAGTGTTATCAAGTGCAAAGGCTGGAAGCAATCAAAGAAGTGTTACAGTTTTATTATTTTCTGTTTGTTTGTTTCAGGTACAAGGAAATAAAACAAAGGCAAGATGAGCAAAGAAAAACATGCCAAATGAACCAGAAAGCATTTACAAGAACTGAGCTCAGATCGCTGCAAATTCTATACTGGAAAAAGGCCAGATGAGTTAAAAAAATCTTCTCCTGGAATATGATAAGACCCACAGAGGGCAGATGGCTTCCCAGGATACATCTGAGGTTCCAGAGTCCACAGCAAAGAGAGGAGACAGACTCTCCAGATTACAATTGAGAACAGAATGGATGCAGCTGGAAAGACAGAGACTGCAGCAGGAAATGCTTTGAATCCAACATGAACAGGAAGAGAATGAAAAGCAACGTCAATACGAAATCAAGATGTGGAGACTAAGGGTAGAAAATCCTCAAGCAATAGTTAGTCCTACCCAAGAAACACGCAGCTGGGATATGTTGTGCCTTGCATACAAAGAAGCTGACTGTACTAAAGAATACCTTACCATTTTTGAAGGGCTATGTCAAGTACATAGGGGACAAAAAAGTCCTCATACTGATTGCAAAGCTCTCCAGTATAGTATAGAATGTATTTAATTAAATATCAGTTAAACAGGCTTTCAAATATGTTGAATTTAAAAAGACCACACGGCAAAGCTGTCAAACTACTCCAGAAGTGCATAGAGTAGAATTTAGAGGTCTCAGAATGAAAGACAAGATGAGCCGTAAAAAATATATATGTATAAATTGCGTGATTTGATAAGAATATGGAGCAAGGAGAAGGAGGTAGTTGTTTGATCTTTTCACTCAGGAACAGCCCCTGAGCACATATTCTGAAAACATCAGACTAGCTATAAGGAATAAACCTATGGATTCTATCCAATAAGTTGATTCATATGTGCTAGCTAGTGAAACCTAGTACCCAATGAGCACAAAACTCAAAGGGAGAGGCAGAAGCATGGTGCAAATGAGGGACCCCATTTTAGCCCTGGGAAAAAGGAGGCGGTTGAGATCCCAGGTACTCACCTCCCCAGAATCACTCTCCTCCTAGCACTCACACTCAGAGGCTCCCTGCACAGGAAAACAGTCTAAGTATGTGGCACCTGTGTGACTCCCCTGAGCACATGAGAAATAATTGCCCTAAACTAAAAAATTCAAGCCCCCGTTCCATCCATCCAGGGTCAATGCAGCTCTCATTACAACAGAAGAGTGGGAGGGACCCCTGATTAATTCTGTGGAGTCTCAGCCAGTGGACATGGACGTGGAGTTTATTAAAGTTACCAAGGTGAATGGCAAAGAATGTCTTAGGTTGAGAGATAATGGTACCAGATTTCTCTGGTCAAGGAAAACATTGTTAAAGAGACTTGACATGTTACCTGGACAGTAGCTTAAAAGAAGGGACATTGGATTGTATTCCAGCAGAAATTATGGTTGGACATGACAATTTAACTATGAATAAGACTGTTAATATTGTAACCTGTAGTAAAAAGGAGTATGGTTCTGTAAACTCAGACGGGGAAGAGAAAGATACTGAAACTGTTGAAGGGGTAGGTGTGGTGTGGGTGACAATACTTCCAGCTCCTGCTCCACAGAAAAAAGCTAAGTGCTTTCAGGTGTGGGAAGGCTCAGTATACACTCCTACATAACCCTCAGGGCTACTGGGGAGGAGTTAGCCCCTGTAACTGAAGAAGCTGTCCCAGTAGTCAGCTGCCAACATTTTGCAGATGAACAAAGAGCAGATCCCACTCTAAATAGCACACAGAGATATTCCCTAGCAGGAACCCCAATGAGAGGAAACAGGGAAAGGTTTTTTGAAGAGGAAGGAAAGTTGTACATGGAAGCTCCCTTGGGGAAAGACAAAAGCCCTCAGAAACTTTACAAGTAACTACCGGTAGTTTTTGCTACTAAGCAACATGGATTAATGTTGTTAGCCCAAGACTGCCCTTTTGCTTGTTCACCAGGTAGTACGTGGAACCTATGATAGGTTAAAAAAAGGCTTTTTAGGTCCAGGGATACAGAACGATCTGAGATTGCAGATCCCATGATTTATGTTGGAAGAGAAAGAGGTCTGCAGGACCCCAAAAAGTGCCTTTAAATCCCTAGGAAACTGATAATCAATCAAGAAAATCATATCAGAAAAGCCTGTTCTAACTGGTCCAGACTTTGACAAAATATTTGAACTCTGCACAGATGCATCAGATGTTGGTTTCGGTGCTGTACGAATGCATTCAGGGAAAAGGAACAAAAACCAGCCCATTGTTTCCTTAAGAAAAATACTGACACTCACTGAACAAAATTATTCTGTAAAAGGAAAAGAACATTATGCCAAAATGGCCTATTTTAAGCATATTTCCAATGCCTAAGCCATGCCTGTTCCATTCAAAGGAATGTGGTTCCACCTGCTTGAATATGTTTCCAATGTAAATTAAGCAACATGGAACCAAAGACAAACAAAAGTTCATTTACATGCAAGGTAAACAAAGCCATCAAGAAAGCTTGTGGGGAAAGCTGAATGAGGAATTGGAGACTTCAGGAAGCCTTTTTGTCTCCTGAAGCAGAGTCAGTGAACTGTGGGAAGATATAAGGAGAGAGAAAAGGCCATTTTGATTGAAAGATAATGAGTCCTTTGAGTCTCAGCATGGACTCCTTATGCATAGTCCTGGCCAGAAACCCTGGTCAGCCATGCTGGAAAACAAACTTGGGGAGTAATCTTCTTTGAATAGGAGACCATGTTAAATCAGTTTCTAGTCTTCAAAGTATATTTTTACTTTTGTTTGCTCCTAATCCTTTCTATCTTTATTCCTTATACTTAGGTCTATGCAGGGCTTTTTTTGTGATAGTACTCAGGGTACTGAGTAACAGCACCTTTTTTTCACAGTGATGCGGCCCCGGCTCCTGCCGCCGCCGGCGGCCCCACGTCCCTGGTCGAGTACCGTCATCTTTCTTTTTTTTAACAAAAAAGCACTGAGTCTATGTCTTTTCATTTAATAAACCTGTTGCAATCAACCACAGAGGCACTGAATTTATGACTTATACAACAATCTATAACCCAGTAAAATGTCCGTCCGTCCCCCCCCATCTGCTGTCCCCCCATGACTGAAGAGGTATTAACAGGCCACTTCACCTCGACTGGTGTGTTAACTATTTACACTAAACAAAATGTTCCATTTTGTGTTTAGCTGTGGCACTCTGAGTACCTTTCCCAGAAGCAGCAGCAGCTCTGTATAAACTCAATAGCTTGCCTCTGTCTCCAACAGAAGTTAGTCCAATAAATGTTAATATCCCACCCATCTTATTTCTCTAATGTCCTGGGACCAACACAGCTATAACACCATGGCATAGGTGTTCCGTGGCATGCATCAGCTTCCAGGCATCCATCAGCATCCACCTCCACCTTGCTCCTTTGCTGCAGCGGAGGTATTTTAAATTTCCCACCACTGTTACTGCTGGCATTGAAATCACATGGATATAACTTTCACAATAAAACTTTCTTTGATGAACTTCACCCCAAGAATAGATTCACTTTGTTTGACTATGTAGACCCAAACTTTCCATTAAAACTCAAGTAATATCATTTTCCGTGTTTCGTTATGTGCATAATAACTATGCATCTATTTCTTAGAAAAAGATGCATATTACATTTATAAAATAATATTTAATTCAGTTTCCTGAATCATTTTTGCAGGCGTGCATAGTATGCAGATATTACAAACATTACAGCTAGTATAGACTAGGATTTTTTTGAGAAAGTTTTCATCAGGTGTTCAACGTAAGGTAATTAATATCTTTAGGTGTTCCCTGGTCCACTAAAAGTTGAGAAACACTGCTCTAACATAACACGTATGACCATGAACTCCCACAGAAAAGAGGAAATAGATCTCCACTACCAACAAGAAGAAGGAGGGAGAGAAAAAGAGGTTTTTATCAGTGTAACTTATAGACCCACTTCTGCACAGACGCAGCTGCACCTCTGCAGCCCTTTAACATAAGCCAACAGAAGAGAGCTTTCACATAGCACAATTAATCCACCTCCCTGAGAGTCATTGGCTATGTTGGCAGGGGAAGCTCTCCCACCGACATAGCTCTATCCACACTGACGGTTAGGTCAGTATAACTGCACACCCCTGGTCGTTCACAATTGTTCACACCCCTAGCAATGTAGTTATACTGATATAGGTCTGTAGTATTGACCAGACATAGAAAGTGTAAGGCCCATGAATGGGTGTGACATAAATGCCAAAGCCAGACACATACTCCTGAGAGGGTATGCATGTATTCTCAGGAAGATGGATAGTGAGCATCAAGCAAAAGAGGCAGGACACACTGCCCAGTTACCTTGGGGAGCAATCATCTGGAATCCGATTTCTTCCACAGATCTTAACTTTAGGGACATTCTCCATTCCTTCCATATGTTCAGAAGCCTCTCCTTCTTGAAGCGGAAAATACCAGTTTCTCCATGCATTTCAAGCACCTTTTCTTTTTTTCTCCTCTTTCTTTCCACGGGACAGTTAGATTTATTCCATAGCCTTCAGATTGCATCCATGGCAGTGTGAATGAATTTATCTTGCCAGCGGATGGCCCTTATTCTCTTCTGCTAACACAAGGGAAACATGAAATGATGAATTAACGAAAGTTTACACAAAACAGCTAGACATTTCAATCAATGTGTTTCCAGTTTCATCGCAGTGGCTCAGGCCCACAAGCTGGTGCGGCAGGCTGGCCTGGGACCAGCAAGCGGGATCGGGCCCAAGGACTGGATCGAGCCCGGTGAGCCAGATGAGGATGGGGCCTGTGAGGGCCACTGATATCATTTTTACAACGCTGAAGGTCCACCAGTCTTCACCAGCAGACACCCTCCCCGCCACTGCAGCCAGATGGAAGGAGTTCAGAGGGGAAGCAGCCTCCTGACTGATCTCCCCCTCTCCCTGGCTCTAGCCCTGTGCACTTTTTCTGGATTCCCTAGGCCAGGGGTTCTCAACCTTTTCAGGGTTGCGACACAGCTGGGAGACTTCTCAGCTGTGTGTGTCACACCAATCCCGCCCCCCACACCCTAATGGCTAAAGCTCCCTTCGCCCTGCTTCAGGGCTGAGCAGGACAGGGGGAGCCGGTGTAGTGTCGAAAACCAGTTTGGTTTGGGTGGACCGTAACAATCTGTCGAAATATGGTTTTGGCATTACACCAAAACTAAGGCTAGGAGCCTCCTAGGGCTGCAGAGACCTTTGCAGCCTCAGGATTGCCCCCAGCCCAAGCATTGCCACTCCCGGCTCCTCACATCCTGCTTCGGAGCTGAGCAAGAGGAGGGGGAGACGACAGCAGCAGCAGCACTATGGCTCAGAGACTGCAGTGATCTAGAGACTGTCGGAACACAGCAGCGTCCGGACCGCTGAGCCCCCCCACAGCCGGCTTGCTTCGCCCTGTTCAGCCTCAGAGCAGGACAGGGCAAGCTGGCAGCAGTGGCGCTCCGGCTGGGAGCAGAGTGGTGTGACGCCAATTTTTGATGATACACCTCCCTGCTCTTTGCGACACATTTTTGTACTGCAACGCAGCGTTTGAGAACCAATGCCCCCTAGGCTAGAGATCCTTTCTGCAGCCAAGGGGTTGGAAGATCAGTGATCCCCTCTCTCTTGCTCCAGCAGGGACCTCAGCACCTAGGGACCCAGGCAGAGTGCTTTGCTCGCTGCTGTAACTGAGGAAGGGAAGTGCTAATCTCCCATCCCCTTTACTGCAACAAGGAGCCTGCACTGGCTTTTAGTCCTGTGGAAACGCACTTTTCCTGGGTTCTTAGGCAGCAGCTCTCTTCTGCAGCCATCAGGAGGGGAGCTGTGGGCCACTTTTGGTCCCTGGGTCACAGGTTGGGAACCACTGAACTAGATTGATCTGTTGTATAACACAGGCCATAGGACTTCCCTCCCTGTGTGAACAAAAGCATATCTTTTAGTTAAATATCCAATCTTCATTTTGAAATGCCCAGTGGCGGAGAAACCACCTCTACCTTTGGGAAACTGTTCAAAACGTTCACCTTATTTCTAATTTGGATCTGCCTAATAAGGAAGACTCAGAAACTTGGAAGCCTGTTTATATTTTACCTTATTAGTAAAAGTTATCACTTTAAAATGCCTCAGTTACTGTTTATATTTTATTTCATCACCTTAACTACAGTTCAAACAACATGCTATATTAATGGCAAAAAAATTACAACCTTTAAAAACTAAATCCTGGTAGAGATAGTATCTATTTTTTTAAAAGGACATAATACATCCAAGTGCTTGACAATACGTAGCCTGTTCCCTATTAGGAATCTCATCAGTGAGGCACTGTACCCTCTGGGGTTATTTCTACATATTCCTGATTTCAGCTCCATTTTTATCTAAGCTTCCTATTCCCAGGGTCATCCCTGGGGGCAGGGAGCAGGACCAATTGGCCTATGGGGGCCCTGCCCCAAAGGCAATGGGGCAGGTGGAGCAGGCAGTGCAGCAGTGGGGGGCATTGGTGGGTCCCACGCTGCCCCACTGACAGCGGGGCAGCACAGAGCCCATGGAACTCCGCTCTCCCCTCTCCCCTAACAAGAACAGCCCTGCCTATTCCCAAAAATATATATCCCCAATCTCATCACCAAGGCCTTATTTCCCAGAGTGCACATAGCAAGGAAAGGGTTCCTTTGATGCCCATCTAGTTTTGAAATAACTCCGACATTGAGAAAAGGCTGTCCTTCACATAGTCTTTCTAGTCATTTGTACTGATTACTTAACATTTTAATCTTGTCTCTGTTTTTCTTCTTTTTGTAACTGTATGCTTTAAAATCAATAGAAACGTTTAGAAAGAAAGAAAGAAAGAAAGAAAGAAAGAAAGAAAGAAATCAGTCTTGTACTTTTCATTTGTTTAGGATTGGAAAGGGTTTTTCTTTTTTAAATTTTTAGTTTTGTTCTGTTTTGTTTTGCATCAAGGATTATTTTCTCCCTCCAAAAATAGCCTGTGTTATCATGAGTCCAAGAAACTGAAACCTAAAACGTCTGTGTTCTAAAGGGGAAAAGGCACCCCTTTATCTTATCTGTTCTATACATATTTTTAATTCTGAGTCTGACATCATCACTGGCAAAATCAGAGTTACCAGAAAGCTAACAACTTGAATGCAGTAATGAGCTTCAAAAAGCACACTTTCAGATTCTCTCTCTTTCCAGATGTTAACATGGAGAAGTTGGAAAATTCAAAGTTTTATCTGATATTTTTTCAGAATAGTAGCTTCTAGTTTATCCACTTCCTGGTGCTTTATTGTGTTTGTTAGCTTTGGAGACAGAATATGAGTATTCCACACTAAAATAGCCAGTCTTACTTTGCAGAGACTTTGGAAAACAAATTTAGCTCAAACCAAAGTAACTGATTTCAAATTCTTTCAGTCTTGAGGTACATAATTGATTAAATTAAACATTCTCCCTCTGCCATCCTCTTCCTCTGAGATTGGAGGTTTACATTTTTCAATCCGTTGCTTGTATTCAAGGGAAACTCAAGGGAGAGCCGAGCATGTATTTTAAGGACCTTTGCACATTATAGCATTGCCAGAAAGAACAGAACTGCAATGGGAGATCTGACTATGCCAATAAGGCTGCAAAAAAGACTACAGTCCCTCTTGTTAATTGCCTTTTCAGTTTCAAATTAGTTTCAGTATTCTTTCTCTGATGTCTGATATTTAGAAATCATTGTTTCCACGAGAAAAAAAATTAAGTCTATTTTTATAACTTTCGGTGCCTTGAGCCAGATTCTAATGGAGCTCAACAGGATTTACACTGATTTAACTAAGAGAAGAATATGGTCCATTATGCACAGGGATACGCTGATCATCATATCTGTTTTTCTTTGCATATGTTAACTCTCACAGAAGCATAGTGCAAATGGTTTTTAACATGTCTGTATTTATACAACAGGAGCCAAATGCAAAAGGTTCTAAGTGCACTTATAGCCTTCAAAACTTTTGGCCAGAATTTTCAAACCTGAGCATCTGTTACACATCTAAATCCATGTTTAAACACATCAGTAAGTGCTCTGATTATCAGAGGTACTAGTATCACAATGGTACGACTCATGCTCCCCATTTATGCTGCGATGCTCTGATGCACCTTTCAGTGTTAGGCAAAGCAGAAACCCTATACAATGGCTTGGAGAACAGACTTAACAACAGCCTCCATTAGCTATGAAGATCAGTGTGTATAGTGACAGCTGAGTTCCTCCTCTCCTTCCCTTTGAAACAAAATGGCAGTTCTTTTTCTTTTTTAATTACTCTCCCTCCATCTTGGATTATCTTTGTGCAGGAGACAAGAGCCACTTACAGGTTTGAGTGCTCCCATTCTACAGCTGCAAGCTATTTTGTGAGGAAAGAATGGGAGAGAGCTACTTAAAGGTTGGAGGGAAAATACCCATAAGATCTCTTTGGATACGTCTACACTTGCACATTAGATTGACTTAATGATGCTTACGTCAACCTACAGAATGCCGTGTCCACACTGGGCGCTTACTAAGTCGACTTAGGCGCTTCCTTAAGTCGACTTAATAATACTATCTCTGAAGGTCGACTTAAGACTTAAGTCGACCTTATTAAGTAGACTTAAAGCCAGTGTGGATGGGTATGTCTATACTACAGGCTCTGTAAGTCGACCTCGTTAACTCAACTTAAGAGAGTCGACTTAACCAGTGTAGACTTTTGTACACTTAGTTGTCCTAGTGTCTGAAACTAGGTATCCTTACTGTCTAAGGGATCTAACACAATATAGTTGAATGGCACAGCATGGGTTTTATTTTTTTAAATTCCACACTGTTGCTAACTGGTTGCTTGCATCTGAAACCCTCAAGCCCACCTTCAGAAAAGAAGTTCTTAAAACCTGAGTATCAAAAAGGTATTAGGTTGAAAGTAGGACCTTGGAATTTTTTCTTAATAATACACAAGCAAATCTTGAGCAAATACCTCATACATAGATTGCTGTGGGTTCTTGCACTTATAGGCTATGTCTACACTTGTTAATTTAGGTCGACTTAGCTAAGTCGACTTAACAAAGTCGACTTTAAGTCGACGCTGTTAAGTCGATTTAGCATGTCCACACCTAAATTTTAAGTCGATTTAGGGGGAACCCTACAAAGTCGACCTAGAGGGTCCACACTGGACACCTAGGTCAACTTGTAGGGGCTAGGTGGACCTGGGACAGGTCCACGGTGGCAGGGGGCATCCCTTGCCAAGTGCCAGAGGGCTCAGCCTTTGCCCCATTGTACCTGGGTACAATGGGGCAAAGGGGGACAGGGACCCTGGCAGGGCATTGGGGCAGGGTGGGCAGTGCTCTGCTCTGCCCTGTGGGGGGGCATGCCAGGCTCTCCCTGTGCCAGCCCCCCTCCAGCAGGGAGGGCAGTGGCGGAGTCCTAGAGAGCCCTAAGTTGACTTAGAGTTGACTTAGGGCTACTCTAGGTCTACACTGGCTTAAGTCGACTTTCTAAAGTCGATTTAAGCCAAAAGTCGACTTTAAACTAGGTTTTAAAAAGTCGACTTAATTTTCCTTAAGTCGACTTAAGCAGCTTGCTTAAGTTGACTTAAGGAAAGTGTAGTGTAGACGCAGAATAAATTAAGTCAACTTAAGCAAGCTTAAGTCAACTTAATTTACAAGTGTAGACACACCCATAGTTATTAGGAATACAATAAGCTATAACAATGTACAAGTATTTAGGAAATAATCATTCAATAGAAGGATTAATTGGAGAAGGCTGAAGATGACCTGGAGCAGTAGCCTGTATCAAAAACAAAAATAAACAAATAAATAAACTAGACATGAAAAACAATTTAAGGAACTAGGCATTTGAATGATCTATCTTGGATAGCTAGGGTACCATCACTAGAGGTGCTTAAGAGCAAGATAGTTAAATAAGTAAGATACATTTCTAGAAATAGTTTCTGCTACATGCATGAGACTGATCTAAATGACCCAGAGGATCTTCCAACTCTGTGATGGCTGAGAGAAAGGAGAAATTTAGTTCCTTCCAGGGAAAGAAAAACACTAGGATTAAGTTATTTAGATACAGGTCTGCTAGCTAAGGTGCACTTTTCAGCAGTCTTGAAGATGTCCATTAAATGTGACTGACAGACAGAGCTGGATTAATGCAGGGGATAGAAGAGTTGCAGCCCAGGGCCCCAGCCTGAAAGGGAGCCTGGGACTGCAGCCCCTACAACCCCTGATTATCTGGCCCTGTCAGCACTGCGTGTGTGGCCACTGAGCTCCAGGGGCAGGGCTGGCTGGCGCACAGAGTGACGTCTGGCATGACTCGCCAGGTCCTGCAGTGCTGTCGGGCCACACTGGGGGCATCAGCCATGCCAGCCTTAGCCATGGATCCTTGGCACAGCAGCCTGACAGTGCTATGAGACCTCTCTGCACGCTGGCTGGCCCCACCCCTGGAGGGCAGTGGCCACACACCAGCCTCGCACCCTGGGGCAGACTAGCCTAGCCACTCTGGGGGGCAGGAGTGCTGAAGTGAGCCGCGGCTTCTGCCTACAGCCCTCACTGCCCCCAGGCCACCATGGTGGGGGCGGAGCCCCACGTGGGGGAGCTGGGGCCCCAGGCAGAGAGGGCCCACAGTTGGGGGGGGCTAGTGCCCCAGGCCAGGGGCCCCACAAAAGCTGGCAGCCGAGGGCCCCTTAATCTGGCCCTGCTGATAGAGAGAAAATATACTGTCATCTGATTAAACAAAATGGAATAATTTACAGGACATTGACCTGGATTTCAATATATGCATAATACACATCTTTCCAGCACCAGCTTCAGTTTTTGTGGGCACCATTTAAGGATTCAATCTTGGAGGCAGTGACTCATCTGAGCAGTAATTTCCCACTGAAGTCCTTTTTGTACCCACAAATCAAGTGCTTAAATGTTGTACCAGTATAATTTTTGCCCACAGTTAGTTGTAAAAAAATGCTGGTGCAACTAATTGCCCATGAAGAATTATGCCTCAGATGAGGACGCCAGGTCAAAAACCATTTAAAATCAAGTCCTATAGGGTTCGGCTGTGCGTAGCTGTTATGTGGGTGTATAAGCTGAGGATGTCTGAGGAGGCTTCCATTATGTACCACATATCATTCCAAACACAGGTATCTTTTGCTTATGGACAGACCAGGCTAGGCAGGGAGATTTTATACAAGGCAGGATGTGAAGAAGATGAATAGAAATGGCCAGGTATAAAAAAAAATAACATGCAGGCAGCCCTTATTCAGCTTACCCCTTCTATTCACTGCTCTGAATTGTGGAAGAACCTTAGGAAGAAATAAGACACATGGCTGTGGGTAAAGTGGGGGAGGAATTAGAAGCTGTAATTCAATCTAATATTTGAGGCTTGGCAAGTGCACCTATGGGATTTCATGAAAACCCCCGAATCTTTTTCATTTTGGAGCAATTAACCAGATCCCAGCATCACTGGCTCCAGTGAGCCGCTTAGCTCTCTGTTTTATTACCCATTTCCTTTCCTGCTTGCCAGCACTAGCTCCTATCCTCGCACTTGGGGGTGGGGGAGAACCCATGCTGTTACAGTACCACAAAGGGGCCACCACAAACAAGTGCCAGCCAGTGCATTTCAGAGCAAACGCAGAGCACACATAAAATGAGGCTCACATTTGGATTAAAATGCTGTTGTGTTCAGTCATTTATGTGTGGCATAATTAAAAACATCCAGCTGTAATTTAATAGTTCCCACCAAGCACAGACATAAAGTCTAGCAATTTTTCCCTCTGCATATTTAACCCTTAGAAAGAGAGAGAGGGCAGAGGAGACTGGGGAGGTAGGAAGTTGGGGAGAGGGAGAGAGAGAGCATTCTTTTGAATTAATTATTTTTTTCTTCCTTTGTGCTGCCCTGTTTTGTTTTGGTTTTCTAATTTCCCCGATCTTTTGGCTTCTACAAAGAGAAAGCAAATATCTTTTGGAGGCTAATATAAATAGGAATCACATTTAAATTGCATTACTGTAGCTCAACAGCAGCATGGCTGAGTAAGGAATCTTCAGTTTGCACAGTCCAACATCTGCGGCTAAATAGATAGATTCATGTACTGTGAAGCTGCCAGATTTTTCAGCATTAAAAATTAACGGCTAAAAAGGACTTACTATATATGGACTAGATTTTGCCATCATTACTCACACCGGGTAGTGCCTGACTGCTCAGAAAGTCCCTGTCAAATCAATGCACCACTCACAGAGTAAGTGTTTAGAGTGAGTAGGGAAAGACTGGTCTAGTGCTCAGAGCACTAGCTGAGAATGAGAACTCTCTCCTAGCTCCAAGTCCCTGCTCTGCCTCAGACTTCCTGTGTGACCTTGAGCAAGTCACTTAATGCCAGATATATGAATGCATTTAGGTGCCTAAAGATGCAGATAGGAGCCTAGTTGGATTTTTAAAAGCACCATAATGGGAGTTAGGCATCTAGGCGCCCACTTGGTACTTTCTGCCTCTTTAGGAACCAAACTACTTTCTAAAATCTGTCTTTTAGTCTCTCTGGATATGTCTCCTCTGGAGCTGGGTGGTGTGGTTCCTACCATGGATAGACGGACTCAATCTCATTCAATTTGAGCTAGCATACTAATCTTGAGCTAGCATACTTGAGCTAGCATACTCATCTAACCAGTTGCAATTAACGGCGGCCTTAGGCACTCAGGGGCCCTAGGTGAAGGCCCATTGCGGGGCCCCCTATAGGCTCCCACACACACACCCCTGTAGCCCCAGCTTCCCACCACCAGCCCATGTGGCCCCAATCTCCCCTTTGTAGCCTCAGCTCCCCCACCACCAGCCCCCAGTAGCCCCAGTCCCAGGGCCAGCTCCCCTTGCTGCCGACTGAGGCAGATGTGGTTTTTGGGGTGGGCAGAGCAGGCAACGGGGCCCCTTACTGCTCGGGGCCCTAGGCATCTACCTGCTTTGCCTACCCCAAAAGCTGCCTCTGCAATTAAGCACCATAGCTCACAGAGGGTGCATCTACACTTACAAATTAAGTCGACTTAAGCTTGTCTAAATCGACTTAATTTAATCTGCGTCCACACTACACTTTCCTTAAGTCGACTTAATCAGTTGCATAAGTCGACTTAAGGAAAAATTAAGTCAACTTTACAAAACCTCATTTTAAGTCGACTTTGCTGGCTAAGTCGACTTTAGAAAGTCGACTTAGCCAGTGTGGACGTGGAGTAGCCCTAAGTCGACTTTAAGTCAACTTAGAGGGCTTTAGGGCTTCCCCACTGCCCTCCCTGCCAGAGTGGCTGGCACAGCCACAGCCTGGCGTGCCCCCCCCAAAGGGCAGGGCAGAGCCCTGCCCACCCTGCCCCTATGCCCAGCCAGGGTCCCTGTCAGGCTCAGCCCCATTGTACCAAGGAAGCTTAATTCAAACTAATTTAAGCCTTGGCCACACTAGGCTTTCATTAGTTCGAATTAAGGGTTTCCTTAATTCGAACTAATAAATTCGATTGCTTAGTTCAAACTAACCCTTAATTTGAAATAGTTAGTTCGAATTAAGTCAATGTGGCCATATTAGTTTGAACTAACTGCTTAGTTTGAACTAATCGGCAGATTGACCTTCATGCAACTGACTAATTCGAACTAAGCAAGGGCCCTGCATGGCCATGGCTAGTTCGAACTAGCATTCTAGTAGGGCCATGCTAGTTTGAATTAAGTTAATTCGAACTAATTAAAATTAGTTTAAATTAGCTAATTCGAATTAACTAATTTGAACTAGCTTTTGTAAGTGTAGACATAGCCAGTGAGTTGTTCATGTTTAATCCACAGTTAAAAATTGCAAAATATAATTGTCAAAATATTTGTGAATAATGAAAAAAAATTGAAAAGATTGTGAACTGCTCTTTGATCTTCCACAAAGAAAAAAGAAGCTAAGCTTATTATGGAGTAATTCCTCGGCTCCACATCCTGGTGACCATGATGATGGGTATATCGTCCCATGCTGGATATCTCACTTTCTTGCTCTGGTGTAGACAGATGCTAAATGGTGATGTGGCCAGTGTTTCTCTTGTTCTCTGTAGCAGCACAGTATATTGTATGTATTCAAATTACTCTAAGGGTGATAAAGAAAGGGAGCTTTGTAGTGGAAGGTAGGTAAATAAGGTCCAAACAAAAACTCACTAGCTGCAACTCAGGACTAGATAAATGTTGCTTTTGATTGCCATTTTATTACTGCAATTAGAGCCTCTTGAAAGGATTGTATAGAGTTTGACATTCTGAGACAGGAGGATGAGGTCCCTCCTCCTCATGAAATTGTGGTTTTCTTCCAACTAGCAATCCTAACCAGGACTTTTTTTATGTAAATAAAAATCAAAGTATGTCTTGTACCGTAACCATTTCTCACGATGTCATTGTAAAAGAGCACTATGCCACAACCTTCCACGCAAATGAAAACAATCCTTTTTCCCATAGAATCAGGAGAAGCAGTGGACGGTGGTGATGAAATGAGGCTGGAACAGGGTGATATGATGTGCCAGCACTTCATGAGATCTGTTATCTACGAAACAACACTTACCACTGTGACAAAGGGAACTCCATCCGAGCCTAAATGTTGAGAAATCATAGCTGAGGACCAGCTAGCAGTGTTCACCAATAGTATTGCTATTAATTAATTAATTAGTATTACCATTTTAAACAGAGGTATGTCCTTCGTGTTTTACCTCAGAAAGCAGACAATGAAAAGGAGCAACTTGATTGATTAACAAAGGCTCCAATCTGCCACTCATGGGTGATGTGATATCAGAACATTTTTATGTCTAAAAATTTCCTAGGGAAAAAAGGTAGAAAAAGCTGTAAGAATTGTAGAGTGAACCGTTACCTTGTTTTAGTGGTGCAGACCCGGTGTTCTAACCAATTCAGCTAAAACCAGGTTTTGCCATGGAATAAATTGCCTAAGGACGTTGTGGAATCTCCGTCACCAGAGGTTTTTAAAGACAGGCTAGAGAAACATCTGCCAGGGATGGTCTAGATCAGGGATGTCCAAACTTTTTGGGTCAGGGGCCACACTGGAATTTTTCCTCACTCTGAGGGCTGAGGGTCTCTGGCACTTGGGAGCCAAATCTACATTTGTCCCCCGCTCCCACTTGACCTCACACCCCTGCACACAACAAGAGGGATCCCAGCACCGCCCCCAGTTGCCCCGGATGGGGGGGGGTCCATACTCGTGGGGGTGAGATGGTTTGGTAGGGGGCTGTGGGGCAGAGAGGGGTAACATACCTGGGGGAGGGGCAAGGGTGGCACAAACAAGAGGGGAGGAGGCTGAAGGTGAGGGAGAGCTGCACTCTGCCCCCCCAGATGGCTTGGCTGTGGGGGGAAGGAAGGGGCAGGGAGGGGTGTCATAGCTGAGGGAGGGGCTGGGATGGCACAGACGAAAGGGGAGGAGGATGGGGAGGAAAGAGGGGAGGATGCTGGGGACTGGCTGTGAGGGAGAGCTGCTAATCTTCCCCCCCCCCCCCCCCCCGGCTCTGCCGGAGGGAAGGAAGGGGTGGCAGAGCTTGGGAGGCGGGCTGTTGCTCTGCCCTGCTGGCAGGCCCTGAGCTCTGCTCCAGCCCCTCCTCCAGCTGGCTTTGGGGCTGGAGAGGAGGAGGGGCTGGGCTGGCTCAGGGCTGGAGAGGAGGGGAGAGAAGAGAAGGGGGCCCACCAATCCCGCCAGCCAGCTGAGCCTGCTGCTCCTGCTCTGTTCGGCCAGCCAGCCAGCTCCAGGGAGCCTGCCACTCTGCTCCATCCCACCCCACCGGCCAGCTCCAGTCCCGGGGTTGAGCCGGCTCAGGGCTGGAGGAGAGAGGAAGGGGCCTGATATGCTGGCAGTGGGCTCTAAACCTGCTGTTCAGCTCCACCAGCCAGCAGGCTCTGAGACTAGAGGAGTGGGGATCTCTGCAGCTGTCACTCCTTCCCAACCAGCTCCAGGGTCAGGTTAGAGGGGAGGGGCTGCTGCTACTCTGTCCCCCCCACACCTCCCCACCCCACTGGTTTGCGGATGGAGGGGAGGAGCTGGGCCAGCTTAGAGCTGGAGGAGACAGATGCAGAAGCAGGGCTGTCACTGCACCGTGCAGGGCCGGCGAGCCGGACTGCAGCCTTTGGTGGGCCGCAATCCGACCCGCGGGCCGCACATTGGACAACCCTGGCCCAGATAATACTTAACCCTGCCTTGAGTGCAGGTGACTGGACTAGAAGACCCCTCAAGGTTCCTTTAAGTCCTATACTTCTATGATTCTAAGATTCAGTAGCATGGACGAGATAGAATTATGGCATCTTCTTCCCACCTCTGCTCTACCCTACCCCATTTGCCACTCCCTCCCATTCCCATCTCTTCCATCCAAGAATTCCCATCTCTTCCTTCCCACTTACTGCTGAACTGGGCCTGAAGTGCCAACTCTGCACTGAACTCTGCTCTCTCATAGCATCAAAGGCTGGGGCTTAATCTGTACAAGGAGTTGCAGGGTAGGGCTGGCAAGCCACAACTGGGGGGGGGGGCATTTCCCCGTCATATGTCCCTAGTGATAAGTGCTCCTCCACCCCAACCAGTCTACCTTCCAAATTTCAGTGGCATCTACTCCATCCTACTTTCTTTCCTATGCCAATATGCCCCCAAACAAATCTGACTCCAGTCTGCAAAAACCCTCTTGAGAACTGAATTATTTTATAACAATCACTCTAAGTTGCCAAAGTCCTCCTGCATTTTCTCTTCTGTGACAAAGGGGTTCAGGTGTTTGGCTTCAGAATTCTGATTGCCCTACACAGGAGAGCATAAATCCTCCCTAAGCAGGAAACAAAAGGATGGTCAAGTGACCCATTATGTTTAGTAACCCAATATGGCCTGGAGAAATGAGTACAAGATTGGGATACAAGGTGGGTTTGGTAATATCTTTACTGGACCAACTTATTTGGGTGAGAGACTCACTTTCAAGCTCACATTGAGTTTTTAAGTATGAAAAAAGTACTGAGAGCTTCACAGCTAAATACAAGATGGAACAGATTGTTAAGCATAAGTAGTTAACTATGTTGCAGAAGATCATTCAAGGTGAAATGGACAGTTAACATCTCTGCAGTCTGCAGACAAAGGAGAGTTAGTGGATTACAGACTGTTGTAATGAGTCACAAATGCAGTGTCTTTATTGAGTACTAACAAAGTTATGAATTTGAGCTCCCCAGGCCGCTAGTCTTTAAAAAATGTTGTGAAGGTTTCCTTTGAGGATGAAGACTGAGACGTCAGAAATGGGGTGATTGTTTTGTGAAAAGTGTTTGCTCATGGGTTACAGGGGTTTTTTGTCTTTTATAGATTTTCTGTGAGAGTTTAGTCAGGAGTGTAGTGGTTGTCTGTTTTCATCCACATAGTTGTTAGTGGGGAATTTAGTGCACTGGATGACAGAGCCGTCCTTGGGGGGAATGAGGCCCAGGGCCAATTGGCCTGTGAGACCCCCTGAGGCAGGGCCCAGAGGCCAGGCTCCGTGCTCCCAGCCCACCCCTTGCCTTCAGCTAAGGACAGTAGTGCTGGATGAGGTACATCCTGTGTTGTGATAGGCATATGTAGGACTCTGGAAAGGTGTGTTGGGGATAAAATTATTTACCATTCTACATGTAGAGGTGTTGTGAGGATCCATCAGTTAGTATCTGTTCAGTGCATTGGATATACCTAGTGCTATAAAAATGCCAACTATTATTAGTGTTAAAAATACAAACAAGCAATGATGTCATATCATGTAACCATATCATATTCTTACAACGTAAAAATAGGAAACAGTTAATCTGTGAGAAAAGTCAGAGGACTAAATTTATCCTAACAATATCAATAACAGCACTTCATTATACAGTACCTCTCATCCTGCAGGATCCCAAAGAGCTTCAAATACACCAACACTGAAATGCAGCCACTTCTGGATTGGAGAAAAGCAGACAGCTGGCTCACATCTCCCTGCACATTGGTAGCTGGAGACTGAATTATGGTCAAAGAACACTGGAAAAAACCACCACTTTATGAAAACCAACATGGTGTCTTTAATTTCCACAGAAAGTAGACAGGAACTTGGAGTCCAGCCCTGCAAACAGGACTAAGCCTACTCCGAAATACATAAGAAGTGTCACCACTGGCCAATTTAGGGTAATAAGTATTCCACATGGTAATTAGGAACCTGATTCTCACTTACGCTAAAGATGCTATTATCCCCCACTAGCAGTTTGAAGTGGTCTTAGTGTAAATGAGAATCAGTGAATGTAATTGCAATTTTTACCCAGTTTGAGGCCCCTTTACATTGCCATAATGGGGTAAAAGAGCCTAAGTATGAATGAGAATCAAGGCCTACGTTTTTATAGGGTTGAGCCCTTGGTTTTTAAGATTCCCTTACAATTTAGCATGCTAGTCTGAATGCACTTTGTTGTGAACTGCATCACAACAAATGAGTAATGTTTAAAACCATTGTTGAAATTAGCACATCCCAATGATTAAAATCCAGGCAACAGAAATAAACACATCAGCAGGATATGCTGCACATTACTGCTTTGGGACTTTTTTTACGACTTTCTTCAATGTTAAATATTGTGTAAGAAAACATGTTGCTCAAAGTGAGCCATCTGGGTTTGGTTTATTTTTGAGTGCATTACAATCAACTTAAGCCTAAAATCAGTAAACTTGGTTGTACTTGTGGGGCACTAATTGTTGTAGTAAAAAGTGACTTATGCAGCAATAAGTTTTGTTTTATTACATTTATCAGCATCTTCTTGTTATTATACTAGGATATTCCATGAAGTATGCAGTGCTAGTTGCACAAGCTGTGGGGAAAACTTTTATCCTGTCCCATGAAAGTTTTCAAGATATTGAAACATTTTCCCAGCCTGAATCAGGGGGCAAAAAGTCAAAATCCTGAAAACTTTTGTAAACCAAAATTCTCCCCAAAAATTTGGTTCAGGTCAATTGAAATATTTGTTTTGCTTTTGACCTATTAATTTTTTTTTACTATAAATAATTTAAATTTCTCAACAAAAAGTCATTTTGAACTGGAAAAAATTGAATGTTTCATATAAAAATTACTGAAACAGAAAAGTTTAATAATTTTGAAAGGTTGGTTTTTGGGTTTGTTTTTTTTTAATTTTAAGTTTTACTTTCAACAAATCAGCATTTTCCAGCACCAAAATGTTTGATCAGAAATTTCTCAACCTGCCCTACTAACGCACAGAGGAGGCAGCAGTCAGTGCCACAGTCTCAAGCCACGTTAGCAATCTCTCAAACAGAGAGGCCCATGGGCAGGGGCATTGCTGGATAGCAAAATGATCCAGGGCTGTGGCCCCCAGCCCACCCCTGCCCCCAAACCCCCACTCCAGCCCTCCTAACTCCCCAGCTTCCCCCATCTTCACTCCACTCCCCTTCAGCCCCCAAACTCCCTCCACACCTCCCCAGGCCCCTCTGTCCCTAACCCCCACTCATCCCCCAACCTCCTCCATCCCTCTCCAGCCCCCCACCTAGTCCCCCTCCAGCCATCCATAATCCCCTCCACCCCTCCCCAGCCCCCACCAGTCTCCTTGTCCCCATGTCCCCTCCACCCCTCTCCAGGCCTCTAACTCCATCCATCCCTCCCCAGCTCCCCACCCAGTCCCCCTCCAGCTGCCCATAGTCCTCTCCACCGCTACCCAGCCCCTACCCAGTCTCCTTCTCCCCATGCCCCCTCCACAGGCCTCTAACTTCATCCTTCCCTCCCCAGCCCCCGACGAAGTCCCCACTCCTGCCGTGCATAGTCCCCTCCACCACTACCCAGCCCCCACCCAGTCTCCTTGCCCCCTCCACCCCTCTAACCCAGCCATTCTCCTTGTCCCCCCCACGCCTCTAACCCAGCCAGTCTCCTTGTCCCCTCCACCCCTCTCCAGGCCTCCCTCCAGCCCCTTCCCAGCCCCCTTACCTGGCCGGAGGCTCGGAGCTGCAGGGACGGCCGGCAGAGCCGCTTCTGGGCCAGGCCGCTCCCACCCTGAGCACGCTCTGTCTGAGCATGCTCAGGGCGGGAGATTTGAATCTCCCCAGCCTGGCCGCAGCAGGAGTCTGTGACTTCGCTGGGGCCCCTGGGTGGAACGCAGCGTTCTGCCTGGGTGCGCATGTGCCTGCTGGGGAAAATAGATTCGGGGCTCAGGATTTTCTACCCGGGGCTGGCGTCCTGCCAGCCCAACGACAACGACACCTCTGCCCATGGGATATGTACATACAGCTTCTTAATATATGGTATCATGCTATCTGGGGGTCTTGATTCTCATTCCAAGGATAGTACAACCACTCCCTCCTCACCCGCCCTCCCTTCTAAGCACTCTTGTACGCACGCTGTCCCCACCACTCCAAGGAGTGCATTTCTAAGGATTATAGTGCTTCTTTGGTGGATAAAGTCATCCAGCCTTTGACCTGGGCCTTATAACTCCACCCAAGCTGTGCTGTAATTACCCAGAAATGCACCACTTGTTGTATTGATGAATTATGATCTATTCTAACTTGATGTTACTGACACATCTGTTTCTAGACTTGTCTACATGCTGGGGAGCCGGGGGAGTTGTGACGCCACTAGCAAGTGTGTCATGCATGCTCAACAACCATTGCCGTGGGCTGTGCTTAATTTGTGATGGAAGAGGTGCCAAGGCTCATGGCTATGAACTGCCAAGCCTGGAGGTGATCGGGCACAAATTAAGCACTGGTAATGGTTCTGCTGCTCAGAGACTACACTCATTGTGCTAATGCTGGCCTGGCTCATGCCAGTGAATGGAAATGCGATGTGTTGCCTATCTGGATGCTGGCAGTGAAGCATAAACGTTTACTAGCTCAAAAGAGATGAACTCATCATGTTTCATCATGCACTCTTAGATGCCAAAATGATTCCTTATTTTTCTTTACAGCTTTTGTGCATTTTCATTAGTAAGAAAGAATGAATAAGTGAGATCAAAACAGCAGTTTGCTTGTTGTTCGTGTCATGTTGGTCTTTTCTTTTTCATTTTTCTCAGGCTTTTTAAAATATGACAATAAGTAACATTAATGGATCCTGAGGGGATGGATGGCAATCATAACAAAGGTCCTTAAGATGTTAAAAGTAAAATAAAAAATTGCTATGAGATCTGCTCAGTAATTACTAGAAATTGGTCCAAGTATGTCTGGGAAAGTTCAAATCTGACTCCATAATACTTTGTTATTTGGATGCAGGAGTAGTGAAACAGCTGCAGTGGTGCTCCAAAGGCTGTGTCTTACTGAGCATGCATAGAGCTCTACGGGAAGACAGGGCTGCAAACTCGGATTGTTTGTGAGGATAATTACTTCCATAACTATAATATGGACTGAATCCTGAAATAATTACTCACTCAAATTCCCATGGAATTTAGCTGAGTGAAGGCCTGAAGATTTTCCCCAAATATCTGATAGTATTGTAATAGTTATGGTAAGTTATAAAGCATAGCCAAAGATGGAGTAACTATTCTCTGGAATTACCCTGTTTTTATCAGTGATTCTGGTCTGTTTTTTATCTTTTCATTTTATTTCATGCTGATCAGTTACAACATATCAACTGTATCTCATTGGGAATGCCTTTAAAATAGGACTTCTAAGTTGAAAACATTGTTAACTATTTATTAAGATACTATAAGCCCTCTTTGTTAGCACAAATATTCCTTGCCTTCATTTGAGGGATTTGCTTTCTTTTCATTTTCCCTTTCTGAGCCAGACGGACTTGCTTTTTGGAGCCAGCAATGCCTTTTCATTGCCCAGTTCTACTTCCTCTTTGATCGGCAGTCACCAAACTGCAGAGCTGCTCTGTTTAGAAGTTGCACTTTAGGGACTGGGAGTTCAAAATAACAGCATTCTCTCATTTTGGCATAGAGCATATTTCAGCTTGGAAGTTTTCAGCCAGAGTCTGATGTCATGTACAGCAGTGTACATGTGAACCTCCAAAGTAAGAACACTGAGCAAACCATAGCCCAGATCCTTAAAGTGCTTAGACATTGTTCCTCTCAGCATTACAACAGCTACCCATTGGTTGCCTGCCACCCAGTGGAATTTTCAGCCTGGAACTAGATGCCCAGGCTCTCCATATGACATATGGGGAATGCAGGAACCTAAGGAAGTGATTTCAGAAGCCAGCATGCTGAGTGAGGAGAGGCCTAAAGTAGCCAGGACTGAAATGCCAAGGAGAAAGGTGGGGAGAAGAGAGGGCCTTAGGTGATAAACAGCTGGTCTGGTGCACCTGACTGACAAGCCAGAGCTAGGCACCTGCATCTACAAGTGGTCTTCAGATGTGAACACCCACTGAAGGCTAGCAGCAGAAATTCTCTCTCTCTGTCTCCTGTTCACACTCAGCACATCTCTCACATTCACCTGACATTTCTCTGTGCTCCCAACTCTTTTGTACAGGTGCTGTGCTGCCCCTTCTCCTGTCAGTGGCGTCCATCCAGCCCTCCGGCTGCAGCCTCTGGCAGGTATCTTAGGTCTTAGGCATGCATGCTGAGATCATGCCTGTGAGCTTGGGCCCTGCTGGCAAAATTGGTGTTCCTCATCTCCTTTAAGACTCCTGCTTCAGGGCCTTCAGAGCTTTGGTTTGAGCTAGGGATCCAAGCAGAGGTGGGCCAGAATTAGCATTCAGGTGGCTTTAGAAGTGCTGACCCCTGGAAACTTAGGGAAGAGAAGGCGATGCAGAGATGATTCTTTAACTGCTAGAATAGGAGCTTCAATCTTTAAGGAAAATTGACAAAGCTTAAATGTTGTATTTAACCTTAATTGAACATATTTGGCAGAGAGTATACTTTAACTTGAAAGAACAGTGGGTAGATCTGCGGCAGAGGAAAGGATTCTTGTCCTTTTCCTAATCATTTCCATCAGAACCTAAAGAATCTATTATTGTATTTTTAAAAAATGTAGTCCTTATGGCTGAAATAAAACACTTCTGATTGTGAACGAAGAATCAAAGCATCTAAATGTAAACCAGTGTGCTGAGTCTGCAGGGAGAAAACCTGAAACAATAGCTAGTGAAATTCTTCCTACTTACCTAAGTGAAGTGTTAATTGAAAATGCCCACACTGTTAACTATTTATTTCACTGGGAGAGAAAACATGTGCCTCTGTCTTCAAGTCCTAGAACGTGCAAAGCTAATGTAAATATTAATAAAAGCATAGCTTGTTTGCATACTCATTTGCATTGTGATATACATTTTCCTCACTTATCCCTCTCTTGCAAAAACTGGATATCCATTAGTGAGAGAATAGTTTTTTGACTCTCACTCTCCTTCTCTACTATCTGTTCACTAATATGCAGCATAAACATATTTAGTCTCTGTCTAAATTAAGATTTTTGTACGTCACTTTTCAATGAAGAATGGAAGATTACAGCTAGTTTATAGCCTCAGAAAATAAGTGGTTATTAAAAAAGCGCATCCTCACAAATATTGATACATGATAAAAATCTAAGTACTGCAAGCTATCCATTAGATTTTTTTTCCTAAGAGTTTTGTATGTTTTCTTCGTCGATATGATATGATAGATCAATCATGACATTTTTCAAGCACAGCTAGTCTTACGTACCCATAAATCCCTCAGAAGCAAAGGACTGGAGAGCTGATTTGTACAAAGTGCTTCTAAATTACGTAATTGTTTTTTTCTGTAAAAAGTTTCAACTAAATATACTGATGCCATTGTTTATTTTGGGGGCTGTTTTTTAATTAACTAGTTTCATGGAAAGAAGAAACAATGATGGACTAGATGAGTGATTATCAAACTGTTCTGTTACAATTGTGAAACAGCCATCAGATCTTGATGCAGTGCAAGTTAGTACTATTTGTGGCCAGTGTAGGGAGCTTTTAGGTCCCACCAGGTCTCACCAAACAAAATTTGTAAAAAACAAGCACTGCCAATAAAAATAGGTACCCTGTTGTTAATGTAATATGTTTATTTGCAGTTTATTACTCAATCACTAGGAAGCTTTGCAAGCATACCATACCCAAACAGGGTATGGTAAACAAGGGAGACAAAGTTGGAAATCAAGTTGTGTGAACTTATTTGTGGTTTTGGCTATTTTCGTCATCAATTCCTATTTAAGAAAAACTTAATTTATTTAAGAAAAACAAGTAATATCAGGACAACAGCTAAATTAATCTAATGTGCATATAAAAATATCCACGTTAATATCACTGCTAGGCCTCTTAGCATGTGTAGCACAAACCAGAAGCTTCTAGAAGCCTGAGCAAATTCAGACTAAGGTGAAATTCAGACTTATGTAGTTAAAACAAATGCTGTGACGTCTTTCCAACCAGCATGGATCCTGAAAGTTATACAAAGATAAAAGGTCTCTGCACAGAGCAAATTCCAAATGTTTTAACAGTTATAACAGTTTTACATAAAAATGGTCTTCTTTTCACTGAAATTAATACAGTTTTTCATTTAAGCATGGAATTATCGCAACAAAAAAAATTGTTCAGACTTTAAACTTTTTACATTTTTGCCAATATTTAACTCACTTCCAATAATGAGAACATATTTAAGAGAGAAGAAAGGCTTCAAATCATTAATGTCCCAGAAAAATGAATGACCAATTTCTTCTTTCTTGCCATTCTCTTTTGCAATACACGTAAGCAGTCTATAGATTTGTATATTTTAAAGCCCAAGAGAGTCTATTTTGAACATCTAATTTGACGTCCTGCAACTCAGGTCATAACTTCTGGCTGAATTAGAGCATATTATTTTTAGAAAGATATTCAGTCTTGATTTAAAGACGTCAAATGCTGAAAAATCTACCATAGTCCTTCGGTAAATTTTTCCAATTGTTAATTACCTGTCCTTAAAAATATGCACCTTATTTCTTGGTTGAATTTGTCTAGATTCAACTTTCAGCCATTACATCTTGTAATACCTTCATCTGCAAGATTAAAGAACCCTCTGGTATCAGATATCTTCTCCTTGTGTAGGTATTTATGCAGAGTGATCGAGTCACCTCTTAACCTTCTCTTCGTCAATCAAAATAAATAGAGTTTCTTAAGTGTAGCCATGTTGGAGAAAAGGAGGAGGAGGTTGGTAAGAAGTGGAACAGAAGAAACAGGGAGAGTAAAGAGAGGAGTGGTGACGCCAATGCTGATTTCTCTCACTGAGATAACTTCCATCTCAGTGCCCATTCTGCAGCGAGAGGTGACACATACCTAAATCCTGGGTCCTCCAGGTATCAAAGCCAAAAACGACATGATGGGTGTGGCTCTTTTATTAACAATGATTCAGTTGATCACAGGAAAGCAGTGTGTTGCTTGTGCCGGCGCAAGATTAGCCAAAGGCTTGAGTCTAAATCAAAGCCATAAGGGTATCTCCATTTTATTATTAACTGTTGTTTTTATTAATCATTTATAGGGTACTCTAAATGTACAATGCACTTTTTCATAAAAAGTAAGGCACAATCCTTGCGCGGAAGAGCTGCTTTAGCCAAACACCTGCAGAACAGACATACTGCTGCAGTCAAGAAACACCAGCATGGAACTCAGTGTTTTAAGAAGTAGAAGCATGCCAGAACCCAGCCTATATAAATATATACATAACCAATAGAACCTCAGAGTTATGAACACCGGAGTTGTGAACTGAACAGACAGCCGGGCACCTTATTTGGAACCTGAAGTATGCAATCAGACAGCAGCAGAGACAAAAATAAAGCAAATACAGTACAGTATTTGTTAAATGTAAACTACTAAAATAAATAAAGGGAAAGCAGCATTTATCTTCAGCATAGCAAAGTTCCAAAGCTGTATTAAGTCAATGTTTAGCTGTAAACTTCTGAAAGAACAGCCATAACGATTCACTCAGAGTTACGAACATTTCAGAGTTATGAACAACCTCCATTTCCAAGGTGTTGACAGACAGACAGAGGGAGAGGACATCTCCTCCCAGTTTATTCTAAGGGTAAAGAGGACATCTCTCAGCCAGCAGTGCAACAACACAAGCCAAACTTGATGTACCCTTTTGGTCCCACACCTCTACTGTGAGAGAGACAGGCTATGTGTACATCAGTAGATCCTTCATAGGGATGTAAAGGAGAGTGGGGCTTTCCTTGTCAGCCCCCTGAATAATGGAGGGCGGAACCAGTTTGATCATCACCCCATGTTATTGGGAGAGGCAGCGCATAGAATAAAACAAAATGCAAGGAGGCCTGTTGGGTGGGAAGGGGGCTAGTGAAAAGGATGATCCTGATTTATGATTTTAGATCTAGGGCTGGAGAAGAAACTCAGTGCTTTTAGCTGAATTCCTCATAACAAGAGAGCCAAATTCTGGAGATCTTACTTAAATCCCCTCTTGAGGTTAGTAGTGCTTTGGCTGAGGAAGGGTTGAGTAAAAACTGTAGGACTGGACCCATGTATGCAGAAGGAAGATGCTTTTATATTTAACAGAATTGAGGATTGCAAAATTCTTCTGTGGTTTAGGCTATCAGGAACCGCAAGGTTAAAGAAAAGAAACAAAAAAACCCCACTTTTCCATTCTAAATGGAATCCTCTCACACCTATTTTAATAGCAAATACAAAACACCTTTCCCTTTTGTAGAGACCATGCACCATTAATTAACTTAAAACCAGAGTTGGAAAGATTCATCTGGGATCTGTGCTGATTTACTTCTTTGACTTTTTATTTATCAAAAAAATCTCATTCATAAATAAACCCTAACCACGATCACTGTTCAACAGGAGGGCAAGATGTAAGATAGGAAGGTCATCCGATGCTAGTTCCCACAATCCAGGTGGCCTTCGGTTCCGAGCCTATTTCAGAATATTAGTGCTAGTACCAATGAAGTTACAGGTACGTTACAGGAGTGGGTGGGTGAGGTTTTGTGGCCTGCGTTGTGTGGGAGGTCAGACTAGATGATCATATTGGTCCCTTCTGACCTTAGAGTCTATTGTTATGTCTACACTTGCTAAAGTTAGTTCGAACTAAGCGCTTAGTTCAAACTAACATGGCCACATTGGGTTAATTAACCGTTAGTTCGAAAAGTATAATTGAATGTATTAGTTCAAATTAAGGAAGCCCTTAATTCGAACTAATGAAAGCCAAGTGTGACCAAGGCTTAACTTAGTTCGAATTAAGCTTCCTTAATTCGAACTGACTTGCCAGTGTAGACATAACCTATGAGTCTATGACCAAAAACAACTAGAGCAGTAGCTGTGTTAGTCTAGTTCAGCAAAACAAACGAGTCCTGTGGCATTTTTAAAGACTAACAATTTCATTTATCACATGAGCTTCCGCGGTGAATCCCACAAAAGCTCATGTGATAAATAAAATTGTCAGCCTTTAAAAGTGCCACAAGACTCCTTGTTTGTTTTGCCAAAAAGAACTAAGAGCACTGGAATGGTTGGCCAGATCATTTTACATAAAGAAATAGTAAAGGTCAGACAATATTTCCCACTGAAGTTAAGAAAAAGAAGTTGCCATGAGAACTTGATGGTTTATTGAGAAGACAGAGGATACTAGACAGCATACTGCTGTCTTCAAAACCTCTATGTTGTATAATATGTTGATATAAGGCTATGGATACGTAATCTTGGTAATAAAAAATTATAAATGGAGCTTCTGAAAAAGTATTTGAAGACAAATATCTTATCTGCAGAGCACAATGATAGTACCACTAGCTCTGCTAATAAGAAGAGTTGAATGCTGCTGTTCTTCAGTATGTGTTATTCCCATGAATGACAAAGGGGAGCTAAGTGCATATATTGAGAGAATAGCCATTATAATAAATAAAATGCTGATACAAATGTTCTGTTTTCTAGCCATTTTTCACTCAAGATATTAAATTTTAAAGTTTATGAGATTATCTTAAATTGCCTGGATTCTTTCTTGGATATATAGCAGATTTTAAGGACTATAAAAATACAAAACCAAGGAAATTAAATTCTAAGCATAAACAATGCATGCCAAAATTGTAAGAGTGATCTAAAAGATAATGGTTTTACAGCAATGCCTTTTAATATTGCCATAACTAAAGGTATGCCACCATTTTCTTTCTAGGCATATACCTTCTTCTAAAAAAATGGGGCAAAGTCTGCTGACACAGCAGTGGGTGCTTTGTTCTGGGCAATATGTGACCCTTAATCAGTAATTTTCGCCAGGTTAAAATTCAACATCAGAGGAATTTATTTTCAGTCTCTGAATTGCTAGGTCAAAAATTATGTACACTGACTTTTTAAGACAAAGACTATTGAAATTATGCCTCAGATTCTTGTTACTGTCAGAACTGCTTGCTCTAATTAGTACAGATTTTTGTTTATGCAGTTAGGATTCAGGGCTCTCCATTAGCATCAATGGAAGTAGTACTTGCACATTATTAGAAAATTTTCCTTGAGGGCTTTATCAGAGTCACTTTTTAAGACAGAGGAGAGCCAAAACAAATAAAGAGTATTTGATTAAATTCCCAACCTTTTAGATTATATAATTGCTCAGTGTTTTCTCACAGGCCTTTTTTAATTAAATATGAGGTGGTAAGAAATGGCTCAAAAGACCTGGTAATCTAACAAAATCTCTCTCCTTTTGGTCACTAGTTTAAATCAAGCACAGGTCAGTACCAAATGACCAAAAGTCATTACGTTCATGTCTTTCGATGGCTGTTCAAAAAGCACATAATGCATTCATTAATATCATGTGTTCAAAAGTAATTAGCTAGTTACTATGGGGTAGGTATTCCAAAAGTGACTGGGTGAAATAAATCGCTGTAAGGTGTGCTCTGCAAGCTTTTGCAAAAAGCTTTTGCAAAAAGCATTGCTGTACTACACTATACTAAACCGCTGCAATGCCAAACAGGGCAACCAACCACTTCATGCAACCAATGGCCATGCAGCAATGCTCTTGATGATGATCCAGTCAGACCAAAGCTGATTCGTAGAAGTTGTCCTTATTCATGTGAGTTGTCCCAGTGGAGTCACTGGCTCTAAGGGTGCATCTACACTGGAGCCTTAGGTCAACTTAAGGAAGGTTAAGTCGACCTACAGACTCCTGCATCCACACTGGGTTTTTATTAAGTCAACTTAAGATCTTCCTTAAGTCGACTTAATAATACCACCTCTTACAGTCGACTTAACACTTAAGTCGACCTTATTAAGTCAACTTAAGCCAGTGTAGACGTGGAAAGCCCTTAGGTCAACCTAATTGGCCTCCAGGCCCCCTCCCAGCTACCCACAAGGCACACTCCTCCATCAATCTAGGACCTGCCAGTGTGGACGCAGGCAGTCACCAGGAGTTTTCAGTGTGAACTCTCTAAGTAGACTTAACAGAGACTCCAGTGTAGACATACCCTAAATGCCTACTGGGCCTTTGTGTGAATGGAAAGATACCTTCTCCCAGTGAAGCTGACAGGCCAAGAATATTTCTTGCAGCTTCCAGTGGCGGGTAAGTGATAGTACAGAAGCATAAACTGGATTCTGTAGGACTCTTCCAGTCCACTGCTATGGACTTACCATCATTACCATCAAGAGGCCTCACAAATTAGTTGATAGCCTTTACCTTGTTTTTAGAGGGTAAAAGTCATTAAGAAATCATCATCACAAGTAGCCTTAAATTTGTTACAAGGTGAAATTCCACCATTTTCCTCAGATAAACTACGACATGTCAGGGAAAGAGCACTTTTTCACCTGTGCCCTTCCTGTTGTTCCTCTGACAGCCAGAAACATTAATAGAATGTACAAAATGTTCTATGTTTGATTTTTCACCAAAGATGAGGATAGGTATTAAAAAGGAATTATATATTTGGTGTGGGTAACTATCTATGGCTATGTCTACACTTGTGAATTTAGGTCGACTTAGCTAAGTCGACTTGTTTAAGTTGACTTAGCATGTCCACACTTAAATTTTAAATTGACTTTGAGGGGACCCTACAAAATCAACCTAGAGCATCCACACTGGATGCTTAGGTCAACTTCTAGGGGCTAGGTGGACCTGGGACAGGTCCATGGTGGTAGGGGGGCCACCCCTTGCCAAGTGCTGGGGTCTCAGCCTTTGCCCCATTGTACTTGGGTACAATGGGGCAAAGGGAGACAGGGACCCTGGCAGTGCAGAGCCCTGCCCTTTGGGGAGGCATGCCAGGCTCCCCTTGTGCTAGCCGCCCTGGCAGGGAGGGCAGTGAGGAAGCCCTAGAGTCCCCTAAGTCGACTTAAAGTTGACTTACGGGTACTCCACGTCTACACTGGCTTAAGTCGACTTTAGAAAGTCAACTTAAGCAGAAAGTCGACTTAAAACGAGGTTTTAGAAAGTCGACAATTTTTCCTTAAGTTGACTTAAGCAGCTGCTTAAGTTGACTTAAGGAAAGTGTAGTGTAGATGCAAAGTAAATTAAGTCGACTTAAGCAAGCTTAAGTCGACTTAATTTACAAGTGTAGACGCACCCTCACTTTGGCTAATTTATATAAATGCACTGATCTCTACAGTTACCTTGACCTCCCACATCCTTTGCCTCTGCCATTTGTTTGTTTTGTCACATTTTCCATATTGTCTAGAGAGTAGATCACAAGCTTTCTCGGGCATAGACTGCTTTTGTGCTATTTGTTCAATCAATCATTCCAATTCCTATCCTCTAGTGAATCATTTTTCCTCACTAATTTAGGCCATGATCCAGTAAAGCCCTGCAATACATACTTAAGTTCATCCCTGTTTAGCAAAGCAGGTAAGCACATGCCTTAATGAGAACTGTAGAACAAAAAGTTTGTGAACACTTTAAAACTTCAAAAAGCTTAAAATTAATAAAATATAGAAAAGTAGCATTCAGAGCTACATGCTAAAATCACTACTAAAAACATTTGCTTCTGCTTTTTCATCCACAACATTTTGCATTTTGCATTTAAATAATTATTTGTGCATTCAGATACCAATACGCGTATTCAGTTATCTGATTTTTGAGTACAGTTGTGGTTGCATGTATTGTTTGTGGTTTGGTTTGGGGAGAGGGCACAGAGGTTGTGCAAGTTGGCCTCTAGTTTTTGAAAATGTGCCCTTGTGGGTCTGAAATGTGCCCCTTAAATTATTCTGAGTCTAGGTAATTTAGGTGTCTCAAAAAAGTTCTCTCATGACCATCAGTGGTTTGTACTACTTATGCACAAAGGGGTGGACTAAGAACAAATGGCATTTCATCTTTAACTCAAGCATTCCTACATTTATGGGACCAAGGCAAAGTCAACACACTGATGTTACTTTAATAATTTATGGTTTTACTTATCACTGGCATGAAAGTATTTATTATTTTTCTATAGTGACTTTCATCCTAGAATACTTATCTTATCATATGCCACACATCATTTCATGGCAGCAACAAAACATGGAATCAGCAAATACTGTAAGCCATCGCTCTCTGTCTGCAAACAGATGTGTGCCAACTACAGTGCATAAGATAATGAAACACTTCACATATTATTGATAGAGTATATGAGCTGTTAAAAAAGGGACTTCACAGTCTTATAGCCAAACACCTGGTAGAGTTCAAATGAATTCTGCGGCTTTGATAAAAGTTCATTCTTCTTCACTTATTTAATGTCTGCTCAGAGGAATTTTGCATGTATAATAAAAAGACTTTACAATGTAGCATCCTGGGTAGGGAATCCTCCTCATGTCCCTAAAAATGAAAAACAGGAACCCCTCAACTCTTTCGCCAAATTGAATCAAACTTTTTGTCAACGTTTAAAATGTTTGATAAACTCACCATCACCATTTTTCCCCTGAACTTCCTGATACCAGATATGGAATTAACAGAATGCCACTCAAAAAAGCTATGCTCAAGATATTTTCAGTCCTACCAGAAGTTGAAAGCACTTGCAATCTTGAAAGCAAGCTTGTTCTTATGATTTTTCCAGATTAATCTTCTGATAAACTCCTAACAGAACTCAAATCCAAAACTTTCAAGACCTGCCCAGCATCATTTTTACAAGGTTGTTTCTTTAAATAAGAACTACAATGTTTTCTCTTATATGCTGTCTAGGCCTGATCTTGCAAGGAGCCAAGCTCATTCAAACTCACATTGACTTCGGTTGGGCTGGCAATTGCTCAGCACAGTTCTTGTTTGCTAAATCCATATTAAAACATTAAGAGGACTTTTCAAACAAAATGTTTCTAGTCCTTTGTATATTTTTCTGTAGCTGAAGAGAGGCAACATCAATAGCCCAGCACTCTTGAATGACACCACAGTTGCAAAGCTGTGTCTTCACCTAGGCACTGCAGGAAAAATCAGTTTGGGGCTCTAAGCTCTGCTGAGCCTACAGTCACTCACAATGTTATCTGCTGAATCCTCCATTCATAGCTTGATGGTTTTAGGGCACAACTGGTACAGCATGTGTCCTGTTGAGCTAGGCTACTAAAAAAACCTATTCGCAATGAGGTGATCAAAATTCTTTTGTGTGGATCCATGGTGATTTAACCATAACTAGTGATTGCATCAGAAAAACTCAGTGCTCCGGCGCAATTACTTGAGCTGTGCAGCCAGTACTCTGTTGGGGGTTGTTTAGAAGCCTACTGAGAGACTGAAAATATAGAGCAGACAAGGATAAAGTCCAAAACAAGCAAGTCATGCAAGGGGCACTCGATGACTCAAGAACTTGATAAAGACTTACAAAACCTTTCACATCTAGACACTGATTCAGACCTGTAATAACCAAGATATTCCCATCTGACAAATGCTCAGTGCCCTATACAGAATGAAGTAATGGTTTCTGTGCAGATGCTCATTGGACAGATGTTTACATTAAGGCTGGAAGTCCGTGGCAGTCTCATCAGAGGAGCGAAGCAATTTTTGCAGGTTACTACTCCAGAGATAAGAGACGAAACTTTCCAAGTTGTAAATTAACCCCTGCTTTTCATTTATGGGGTCTAGGTCATAGCTAAGACGTAGTGTAGAGAAAGCTTGCACTGCGGCTACCCATTTTGTGTACAAATAAAAGGACTCCGGCCAATATACCATGTCACACAAATGCTAAGTTAATTAATTGGTTATGTGCTTGTATTCATTTATTTTAAGCTACATAAAACTTTTTTAAAGCAACATTTTCTTTGTTTATGTTCCTGCCATTCTTGGGTAATTTTATTTTGCATGAGTGGGCTAGAAGTATGGATAACCCAGAGTCTCAGTGTCCCTAGCAGCTCTTGAGGGGCAATATCCACAGAAACTGCTCTTGAATATTTTCTCCAAGATAATCGAGACAGCTGTCCAGATACCAGTGTGCTTTAGGATTTTGTTGCTGAATACCATGCAGCTAATGCATCTGATGTTCTGAAGAGAAGATTGCAAAGAGGAAAAGAAGAAGCACATCCTTCAAAAGGGCAGCATAGAGCTTTGCTATTGCAATTTAATATCAAAGTGACTTGCTTCAATGGGTCTGTGGGTTCTCTCATATATATGTATCAGGTTCCTTTCACTAAAGTGCCTTATTCACTTACACTAAATAAACACAAAGTCTCAGTCATCAATATCTTTGCAATATCTAATCTATCAATTTGCCTTTGATATTTATAATGCAACCACCACTGAAATAACTATGTGCCAACATGACACAAATGGCCGATGGAAATGTCTTTTTGGTTTAGCATTGCTGCTCAGTGCTTAAAAGTGTTTAGAGGATTCTTCATAGAAATGAAATAACAACTTGCTGCTTCAGGAAAATAGCATAAAGGTAAACAAGCTCTTTCAACAGTACTTTTTTTAAAAAACTGTTTCAAGCGTTAAGCAACGAGAGACTTTGAGAATCATACCCTGGGATGTTTAGCTCTTTTTGATTCGTCTTTTAACCTTCCTTTTCAGCTTGGCACAAAACCACTGAAAATGGTCCAAAAACTATAAACTTCTACTGAGGTCATTTTTGCAATACTATGGTGCTACAGTTCTGTTCGAACACGGCCGGCTGTGTGTGACTCACTTGGTTCATTAGTAAGACCTGTTTATCCTGTGAACATGTTGGAAAGAGTGGCATCTAGTGGTTCCTATTAGCAGCTGATTTGCAAGTGTCAAATCAAAACTTTTACTAATGAAAAGTTTATAGAGGTGAAATAAACCAGAAGATAAATGGACAATTATAACGTGGCTCTTCAAAAACAAACTTTAAATCAAAAACAATACTGCTGAAAGAGAAACTTAGCTAGAAAATTTTCCTTGTTTGTGTGGGTAGTTGCTTTTGTTAGGCTTTTTCATCTAGCTAAACCACGAGCCAGACTTGCTTTGCCAGAGGCAGCAAACCTTACGCTGAAGCAGGTGGGTGTATCCTCATGAGCTGATCTTCAGGGTAAAACTCACTGTGCAGGAATGAGACGTGGCATGTCAGAAACAATCAGACAAGAAGAAATTTGCCATTGATAAAGAAGACTATGACTGAAGAAGGATCATCAAGTTCTGTGTCAACTTACAAAACTTTTACTATGTAACTAAATGTTCTGTCTGTGTTGATTGGTGTTTTTACTCTTGGTGCTGTTTGATCAAAAAGGGGGCATAGAAAATAAGGGGGTATAATTTAAACACTAACAAGGAGATTGCTGTATCAAAGGAAAACAGATGCAAAACATAGCAGACATATTTCTACCACTATACGGATCAACACCCACCAGAACTCACCAATCGAGATCCATGGATCCTGTACATACCCAGCACAACGGTGTACCTCATCCAGTGCACTAAATGCCCTGACAATATCTATGTGTCTGAAACCAGACAATCACTAATCTCTAAAATGAACTCACGTAGGAAAATGATACAAGACAAAAACACTATATCATCTGTCAATAAACACCTTTCACAAAGCAATCACTCTAGATCTGACCTTTCAGTCCTCATCATCAAGGACACTTTCAAAAAACAAGCCTTGGAGCCTAACTTTGTAACAGGCCACTCCACATTGAACGGTCCCTTAGAATATGTACAAACTACCTGTGCACAATAATCTGTTCTACCTTTTATTTAGCTGTGGTGCTCAGAGCACCTTTCCCAGATTGAAAGAAGAGTTCAAACTCATTTACAGTATGTTGATGCTCATATTACAGATATAATTAGAGAAGAAAATTAATGGGTTTGTTATCTAGAGTAATAGCTTACATTTATTTATTTAACAACTTTGTAGAGTGGTTTGAACTGCATTGAACTGTATGCAGAAAGAAGAATCATTTCACCTACCTCAAGGTGGGAGCATGATCATAGTTTAATAGGACAGAGCAATGTGACAAAAATTTAGAATAGGGTAGGAAGAGTTCTGTGTTCAGTTGAAACTGAAAGGAAAATTAGGTTGCACAATGTAACTAACCCAACTGGAAATTAGCCAGGATGCCGGCTTCAAAGTCTTTACTTACACAAAAATATGACTTTCAGTGACCTCATGTGGTTTTGACCTCAGTGTCCAATACTGTCTGGAAGACAGCACCTCCAATAACACAGTTCTCCTTAGCATCTTATTGGGACATGTGTCCGATAATCAGTCTGAGGGAAGACTCCCATCAGTGAATCACCAACACCACTTCCTGTGGCCTGGATTTTCCACACAAGTCTCCCATCCAGTTTACTGGCTCCTGGAATTATATTGTTTCTCATGTAAAGTGTGATGAAATCACAGTCCCCCCGCAGACAGGGTCTGTGCACATTCTCCCTCCTCCAGTTTTTTGTCTGGAAATTCATTGCTCATATTTTTTGTGAAAAAGATTTTCCCCATCAAAAACATGTTTAAAATCATTCATATCAGGGGTGCAAGTACGTGGATGTACAATATGGTTTTTTTTAATCTGCTTTGTTCATTTAGATGCTGTGATGTCAAGAAAAGGTTCCAAATCAAATTTTGTCAATGGTGCTGAAAACCCATCAGCTAATGCTCCCTCATCACATCAAATATTCAAGGTGAACCCAATCCTGAAATACTTTCTTCATGAAGAACTCCCATTAAAATCAGTGGTACTGAGAAAAGGTTCCTACTCCTAGTTGTAGACTAAAAGAATAATCAATGTCCTGTGCCATTTCAGCCAAGCAATCTATACTCTACCTACTACAGAGCACTTGAGGAACAAATCCAAACAGAAACATAATTCATTACTATATGGATAGACAGAGCACGTACCAGTAGAGGATCCAGAGCCCTGTATTCGGTGAGATTCTTAGTTTTGCACTCTTCAGTATGTTGAGGCAGGCCTCGATCATAATGAAACTACTCCAAATCCCAAAACTCAGAGTACAAAATCTGTAGCTAAGTTAATTCGGAAACCAGGGAGGGAGGGACAATAAACAACAACTAAACTACTACAGCTCCCTACAGAGAACTTTCACACCGACAAACTACTGCAAGTCATTGAAATGTGCAAAACAAAAACTGTGGTGACATCTCACCATCTTAGGGATCATGTATCATGATTCCACCCCCATGTACCTTGTTGAATAATGTGCACCAATGCAGAGTGAGCGAGTGGCCATTAAAACTGCCTTTTTGATTTAGTAGTGTTTTATACCCACTTTGCACAGGTGTACATGTTACACACAAGGGGCAGGGTCATGAGAAATCAGAGCCATTTCTCTTGAATCAGCAGTAGAAATGGGGAGACATAAAGCACAGTACAAATCTGAAGAACAATTACTGCACAAAGAGTGTCAGAGAAAAGAAATTGAGAGGAAGGATGATCAGCAGACTAGCCTAGGCTATGAAGACCAGATTCAATTCCAGCTCTGCCACAAACATCCTGTGTGACCCAGGGCAAATCATTAAGTTTCTCTGTGCCTCCTTTGTCCATGTGTGAAATGGGGATAACAGCACTTCCCTACCTCAGAGGGGAAAAATACATTAAAGACATTACAATGGTGGGGGCCATTTAAATACCATAGATAGATTGAAACAGTCGTCATTTTCTCTGCCAAGCTCTCCCTTCCAATCCCTCGTTCCTCCTGCTCCGAAGAATTCTTGTTTATACAAAGTGGAACAACTCTAAGAGGAGCACTTGAAAAAGGGACTCTACTGCTTGGTGAATAGGACAGTCACATAAGATGCAAGAAAGCTGGGTTCAAACCCTTGCTCCAAATCAGGCACAGCAGGGATTTGTACCTAAGCCTTCCATAACCCAGACATATGCCCTAAGTAGTAGGTTAGTGTCTATTTTGCCCAGCGTGGAGCTAAGAAACCCTTTCTGATTTCATGGACCTTAGTATGTTTCCACAAAATCTTTCAGTCTGATGAATCAGTACTTTCCAACAAAAACATGTTTTGATGCAAAATTCCAGACCAGCTCTAGCCAAAATGTCAAAGCCCTAGACAACTGTGCTCAGAGCATACCCATCCCTAAAATTAGAAATTAATTAAATTATTCAGGTAATTACCAAAGTTGCACTAACAGCTCTGTTGACTGAATTCTTCTATTTATAAAACACAGGTATAGCACAGGGAACTGCAGCATAGGTTTTCTTGCACTCCCTCACTCATTATTCTCCAGATCCAGACCTCCAGGGACCACGTTTTGCAGTAATTGGTAGTTCAGTTTCCATTCCCATTCAGTTTTTGGCTTTTCAATTAAAAGGCTAACAAAAAGAATGTCAGTTGCAAAGGTGTCTTCCTATGGTGTGACTACCTGTTCACTCAGAATCTACTCTTTTCACTTGTTTAGAAATACGCATCAGATGATAATAGATTAACTACATTTAAATGGGGAAGTAGAAGAAAGTGAGTCAATAGCCTATGCCTAGTGTCATGCAGTTCCCCAGACCATGGGTCATTAATACACTTTTCTCCATAAAAATAAATGTTCTTTTTGTGTTTCCAGTCCTGCAGGCTCATTTCCCACTGGCCAATAATTTAAAGAGGGACAATTATCATTATTTCCAATAGGAAAAGTAAATAATGCAAAGTGGGGAGAGAAACTTTTCCTCGTCCTTCTCTGGAAAGAAAGGGGTAACCCACTGAACAGGTGCAGCTACAAATATGTAATACCCATTTAAAAGCAGAAGTGATCAGTCATGAATTCCCCACCTGCAAGTTAGCTAGACACCTGAATCAAGCCACATGGGTCAACAGAACAAAAAGAGAAAAAAAACATTTTTGGGGGGAAGAGATACTTTTGAAGAGTCAGCTAGTATGTGTCCTTCCCCACTGCCTCCTCATCTTCCACCTAAACCAGGAGATTTTGGTTGTTAGGGGGAGTTTGAAAACAGTATCATACCAAAACATAGGCTATGTCTACACTTGTGAATTTAAGTCGACTTAGCATACCCACACTCAAAATTTAATTCGACTTAAAGGGGACCCTGCCAAATTGACCTAGAGCGTCCACACTGGACACGTAGGTCGACTTCTAGGGGCTAGGTGGACCTGGGACAGGTCCACGGTGGCAGAGGGGGCACCCCTTGTCAAGTGCCAGGGGTCTCAGCCTTTGCCCCATTGTACCTTGGTACAATGGGGCAAAGGGGGACAGGGACCCTGGCAGGCCATAGGGGCAGGGTGGGCAGGGCTCTGCCCTGCCGTGTGGGGGCACGCCAGGCTGTGGCTGTGCCAGCCACCCTGGCAGGGAGGGCAGTGGGGAAGCCCTGGAGCCCCCTAAGTTGACTTAGAGTCGACCTAGGGCTACTACACGTCTACACTGGCTAAGTCGACTTTCTAAAGTCAACTTAGCCAGCAAAGTCGATTTAAAATGAGGTTTAGTAAAGTCGATTTAATTTTTCCTTAAGTCGACTGAAGCAGCTGCTTAAGTCGACTTAAGGAAAGTGTAGTGCAGACGCAGAGTAAATTAAGTCAACTTAAGCAGGCTTAAGTCGACTTAATTCACAAGTGTAGACGCACCCGTAATGACATTGATATGTTGTGAAGAATGGACTGCAGTTAATGTTGGAAACCAGTCTCTTCTAATGATCTGCCCACGCACATACCTGGCTTCCACACGCCACCTATTTGGAATGGGCCAAGATCATGGTGCAGCTAGCTTTCACTCCTGAAACCAGCGAGAGGATCCCACATGCAGCTGTGTCCAAAGACAGACAGACAGTGATCACTCTCATCACTGATGACCGCCTGCTGACCAGATTGGATGGTGATCTGAGAGTTCTTCACTTCACTAATGAGGCTGCCACAAATTAGCTTGGCAAGCTCAGCATCCAATATGAAGATTCCTAATGTGGACTGCATTTTAATAGATAAATTGTCTTATGGCTCACCACTCCTCTTAGACATTGTCACATGAATTACTTCACCACCACATAACTGCCTTGCAGCAACAACAGCAATTGCTTAATTGGAAAACAATATTAGGAACATATTTAATGCATTTAGAGCTTCTTTTAATGCAGTTTGTCAGCAAGCAACAGAGGAGCCAGCACCATGGGTGCGTCTACACTTGTAAATTAAGTTGACTTAAGCTTGCTTCTTAACTTGTCAACTTAGGGCTACTCCAGGACTCCCTTACTGCCCTCCCTGCCAGGTGGGGGGGCACAGGGGGAGCCTGGCATGCCCCCCCATGGGCCAGGGTAGAGCCCTGCCCACCCTGCCCCATGCCCTGCCAGAGTCCCTGTCACCCTTCGCCCCATTGTACCCATGTACAATGGGGCAAAGGCTGAGCCCCCTGGCACTGGACAAGGGGTGCCCCCCCCCACCCCTGTGGACCTGCCCTAGGTCCCCCTAGCCTCTAGAAGTCGACCTAGACATCCAGTGTGGATGCTCTAGGTCAACTTTGTAAGTTCCCCCCAAAGTCGACTTTAAATTTAGGTGTAGACATGCTAAGTCGACTTAACTAAGTCAACTTTAAGTCGACTTAGTTAAGTCGACTTAGCTAAAGTTGACCTAAATTTACGAGTGTAGACATAGCCCCTGTGACCAGCTAACTGCAAATGCCCCAGTTTGAGAATCCCTGGTATAGGATAATCTCCATACAGTTTTGTTTTTAGGGCTGAACATCTTGCAGAGTTCCAAGTGAATATAGTACTGTGATGCAAAAATAATCTAAATAAATATAAAGTGCAATGAGGTCAAACATTGGACAAGCCATGGCACTACTGGCAATTGGTGGGAGGAATAATATGAAAATCATTTTAGGGAAAAGAAAGATCCAGTGGGAAACTTTCTAAATCATTTAGAAACCAAGGAAATTTTAAAAAGGTTTTGCATTATGATGAGTTTGACACTTTATGCACTAAACAGCTAATTCCAATTGGATTAGTGTAGTGTGATAGAAACACTAATGCAATGAATATTGAAATAAGCACTTAAGTACATGTGGGTCATATGGCCCACATAAGGTATACAATAAAGCAGTATAATAGTCTCCTATAAGACATGTGCCAGAAAACGATTTACCTCAGCAATGATACTTCTTAGGATTTGGTGCTTGTGTATACGGATTTGTAATAGCTACTCATTTCACCTATATTAGACACAATGTTGTTAAAAAGAAGCCTTTTTTAAAAGCAAAAGGGGGCATTTTGCCTCAATATACCTTATTTTAGATCTTTCTTTCCCAAACCTGGACAAAACAAAGATCACGTCATTTGCAAAAATGGATTTTATTTTGGGGTACCAATACATGGTGGGAAACAATCATCATAAAGGTAGAGTCAGTGGAAAGATGTATGACTGTATACAGAGACCAAACATAATGGTTAAGAACTCAAAATGGGCCACCTATAGAGGACCTATCCTCCTTCTTTCACAGAGAATTGTGTTGGCAAATAGTGAAAATCCGTAATCTAAATACAGACGGGTTTTTTTTCTTTTTGTCATTTTGTACATATTGTGTCATGAGTGTTGTCAGAGTCTCTTTAGGTGGGATACCTTTGGCTGTGGGACCCATAATAATCTCTTCCTTTGAGTCATATCTTCATGGCCCTTGAGAAATGTTGAAAAGAATTCTATTTGTGGTATAACAAACAGGGAGTCTAATGGTATTTTTAAAGACTAACCAATTTATTTATTGCATAAGCTTTCTTGGGAGAAAATTCCACTTTACCAGATGCTTGAAGATGGAGAACTACAGATGAATGGGAGGAAAATGAATGGAGGGAAGTGTAAATCATAGGATCAGGTCACAGTCAGACTGTTACAGCAAATCAAAGTAGTTGTTTAGATTAAAACAGTGGCAAACAACATATTAGAAGGAAGTGAGGTAAAAAGAAAGCAAAATTACCTCCTTCTAATATGCTGTTCGAATCTAAACAACTGCTTCAATTTGCTTTAACAGTCTGATTTGATCCTATGACTTACACTTCCCTTCATTTATTTTCCTCCCATTCATCTGTAGTTCTTCATCTTCAAGAGTCTGATGAAGTGGAATTTTCTCCCACGAAAGCTCATGCAATAAATAAATGTGTTAGTCTTTAAAAGTGCCACAGGACTCCTTGTTTGTTTTGCTGAACTAAACCGACACAGTTTCCCCTTTGGTATTTGTGGTATGTAGGTGCAGCTCTTATCCTTGTATCTTGCATGATTTTGCAGTTTTAGGCCCCATCTGTTGGTGATATTGGGCATAGTATGAGGGGGAATGTAATCCCCATGATATATGATAACAGGGTATTTAGCTGATGTGTGGATGAGCGTTTCCTGAGAGATAACATGTTGTCATGATTGCATTGCTTTTCCAATGGTATGAGATAAATAATTATACTTTAGTATCAATACTTTGTATTTATATAGCACTTATCATATATAGCCCACAGAGCCCTTTCCAAAGGCAGGTCACCATTATTGTCTCTATTTTTCAGCTGGAGTAACTGAGGTGCAGGAAGTTAAGTGATTTGCTCCAGGTCATGTAATGTGGGAGGGCTGAGATTTGACTCCAGGAATCTGTCTCTCTAAGGCTTGGTCTACACTGACAATGGAGGACGACGTAATACCGCCTCCTAAAGCATGCGTCTCCACTGGCACATTAGTCACATTATGCTAAATCACACTGAAATCTGACTTAATAAAATCATCCCCACAAATGGCATAGCGCTGAAGTAAGATTCCAGAGTTTGAATTACCATCGGTGTAGGCAGAGCTCAGCATAAGTCAACGTCATTGTCATCTGGGAACTATCCCATAAGTCTCTGTTTTGGCTGCTTTGAACTTTGATGCTCTGCTGCACCGTAGCCATGCAATCAAGACATAGCTCTTCCCCTCAAACCCTGGGAAATTTTGAATTCCCATTTCCTGTTTGGTCAGAGTAGAGAGATCTTGGTAGCTGAACAACTCCTGGTAACCACATGCCCCAAACGTGCATGGAGTCAGCCTGTGGGGTGAGGAGTCTGTTCTTGCTTAGCTTCAAGCTACCAAAAGAAATCATGATGTCATGAGAAGATATCACTTGGTATGGTTCAGAAGAGCCAGCACAGAGATGCACAGCAGCACCATGTTAAAAATCAAAGAGCTGAGGCGGCCATATCAGCAGACTATGGATGTGAACAGAAGATGCGCTGCTTTTATAAGGAGGTGCATGCAATTCTTGGTGGTGACCTCACAACTGTGCCACCACGCAGCATAGATACGTCCGATGAATCACAGTCCAGGATAAATGAAGATGACTCTGTGGATGAGGACAAGGGGGATGAGGAAACAGGGCAGGAGAGCAGGATATTCATGCTCCAGACAGCCAGGAGCTGTTCGTCACTCTGGAACAGCCCAACCGGTCACAGGATGGCATCAGTGACCAAGATTCCAGGGAAGGCACATCTGGTGAGCGTGCTTATCTAATCTCATTGATGTGGTTATGTCCCCGGTCCTGCTTCTACTTTTTTTCCAAAAAGGATTTTTTGTTGGGAGGGATGGCATTCCTGAGTGTAGGTAAATTTCTGCATAGGGTCACCACGGGAACCGACTGTTGATGTGCACACAAATACTATGAGAATCATCCATGGATAGCACCAGGAACCTTTCAGGAGCAGGCATTATTTCTTATTTCTTCCGCTGCAAAAGGAGACTTTACCACACCATGCTGCTATTAAAGGAGCAGGCATCATCATGGAACATAGCCCAGCAGCATAAAGACCAGGTCTACACCCCGATGCTTGCAGCAAATATTCCCTTTTCACCTGTGTAACCGTCAGGAGACTGATGTCATACACAGTCACCTAGGGAAGACACAGCAATTTTACGTAACTGACCAATGCCATCATTGGTGCCTGCCCTGGATGGTGTCCCTTGGAAACAAAACCTCATGGCACTGTTTGCATGGGTGTTAAGGGTCCCAATACTGGTCGCGCTACAGTTTCTGCAACCTTAATTTGCCCATAGCCTCCTGTAATCTGTTTTGCCCATATCCTCCCAGTGCACACTTGAGGATGTAAAGGGGGAGCTCAATGGTCCCTCTCCTTGGTTAATTGTTTATTGCAGAGCTGTATGGTGTGCTGGAAATCTCTGTAATGGATGCAAGGGTCCCTTGCTTACCATGCCTGGAATGGCAGTCTGACCCCCATGGTATGTGCAGAATGGAATGTGGGTCTGCCCTCCCATTCTGTATAGTCAAGGGAGATCTTGTAACAATGTACATAAATTTAACTGGGTTATAAAAAAAATCTGTCTTTATTCATTCATAGCCTGGGTGCTGTCAGCATGGAAAAAATGGGAGGGAGAAGATGGCGGATGGGTGAGTGGATGGGTTGGTGCATAGATGGGAAATAGGCGCACAATGCTGAGGGACACATACATTACTGTTGCTCATTGCAAAACTGGGTTTTCAATGTCTCCCTGCTATGAAGCACTCTACGGTTTGCTTGAACCATAACACTGGCATCTGGCTGCTCAAAATTTGTGGCCAGCCTGTCAGTCTCCATGACCCAGTCCTGGGGGAACTTTTCACCATATTTCATACAAATTATGGTGCACATAGTGAGCACAGATAACTGGGCGTTTGTTTGTTTGTTTGTTTGTTTGTTTGTTTGTTTATTTTTGCTGAGGTCAAGCTTAATGAGTAGACTTCTCCACCTCTCTTTTAAATGCCCAAATGCACATTCCACCACCATTCAGCACTTGCTGAGCCTATTATTGAAATGCTCCTTACCGGTGTCCAGATGTCTGGTGTAGGATTTCATTAGCCAGGGGAGCAAGAGGTAAGGACAATCCCCCAGAATCACTATTGGCATTTCAACATCCCCAATATTTACTTTTTGATCAGGGAAGAAAGACTGGAATTCCTAAAGGTGTGCACATCATGCACCTTCGCAAACCACCCCACACTGATGTTGATGAAACCTCCCTTGTGATCAGCAGGGGCCTGCAAGACCATTGAGAGGTATCACTTGAGGTTTATATACTCTGTGGCAAGGTGGTCCAGAGCTAAAATAGGGATATATGTCCCATCTATTGCCCTCCACCCATTTGGCAAACCCACCTTCTATGTCCTGCACATTTCCCAAAGTCACTATCCTTTGCAGCAGACATCTATTAATGGCCCTGCTCACTTGCATCCCCATTCCAGCTAGATTTCCAACTGATCAGTAACATTGGGGGTCGCTAGCTTCCACAGAGCCATGGTCACTCACTTCTCCAATGTCAAAGCTTGTCTTAAGGGAGCATTCACATACTTCAAGGAGGAGGACAGCTGTATGCAAAGTTCAAGAAAAATGGCCTTCTGCATACAAAAGTTCTGTAGTCACTGCTCATCATTCCAGATGGTCATCACAATGCAATCCCACCAGTCTGTGCTTGTTTCCCAGGCCCAGAAATGGCTCTCCACCAACTGAAGATGATGTGTGACAGCCTGCAGCGAGCATCAATTGTTTCTCTCTATCACCTGTAGCAGAGCAGCCGCTATAACATTGCACTTAACTACATTGCAGCTCCTGTTTTACTGTAGAAAATACTGCAGGATAAAGCATGATGTGTTTGTAACACTCACAAAGATAGTGCAGAGCTAAGCAGGCTCCAGGCCTCTCGTGAGCGTGGCAGAGAAAATAGGCATGAAAAACTGTTTCCTGTTTGTTTGTGATAAGAAGGGAGGAGGAGGGAGCATGTTGCATCATGGGGGGATGACAACCTTCCCACAAGCTACTGCATCTAGTTGCACCATGGGATAGCTACCCATGGTGCGGTTTTTAATGTTGACCCAACAGTGACTAGTGAGGATGCAAAAGCCCACTGCAAGGAGCATGGTGTGGTCACGCTCCTGTGACTTCCAGAATTCGGTGAGTGAAAATCAATTTAAAATAGATCGACTTCCCTCTGCTGTATAGACATGACCTGAGACTTATGTTCAATTACTAGATCAGAGCTACTGTAAATAGTTGATACTCAATACTGAGGTAATCAGCCTGCAATGTAATTAGTGGAAAGACGAAGGAGCCTTACACTGCATGAGTGGGCACATGACTGAGTACCAGCAGCAGAGCATTGTTAGTTCACTCAAGGAATCAAGGAGCATCTTCTACAGCTGGAACACTGGACACTGAACCCAGGGCCATCCCGTGGGGGGAGTGGGGCCCAGGGCCAATTGGCTGAAGTGGGGTCCCACCCCCCAGGGAGCCAGCTCTGGGTCGGGAGGCTGAGGCTGCCTGAGGCAGGGAGCCGGCCATGGGGGGCAGGCCGGCCCAGAGGCCGGGCTCCACCCCTGGACCTGCCTGCTCCGCCCTGGGGGCGGGAAGGGCCAGCCCAGTGGCCGGGCATAGCCCTCCTGGCCTGCCCTGCTGCCTTCGGCTTGCTGCCGAAGGCAGCGGGGTAGCTGTGGGAGGAGGGGCTGCGGTGCACGTGGGCCCTGCACTGCCCCACTGGGAGCGGGACAGCATGGGGCCCACGTAACCGCGGGGCCCAGGGCGATCGCCCCGTTCACCCCCCCCCCCAGGGATGGCCCTGACTGAACCAAGAACACCTTTTACAGCAAGCATATTCCAGCTATAGGATTAGCTATTGGTTATGAGGTGTGGGACTCAAAGCCAGATTCACAGCACTAACTTTTTAGGTGAATTCACAAGAGGATTCCAGATTAGATCTACTGCCCTGCTGGTGTTTAGAGATGCACAAACTTTAGGAGACTTCAGTTTCCATCCCCACATCCATAAAGGATGTGAAGCACATGTCAGCAATGACAGTGACCCAGCCAATATGCTAATGGTTATAATATTATGGGCTTGAAAGGGAGATTGTTAAGAGCCCACCTGTTCTCTACTGCCTACCAGCTAGATGGTCCACAAGACACTCTTAGTTCATTATCTCTCTTGTACCTAAGAATGGCTTTGGACTGCAAGCTCTTTATATTTATTTCTCTGCCTTTTGTCTTTTATAGTTCAGGCAACCTGTACCCTGCGCTAGAAAACATCACTAAATGATTAGATTTACCAGGAGAAAGTCCTATAAATCTCTGCTGAATAGGAGGCTAATAGCTGGATAATTCAAATGCTGGTAATCTACTTTCAGAAAATCTGGCAACTTTTTAGAACCAGTAAACAATTACTAATTTTTTCCTTGGTGTTCATTATTACATTAATCATGATGGACTCCTAGCACAAAAGTGTGGTTTTAATATGTATGACTGTGGGAAATCCTTTATTATTTAGCAGAACAAAAATAACAATTAATTATGATGTTAGAGATGAAATCTACCAGTCTCTTATCCAAAAGATTTGTCACACTCATTTATCAATGGTTAATGACGTTTCTGTGGGAGCATATAATGTTTGAAAGCAAAAATCACAAAGAATGAACCTTGTATATTGTGTTCTGGGTGCCTGGTTTCCAAATATGCTAAAATCTAAATAATAACAACACCCAAACTTTACCCAGCTGTTTGATTTACCCCATGCCTGTTATTTTCAGAGAGCCATAGAATAAAATGCCAGAAGGGAACTTTGTGATCTCATTTGAGTGTGACAATCATTACATATTATATTACACCAGGTAGATGTACAGAAAGAAAGACTGTCCTAATAGCTGCAAACATTAAAGGAAATGTAGTTGAGAGTATTCGTATTTAAACTTTGCACCACTGTGGGCCACATTAACAGTTTGCACCTGGGTCCCAGGACTGGGCCTGCCTGACATACTCATTGGCTATGTCTATACTTACTAAAATTAGTTCGAATTAGTTAGTTCGCTTAATTCGAACTAGCATGGCCACACTGGAATGTTAGTTTGATTAAGCAAGCACTTGCTTAGTTCGAATTAGCGATCCCCATTCATTTCAATGGCCGGTTAATTCGAACTAAGAAATTAGTTTGAATGAACATGGCCACATTGGTTCATTCAAACTAGTTAGTTTGAATTAACCCCTTAGTTCGAATACCCTATTCGAACTTATTAGTTCAAATTAAGGAAGCCCTTAATTCGAACTAATGAAAGCTTAGTGTAGACATGGCTTTAGTTAGTGCGAATTAAGCCTCCTTAATTCAAACTAACTTGCCAGTGTAGACATAGCCATTGAGGCTAAGATTTTAAAATACATCTTGAGCAATTAGGACACCTAATTCCCATTCATTTTAATTGGGTGTCCAGCTCCCTTAGGTAGTGTTTAAAATCTCAGCTTAAATGTTCATGCTTTTAAAATAAAAAAGAAACGTGCACACTACATTTTTTAAAAGCTTCTAGGTCACTTAGGAGCCTAGATCCTATTTTTTAAAAGTGATTTTGACATATAGGAGCCTGAGCTCCAATCAGCATGCAAAGTTTGACTAACATAACTATGTAGGTAAATAGCGTGATTATTTTTTACTGACATAAATGTGTCATTAAAAGCCCTAGTGTAGATACAGTTGTACTGATAAGCTGTGTTATATTGAAATAGGTTATTTCTCTTCACCTAACCAGAATAAGTTATCCCAGTATAACTGCATCTGTGCTTGGGTATTTTTGCATCTTACTAGGCATCTTGTGTAGTTACAGCTGGACAATTTTAAGTATTGACAATGCCTCAGTTTCAAAGAAAGTCAGCGTGACTTAGGCTACTAAGTGACTATATCACTTCTGAAAATAGATGCTTCTGGATATTTTACCCTCAGCCTTCCTATCTGCTTGAACTTCTGTCTTCAATAGTAGATGAATAGAAAATTACAGATTTAGTTCACAAGCCTTAAAAATCTGCAGGGGCGAACCCAGGTAGGATACCTTTTGAGCTTCCCTGATTAAAAGGAATCAAACAGCATAGCCACATCCATTTTTTCCTATACCTAAAAAGAACACGGGCTTATAAAAAAAATTAGCTACAAAGCTTGAGAAACAAAACATTCACAGTTCTGTTCTCTTTTCCTATTCTAGGAGCTGCTCATCTGAGTCAAGTTTTTGTGATGCCATCTGGCACTCCAGCCTCTCCTCCAGCTGGGAAGACATCAGATCTTTCCTGGTTATTATCCCAACAACTCGGTTCTGCAAGTCAACAACTGTCAGGTGGCGAAGCCCCAAGGTTCGAAAGATGATGTATGTGCGTTGCAGAGAGAAACGAGCCTGAACTGACACCGCTGATTTGTTTATATACGGCTCCTGAAAGACAGAGAGAGTGAGAGAAGGTGGGGAGTTGAGAAAACGAGTGGTGTAGCCGTTCCTGTTGCAGCAGGCTTCCTGAACTGGTGTGGGGTGAGATTACTTTACACTTTCTTTTTTTATTTCAATTTTATACCCAAATCAGTATAAAGTACATAGTAACAAACCCTTTCTTTTCCACTAAAAGATCAGGTTCACATTACGATGTTATGACTGGAATATACCCAAATCTCACAGGCTGGAACAGCTAAGCTGAGCTCCATTGATATTGTCTGTACTCCTGTTTGGAAGTAGTAAACGACCCAGTATTTATTAAGTCTAAGAGCTGTTTAATACTGCTCTCTCGTTATACATTTAGGACAGCCTGTAATATTCGTCAGTTACTGTTAGTAAAGATCAGAAAATCAGAAATATATACTGCATAGGAGAGGACAAAAAGTAAAAAGAAATACTGGGAGGTCTTCTGTGTGCATCGTGCTGATTATTGAATCCTACGTTAGACATAAAGGTTTCTAGGTATGATCACAGTGAAAGCCCATTTGGCTGGTTACCCTAGCAAATATTGGCATTTTAAGTGCATGTTCCCCAAGTTTCTATATCTTACCTATCCACAAAGAATCCCACTCATAACGGGCCAAATTGTGTCCTCAAATGCATATCGGTGCTTCCCACCCACATGCCTGGGTAATCAATGGAAGCTCCCAACACCCCTCTGAGGATGATGCGTCTTTATAGTCTCTCCAGGAATATTTTTGGATATGGGATATATTGGATCCAGAGGAGACAGAGAGCACTTGGATCGCTTTTAAAAAATCATTTTTTAAAAAATGGAAAAATGAAGGGCAAGGTCCACCCAGAAAGTGCCAGGAAACACAAATTGGACCCCACTGCAGCAGAGAGGCCCTCAGCAGGATTCATGCTATCGGTCAGTTTGGGTTCTGACCAGGCACTCTGTAAAAGCCTGCCATGAAAAAAAAATGCTGCTGTTAATCAGTGCATCTCTCAACCACCTTTGCCATACTTTCACCCCAGCCATTTCTGGCCTCTGGATCACCTGGCAAGGTAATAGTAATAAAAAATAAAAAAGTAATAAAAAGCTACTTCTGTCCTGCACAATCTCCTCCATAGTAGACTTTCCAACAGACTTTCTGCACTGGTTTCTATTCATTTACTAATGGATTTTGCCCAATAAGGCCAAAACTGAAACACTATCATTATGTTTGCAAGCACTTTCTGCAGGCATTTTTTGCCCTCGTTAGCCATGGCATTGTGGCTATTTGCCAGAGTTTCTTTTTCTGATATTCTGAAGCAGATTACCGTGTTTCCCATTTGTTAAATTTTTTATATTCTTTGATGCAAAACTGACTAAACCGGTGTGGAACAGCCACAGTGTGGCATAAAAAATGCAGAGATACTTCTCTGAATAAACTAGGAGGTGAAATGAGCAAGTGTTGAAAGTGGTTGAGATTAGAGTATAGTGATTAACGCATTGTTCAGTTTGTTGAAATTGCAAAAAGTTGGGGAAAAAATTATTCCATGGAAAGCAATGTTAATTTCAACAACCATCCAAATGTACTGTTTCAGTTTCAACTATTTTTGGCATTTTAACATTTTTTAAATAACATCAAAGGAAATGATGATGAAAATATTATTTCAAATTAAAAAATAGCAACATTTCATTTAAAAAATGCCAAAGTAAGATTCTTCCTTTTTGTTCAGAATTTTGAAGTTTGGGGGTTGTTTTTTAATTAACAACAAATTTATGAAATGTTTTGGTGACAATGAACCTGAATTCAAAACCAATAAAATGAAATATGTTCACACAGAACACATGATTAAACAGGAATTAACTGTCACAGGAAGTCATTAAAGTCAAGAATTTAAGAATAAAAAAATGAAATGTATATGGACATCAAGACCAATATCAGAGTTATGACAATTAATAACAAACATTCAGAAAGGCTATTAAACTTTATACTTCAGAATTTAAAACTATCTCTAACTATAAGAGATCAGAATGAGATGCACGTAGACAGCAGATTACCCCAGAAAGGAGGCAAGATTCTTACACCTTTCTCTGAAGCACCTGTTTCTGGTCAGAGACAAGATACCAGTCTAGATGGATTTCAGGTCTGATCCAGTATGGCAATTCTGTGTTCATTAGAATCACTCCAGTGAATTCAAGCAGAGTGCAAAAAAACTTTTTTTTTTAAAAAATAAAAACACTTCAATTAAATCCCAACTCTGGATTTCCCAGGATGCCACATTTTAGCTGTGTTTACTCTGTGCATTGTGAACTCAGTGAGACATAGACAGGCTTTATTTATTTATTGGCTTAATTTTCTTAAGGCCTTGTATCACCCATGTCTGCTTGATGTGGCACTCTGTCCCTCTCTAATGGCACATAGCCCAGCTAGAGCTTGATGAGTCCGCTAGAGCCTTGTGGCTTTTTCGCTCAGACAGTAGGGGTCACACATTAAGTTTCAGAAGTCCCAAGTTTGATCCTGTCTACCCATTACCATTTTACTTGTGTCATGCACCAAAAACTATAATGTGCTTGGGCCCAGTATTCTGATACAGTATTTAGGAAATAAAGATGGAAATATCACAGAGGGAGAAAAAAAAGGAGAAGAGAAAGAAATTTTGCTTTATTTATACATTAATATACAGGCACTGCACAGTTACTTAGCTTGAAAACTCTAGAGCATTGCTTTATAGTTCTATAGGAGCCAAATAACGACAGTTAAATGATCTATTCCATTAGAGTTGTATCATTTTGTCAATCTGGAATGTATTTTAATCAAAAGCCCCCTTGAAATGGTCTCCTTTGTTGTATTTTCTTGTTGGCTCATTTTATCAACATCTGTTATGTTTATACAATATGAATTAAAACTTTGGAATGCTCTTTGTACTGAGTTACTTTTGTTGAGAGTGTAAGGTCCCAGGATTGGCAGTGTTTATATAAATCAGTGCAGCTGACACAGCCATCATAAACAAATGAGAAAATATAACAAACACATTGTTCATGGAGGAAATGTTTGTTTTTAGAGTTGGCTTCACTCTTACCAGATTGATGAAGAGTTGCTGATATCGTGGATCTGTACTGTAGCGATTCAGCAGCACGGTCATCTGCGGAGAATCAGGCAACTTCTCCACTGTTATCTGCAATAGGCAAGATTCTAGTTCTCCTCCCAAACATTTCTAATTTCACGCTATAGCAGATGGTGGATTCTCATCTGCCTCTGTACTTATTCATTTATTTTTACCTATCTTATATGGAGGATTTTTTTAAAGTCACCCTTCATTTTGAGAAATTAATATTCTTAGTTCTTCTATAGTTCTCTTCTCCTTCATCATGCTTTACAAACATTAGTTAAACAGAGTAATTTACAATGGTGATTACTCTCACAAAGCTAAGCATTATCATCCCCATTTTACAGACAGGAAACAGAGAGAGGGATTTGAGTAGCTGATTTAAGGCCAGTGTCAAAGCTAGGATTAGAACACAAAAATTCCCAGCTTCTGTTCCGGGTTCCTTCCAGGATCTAGGCTGCTCCAGGAGCTCCTGTATCTTATTGCAGTTTTATCTGGTTATTTATGGGCTGTGCTTTTATTTAGTTTATAATTTTCGTATTTATTTAACAACACACTAATAATTATTTTAATTCCTATCCCTGGGCATATCAAATATGCATCAATTAACAAAACGGAGAAATAATGGAAAGTAATTACCTTCTGGTAGAGAAGAAGAGGACAGCAGGAAAGAGAATCATGGTTAGTCTCTGTTTCAAAGATGAGTTCTTGTTCCAGCAACATGCATAGTTCTAACCTGGTTTGCACAAGAAATACATTCACCATCAAAGCCACATAAATAAAAAAAGATCTAAACAAATGGATTATGATCTCCAGAAATCAGTGCCTGACAATCCTAAAATATACAGATATGGTGATTCTAATATTAGTGGGCAATACACTATTTATCAAAGCAAGTTTTGCTTCCCTAGGTTTCTAGCACAAATGTTCTGTCTCTCTTCTGGTTTCAGTTTGGCTAACCGGGTGCGGAACTCCTCCAAACACACCTTTTTTTTCAAATGTATTTATCCCCTCTACATTTTTATTTTTCATCTGAATTAATATGATTGGCAAAATCTGCTTGTGCAGTCAGTCTGGTTTGTTCCAATGAAGTAGTAATTGCTGTTAAAAAGGGAGTGCAGAGTTAGGTTTGTCATCTTTGTATCAATTTTTTCAGTTCCACCTTAAGTTATGTCCACATTAAAGCATGACACCCATGTCTGTAAAATTCTGTTGAGACTTATGATGGTTTAAATAAGAAGTGATATCTTGCCGCCTCTTCCTCCCCACCATCACCCACCCACACACAATTAATTCAGTGGGACCCAAAACCTGTGTGAGACACACATCTTTGCTGTCTGATTCAAATTCAAATGGCCATCTTTATCCATTTCTGTAAAATTTGTGGCCACTGAGATCTACATGAGGCTCAGGGAACAGCAATTACACAAACTTTGATTAGCAGTTAAGGGGGGAAGGGCTTGAGATACAAGGTGATTTTTCCTAATGAAGAATTAGGGTCAAAATTTCAGTTCACAAATTGTTGTTAAAACTCTTATCAGGGTTTTCACAGTGCAGAGTCTAATGGGAATGTAAAATGCTCCCACCCAGAGGGTTCAAGATGAAGACCCAACCTTAGATCCCCCACTTCCAGACAGAAAACAACAGGAATTTTATCACTGGTCTCTAATGAATCTTCTGGATGACACAAGATGAGACACTGACAGGATTCCAGAGGGAGGAACATCCAGCCTTCCTAAACCAGAAGTGAGATGGATTTTTTGAGGGTCCAAGCAGGTTCCCTGGCTGATATATGAGAAGGCTATAAAAGAATCCTGTGGGAGGAACATCCATCTCTCCCCAGCCAGAAGGACAAACAAGGAGTCTGGTGGCACTTTTAAAGACTAACAGGTTTATTTATCACATGAGCTTTCGTGGGAGAAAATCCCACTTTGTCAGATGCTTGAAGATGGGGAACTTACAGAAAGGGAGTGAAATAAATGCAGGAAAGTGTAAGTCATTGGATCAGGTCAGACTGTTACAGCAAATCAAAGCATTTGTCAGGATTCAAACAGTGGAGTCCAGCAATTAGCAGGAAGGTGGGTGGGAGACAGGAAAGGCAAAATTACCTGTTGTAATGGGAAAAGAACCCATAGTCCTTATTCAGTCCTGACTTTACAGAGTCAAATCTGCATATGAATTCCAATTCTGCAGTTTCTCTTCAAAGCTTCAATTTGTTTTCCATTTGTCTGAGCACAGCTATTAACAAATCATCAATGGAATGAGCAAGGAGATTGAAATGTTCCCTTACTGGTCTTTGAATGTTGTGATTTCTTATGTCAGATTTGTGTCCATTTATTCTTTTGTGCAGAGACTGTCCTGTAGACGTCTGGTGCAAGTGGGAGCAACTAATGGAGAGGAACCCTCCTTTTGGGGGAAATGATGACAAAAAACTTCCAGCATAAATACCATTGCATGGCTCAACACATACATTTTGTAGATGATAGGAGAATTTTAAATAAAGGGGGACTATTGGGGAAATGACCAAAAATATTTTGTGACTCTGAAAATGAACAATATATGGATAATATAGTGGTTTTTCCCTCTGATACCCAGGACTTTTTATAAACTTGAGGGAAGTGTATGTTGCCCACAGGAGCTAGGGACATGACCACATCACCAGTTTTGGTTACCTGGAAGTAGGCTAAAGATGGATTTATGCCACAGATGAATATACAGTAACTATAGATTTGCTGATCCAGTTTAACCTGATTAGAGCTGTTCTGGGGGCACTCAAGATAACAACCTCCAGGAAAGCATGTTTCTCAATCTAGTGTCATGGCATGCAAAATGTCGGGGGTATAACAAGAACTTAAAAGTATTGCAAAAGAAAAAAATTCTATTTCACTCAAATCTGAAAGAACAAATGCATCAACAAACAATACAATAAAATCACTTTCCACCACATTGTCTCAGTTAGCTATAGTATCATTTATTTCTTCTCTTCCATTCAGTATTTCATATAATACTTTTCATCAACCTTTCTGAAATTTAAAAGAAGATAATTTGCCCTTCATTCAGGGCTCTCAATGTGCCTTAGCATCATTAAGCATACCTGTAACTGATATATATACACGCCACTTTCATAGATGTGGTACAAAGAGATTAAATGACTTGCCCATGGTTACAGAGGGAGTCAGTGGCAGAGCTAGGAAAAGACCCTAGGAGCCATGAGTCCCAGTCAGCATTAAATAAACTTTCTCCTCTCAAGAAAAATGAGTAAATAAGCCAACATAGCTAATAATACCTATTTCAACACAATTATTCACTCCACATTCCCCCAACACTTTTGTCATTGACAATCACTTTCAGATTAATAATGAGAGGAAATCAGTGAGGCAACCCTCAATCTGTACATAACTACTACAGTTGTAACTCTTGATACACAGTTGTTTCTGAAGAGGAACCAAGTACTCTTCCCCGAGGCAGGAGGGCAGATCTAACTCCTGACGTGCTCACTAGACCACGGGACATGGACAAGATATAAATCCAGTAGTGTTGTTAGTCTTGCCTTTAATGTATTATGCCTAGAGCCCTGCACGGATACAAATATGTGGATCCGCATCCAATCTGCATCTGCAAGAAATGGTCCGTAGATATCCGTGTTGTAATATAAAGCAGATATCTGCGGATTTGCAGGGCTCTAATTATGCCCTATACTTGCAAAGAGCACCTGCTCATGGTTATACCTATTGAGTCTCATTATATAACATTTTTCACAAGCCTCCTCATTATATTAAGTAACAGTGAACTATTCACTAGCAGCTCCTACGGGGTCATTTCATTTACCACTGAAATGCAGCCACTTTCAGGGAACAAAACTGTATGACTTATCTTTGGGCAAGAATTGTATTTGTGACTTTAAATAATACATTTCTATACAAACTAGAGAGGGGCCCCAACTGCAAAGCTCTAATCCATATTGGTACTTCTCTGAAGTCTGGATGTGTTCAGATCCAGGATATGGTTTTATGCCTGTCCATGATACAAACCGTTTTGTTTTCCACTGTAATCATCTCTGCTTGGAGGAAAAAGCAGGCAACATTTACCATGAGCTTAAAGAGCAGAAACATTTGCTCATCACCAGTGGTTTGTTGGCTGGCTTTGGCAGCTTGCAATTTGCACAACACTGTTCTTAACTAAATTCAGTGTGGAGTCACTTGGCAGAGCTTTGGGAAGTGAGAGAAAGTTGGCTAGTGAAAAAAGGCATAAAGAAACACTATGAAGGAAATTGTTGGGACATTTCTGATAAGAATCCAATCCTATTAAAACCTGCCATATTCAAGAGAAAAATGTGTGTACCGTATTTGATTTGGACCTCCAGAAGTCATGCTTTGGAGGCATAACAACACCCTTTGATATTACACACAACATCCTTCCTATCACATCATCAAACATTAGAAAGAGCAGACCAAACATGTTTCTTGCACTATTTTTTGGGCTTACCAGGAAGTGCTAGGATTCAAACTTGGACTCAGCAATTGTTCATTTAGGCTTTGTTTATTTAAGAAGGAAGAAAACCCTTAAGTAATGAATCTCATTTCAAAGATACCCTGGCAAAGTCACTGATGCGATTTTATGTACTATAGCTGTTACAAAACACGCATCATGAGGACACACATAATTAAGATAACACATTATTATCACAACGTCCATGTGTCACATTTGGCATGATACTCAGGAATTGAAAGTATCTGACAGCTTAGAGTGTCACCCCTTTTTTTGTTAGAAATCCCATTTATCAATGGAAACTGCAAATTCTGTGAATGGGAGAAGTGGCATAAGAGAAGCAAAAGCTCAAAAATAGTTGCAAATACAAAGACAATGGATTGAACAATCATATCTCTGACAAACCCATTCAGGACAAGACTATTGCATAATGTATACAAAGGATGGCCACAAACTTTATTGAGAAAATTAGAGAACCTTAAGTATTTGTTTCAGTTTATTCACTGAAGTATGAAACCCATTTTTCAGCATTAATCCACCAAAGATACCTGCACAGCTTCTTGCATGTATATTTTGCTTCTGAATTTTATTGTCTATATGTGGCTTGATATGGACTGGGGATTGATATGTGTGGTCTATGGAGCAGAGCACAACGAAGGAATTTAATTATATTTATCCCTCCATCTGTAAAAAGAAGTGTATCTCTGTTGCATCTTCATTAAAGCAAAATCTGAAGTCCAGTGATAAGTCTTGATTTCAGTGGGCTTTGGACCAGGCTCTATATCCTAAATAGATTTTGTAAAGGAAAGGAGATAAGTTGCAAAATGAGATGATAAAATGATACGGAAGTCCCTTCATGATCTCTAATAATGGGGATGATTCTGCAGGGTGCTGATTGCCTCATCCAATGCACTGGCAGGCAGATCTTTAAGTAGGCCGGCCAACCCTCCAAGGTTATTCTGAAGTCTCCAAGAATTAAAGATTACACTGTGTGATGAAATATCCAGGAATGCATCCAGTCAAAACTGGCAAACCTATCCTCAGCCGGTGTAAGATGTCAATGCTTCATTGAAATCAATGGAGCAGCTGAGGCTCTGCCACCATATACCTTCGACTTTTTACAGACATCAACAGGAACTGTGGGTGCTGAGTACCCTATAGGAAGCTCCAGCAGGACTGAATCATAACTACTGCTCAGTAAACCTTGAGCACTTGTTCTAACATTCACTGTAATGTAGCCTTCACAAGATAATACAATGGAAGAGACTATATGTGTAAAACTATAAGAGAAATAACATTTGAGGCAAACAGGCCTGCTTCTCTGAGTTATTTGCATGCTTTGTATTAACATAGTTGCTGTTGAATTAGGAAAGATGGCTCTCAAGTGTTTCTTTAAATTGTACAAAAATTGACATTTTGGTAAAGAGGGAAAATAATTTATTCAATTTGGAGAGGATTAGAGAGCAGATGAAAATTGGATCCCTGGGTGCAGGGCACAGAAAAGTTTTCATTTATGACAGGAAAAGTTTCAGAATGGTTAGAAAGTCAGTTCAGGTTAGCAGCCAAAATTGCCAGTGTTTATCCATACCACTGGAGCCTGCAAACTTGGGCTGGAAACTGTGAGGGAACAAATTCCAAAAGGGTAGCCATGTTATTTTAGTTCAGCAAAACAAAAGAGGAGTCTAGAGGCACTTTTAAAGACTAACACATTTATTTACCATATGAGCTTTCATGGGAAAAAAATCCCACTTTGTCAGATGCTTTAAGATGAAGAAGTACAGATGAATGGGAGGAAAATAAATGCAGGGAAGTGTGAGTCACAGGATCAGGTCAGACTGTTACAGCAAATCAGTACAGTTGTTTAGACTCAAACAGTGGACAACAGCATATAGGAAGGAGGTGAGAGGGAAAGGAAAGCTAAATTATCTGTTGTAATGGGGGGGAAACTGTGGTCTCGATTGAACCCCAAGTTGATGGTGTCAAATCGACATATGAATTCCAATTCTGCAGTTTTTCTTTGAAGCTTTGCTTTGTTGTCCATTTGCTTGAGTACAGCTATTAATAGATGATTGATGGAGTGATCAGGAAGACTGAGCTATTCCCCTATTGATTTTTGAATGTTATTTCTGATTTATTCTTTTGTGTAGAGACTGTCCTGTTTGTGTGGGGGTGGGGGGCATTTCTGGCACATGATGGCATAAATCACATTGGTGGATGAGCAGGTGAATGAGCCCTTGATGGAGTAGCTGTCTTCATTAGGCCCTCTGATGGTGTCTTTTGTGCAAATATGTGGGCAAAGTTGGCAATGTGGTTTGTTGCAGGGATAAGTGCCTGCTTTAATATTTCTGTTGTTAGGGCTGTAGTTGCTGGTGAGTATCTACTTAAGGTTGGCGGGCTGTCTGTAAGCAAGGATAGATCTGCCATCCAAGGCCTGAGAGAGTGAGGGGTCATCTTGTAGAAGAGACTGTAGGTCTTTGATGATGTGCTGTAGAGGTTTGACATGTGGTTTGTAGGTGCGGGCCAGTGGCATGGTAACTCTTTCATGATATTGTAGCCTTCTCACTTCAAAAGTGATCATCACGTGGTCAAAGCACTGAACTAGGATCCTCACGTTCTGGGATCAAATCCTGTCTAAGCCATAAACTTCTCATGTAACCTTGGGCATGTAATCTCAGTGCCTCAGTTTCTCATTCTGTAAAATGAGGATAATTTTCTCTACCTGAATGGTATGTTATGAGATCAGATGGCTAAAGGCTGTGAAGTTTTTAGTTACGTATTCATTAGGACCCCATCAATTCAGTAACTGAATGAGTAAATAGACAGATAGTTCCAGTCTCAATGGCTATGTCTACACTTACTAAAATTAGTTCGAATTAGTTAATTCGAACTAACTAATTCGAACTAAGTTTAGTTAGTTCGAATTAAGTTCGAATTAGCAATTTACATTGATTTCAACAGGCGGTTAGTTCGAACTAAGCAGTTCGAATTAACCCTTAGTTCAAATAGGCTATTCGAACTTATTAGTTTGAATTAAGCTTCCTTAATTCGAACTAACTTGCCAGTGTAGACATAGCCACAGAAAACGCCGAGATCACTTAAAAAATGGAAAATAAATGGGAAAATGCAAACTTAATATTTCTAATCTTCAAAAGGTTCCATTTGCTTTGATTCTAGAAATGGACAAAAGTCCAGAACTGGCTTTGTATTTGTGCCCCCCGCCCCCAATCTGGTTTGCTACCATCCACATTTTCAATTTTAGAAGAAGCCACCAGACATTTAAACTACAGGACAAAATATGTGATCAGTCTTTCTCCCCTCCCCCCCACCCCCCACACACACACCAGTTTTCCCCATGCCCATATTTGATTTCAGCATTTAACAACAGTCTGCACTTGCCTAAAAGCCACCCACATGCTGCAGTGTGGCTGCATACGTTTTTAATTTGGCTTTTTGTGTTAAGCACATACAGTCCACAGCACTCTGGTTTTTGCTCCAAAAGGCTTATGTGGCAGAATCCTGCAACACCTGCACAATTATTTGTATAAAGAAACAGGCCTACTAATTTTGAAAGTATCAAATAATGTTGGTCTTTGTAAGAAATTTCACATTTAAGATTCAAAACAAAAATTTGTGTCACAAACTCCAAAACCTTCCTCCAACTGTTCTGTTCATTATCCATGAGCTACAGTGTCCTAGGATTCTGACAATATATGGTGAGGATTGTAATGTTAAAGGACTTTCTTGCAAGTTCTGGATTCAATTTATTTTAACAGGCAACCCAAATCAGCAATAGGTTGCTCTCAGTGAGGAGTTCTAACTGAAATGTCCAGTTACTCCATACTGTTTTACTCCATTATTTTGTTGTTTAAACTAACTAGACCAGCTTTTCAAACTCAGGAGTCTGTGTCATCATACAAACAAACAATTTGACCTCAGATCCCACGTTTATACATATATAAATACAAAAGGACATTTATATGCAGTCATCTACCCCATTTGCATGCACAAAATAGGTTTTCAGGTATATAATGTGCATTTTTTTTGCTGGCTCAACTTAAATTCAGCATTTTAAAGTATAGTCCATATTATTGGCTTCATTTCTATCAATAATCAGTGCTGGATCACCATTATGATTCAGGGGAAGGTGGAAACACCATGCATGATCTTCTAGAAGAAAAGAATATTTATGCAATATATTTATCTCCCCATGTATTACATGAACTTTGCACCCTTTTTTATCAGATTAAGTAACTTTGCATTTTGGGGCTCTAAATGTAGTATCCTCTCAACAAAGTGAAGAAGGAAACGGCTCTCCAACTTGCAAAATGACAAATTATTTCCCAGGATGCCAGCAAAGAGACTTTGCTGAGATTAAGGTACATCTTTCCATAGTCACACTCGAGAATTACTTCACACAGTAAACGTTCTGGGCATCATGAACATGAAGATCTTTTCCTAAACCTTACATTTTCTCTCAAGCTGTTGCATTGCATTTTTCTTTCCAAATGCAAGTGCTTCTCCTCTGAATACAAGGTAGGGACAGTGTCTTATTAAAAGGGTGCATGAGAGACAGTGCGTGTGCATGCACACGTCTGGCTGTCTGTATGTAGGGAAGGGTGTCATATTATCCCCAATCTGGTGAAGTGGATGGAAGTAAAGTAGGAGAAACTGGTGCTGTTATGAATGTGTACACATCCATAATGTTTCACAATGCCATATCCCTTTCCCAACAGCACATATCAGCATTCTGTACCTTTTCTGTTGAAGTGTTATCCACAAAACATTCTTAACTCACAATAGTTTCTGTTCACTTTGCTGACCTGAGGCAAATCATACCTAATAAACTGTCATGAAATACACATTTATACTATAACTTTGGATCGATTATTTCCTTGTTAAAGGATGTTACTGTGTAATACAGCTTTAAGTTTTCAACTTTGTCATATTTTCTAAACTATGATCTCTTCGATTTACTTTCAGTTATGTGACATCCCCCTTTAGTGGAGTAAAAGCATGCATTAGCTAAACAATGTGGTTTGGATTTAGTGTTCCCATGCATCATCATGAAAATGTTTGTCTCAGCAATAGTGTCATTATTGTTACTTGGAACAGCTGCTCTACCATCTCTTTACATTGTGGAAAACAAAGCAACCCCTTTCCTTACTAGTTTACAAGCAGGGAATTTAAAACAAGACTATCCAATAAAGCAGTAGTTCTCAATCTTTTTCAGGTCGCAACACACTTGGTGGAATATCATGACCCTAGAGGACACACCTGCCCACCCTCCCCAGGACAAATCCAGCCATCTCCCCGGCTCTCTGCAACACACTTACCGCTGTGTGGTGACACAGTAATTGTATCCCAACACAATGGTTGAGAACCGCTGCAATAGAGGGTTATGAGTATGTAGTGTTCTGTACCTGGTTTCCTCCTAACACAAAGGAAGCAGAATGTCCAGCATAGAAACAATAAATACTAGTGTTGCAAATATAGATGTAAGTTAGCTTCCTCTGTAGGCAGCACATGAACTTCTGATAACTATTTATCTGAGAGGAAAAAGTCCCACACTAAAATTTGGACTCCTATCTGGGGTGGGACTGGAAATTAAAGGTGTCCTCTGAATGAGAAGTCAAACAGAATTTTCTAGTGGCTGTCTAGTTAAAAATCTCAATGTGAAGATTGAAATGTGTAAGAGATAACCGTGGGTGTTCTGGCCAGCATTACCAGTCTAGCTAAAATACAAACAAATGTCTTCCAAGGCTGAGTGGAGCTTCTCATGACAGCATAAGAGCAGCTCTGTTTGTCCATGCGGTGACTACTGGCATCCTGTTCTCCAAGGGCCCAACCTTTATTCACAAAAGCATTCTTACTATACAAAGATTACCAGAGCTTTATTGAAAGCTCTCACATGAATAAAACTACTTATATGATTAGGTACCAGTATGGAGGATCAAGATGGAATTCAACTTTTAGACCAAGATTTTTAAAAGCCACTAACGGTTTTGGGTGCCTCTCTCATGTCTGAGTACCCAGAAGTTTCATTTTAAAGGAGTCTGACTTTCGGACAGTCCCATGCACCAACTCTGAAAAAAAGAGTCCCCTTTAAGTTACCTCAAGATGGGCACCCGTTATTTTGATTTGAGGCATTTTGAATCATTAGACATTTTTGAAATCTTCACCTCAGTTTGCACCTTTTGAACTAGAGAAAGGATCAAAATGAACTAAGGTGCCTGAGGGTATGTCTATATGTGGCAAAGTTGCTGCTGTCAGATCAATTTTTCCAGATCAACTGAGCAGTCAGCTAAAACACACTTAGTTGATCTGGAAATCAGCTTAATAAGATCACCACCTCTAGTGCTGTATTGACAAGAACATCTCTCCTGTCATCACAGTGCAGTGAAGACGATGTGCTAAAGGAGAGTTACAAAGTTGACAGGAGTTACTCAAGCTACTCTGCATAGCTTGAGTAACTCCTGTTGACTGATGCTGAATTTCGCCACCAATGTAGACCTGTCCTAAGTGACTGGGAGACAAAGAGCCCTGTTCCAAGGGAACTTAGATTCCTAAGTTAATTTTGAAAATTGGACTTAGGCGCTGAATCACTCAGATACTTTTTAAAGATTTTACCTGAAAGCTTTTAAGCTTGATTTGAGGGAAGCAATTACAGTGAACACAGTAACTCCTAATCCCATGTGGCATACCCTACAATCAAAGTGATACTGGCTTGTTTGTTTGTCTGTCTGTCTGTTTGTTGCTTTCTCACAATTTCATTTTAGATGTAAAGTTTTGGGCACTATACTTTTTTTTCTCTGAAGTATAATAATTTCCATCAACAACAAATGCTGATGTTTCAGTGAACATCATGGGTGGGAGAAGACATGGGTTCCTATGTGAAAAAAGTACACACACAAAATGTGGGCAAGATGCCAGAAGTTTCCCACCCAGTGCATAACTGGCAATAAGGCAAGATTTTACCAGTTTCTCATTAGATGCAACATATTTTGTACAGTCCTGCTTAAACTCTATGACATTGTGGTTTCCATGTAATTGCATTCTCCTGGTCAAACTAAATAAACCTAAAGAAATTCCTTCAGATAAACTGGGGAATAATGGATAACAGCTGTGCAGGTAATGATGCAAAGGAAAAATAGGGAAATATGCCCCTGTCCCTTCCAGCAGAAAAACTGTATGACACACAAATCTTACAGGATTAGGGCATAAAGAAAATGGCTTGCTTTGTGTTTACCAATACCCAAAGAGACTATTTAATGGCCACTTTGTAGCCAGTAGTACCTCTATGATACAGCTATAGCATAGAGTACTGTGTGCCTTATTTGAGCACAGTTTAAAGTTGCTGCAATTAGGATAAGGAAGGCAGAATTCAGGCTATGAAAAATCCTTCTCGCACCCCTCAGCTCTACCTCATCAAAAAGGAAGTGGAGGAAACAGATCCTGCCATGAGAAGCCATCCATCTACTTGCTTTTCTTTGTGAATGAGGATCTGACTGAAGAAATACCCATTTCTTCACTTTCATAGACAGTGAGGAACAAAGTCTTGCGAGGCTACTGTAGGAGAGACACTGTGTGAAAGATGCTATTCCCTCACATCTCAGAGAGTAACGGAAAGCAAGATGGAAAGAATTACTTGCATGGGGGTGGAGAAGGCAAGTGTCTTGGGAAGCACAAATGTTGGACAGACCTTCACAAATGTATAAAGGATGGTGCCCGCATGAGGGTTGTTAGGTGTCTGGTGGAGGGAGGAGACCATGTCTGAGCAGTGCATGTGTCTCACAGAAGACTGCCTGTGGAAGGAACTTCTAAGAAGTAGTCCTGTTTCATAGTGGCAGCACATGCTTCAGGGAAGTGGGCTTGAAGGATATCAATATGCATGGGATAGTAGGCCCCACAAGGTCATCCTTTGTCTCTACTATGGGTCAGTAGAGAAGGGAGAACTGCAAATTGTCTCTTTCCTGGAGACAATAAGCTGCCATCACTTTCCCTACAACATACCGGCTGTGCCTATAGCCAGGGGAAGGAAACCAGCTACCAAACAGCCTTCCTTCACACCCATCTCCAGTGTACTCTGTTTTTACTATGGTTTATGTTATACTGTGAGTGTGGCACAGTACAGCCCAAAGAGTCATTTGTCAAGTAACAACCCTTCAGTGGCTCCATTACACTACACGAGGCTTACAATGAGGGAACACCACCTACATCCCACAGGTGTTGCGTGAAATAGTTTTGCTTCACACTTCGGTTCTCCTAAAAAATCAACTCAGGACCCAGGCAGCCTCTCCTTCCCCAGGCGGGCCTAGAGACAGCCCCAGAAGCAGAGACAATGAGAGGGCCAGAGCATCTCCCAAGCAGCTTCTGCTGAAAGGGCTCTTATTGATCCCCAGCAAGGGTTTAAAAGATGCACCTCATTTCTCCTGCAGAGCCCCCATGGGAGTGTAGCAGCACTGCCTCTGGCCTCCCTCAAGGGCAAATCCCACCTTGACACAGTCATTTCCATGGGAGCAGGGCATGCAGTTCACAGCCCTCTGAATCCATGGGCTTGACCCTTTTCATTTGCTCAGTTTGCTAAGCAACCTGTTTCAACTGCCCTAATAGAAAATAGCTTGCTTTATTTTGATGAGCTGGGATCATCTAGGCTTTTTTTAAAGCCAGGCTCTAAATCCTCTTCTTATCAGCTTCACGTGTCACATTCTCCAGTCACAGGTTCCTTGTTCTGAATTCTGTGGGTTTCCTTGACTACACTGTATTGTATGTGGTAAAATGTCAAGATCCCTTACTTTAAGGAGTCCTTTGCTTTGGAAATTTGTGCTTCAGTTCTAGTTCATTCATTTCTCTTTAACAAGTTTAGTCTCTGTTGCAAATATACTGTTAGGTTCATATAGGACTTTCTCAACCATGGAAGGTAAAAACTCAGGATTAGGTCACCCAACCAGAAAGAAGCGTAGTGATCTCATCCTAACTCCCAGGGGATATTTGTCCATATCACAAAACCTAACACAGAATTTGGCTCCTCTAGGCAAGGTTGGAAATCTGAAGAAGGTTGGACTTGTAGGGTGTTTGTTACAAGTTAGAATTGAATGCATTTGTACACCTGTGTAAGAAAGCTTTAAAAGTGCCTGCCAGCATTGTTTGGCTCTAGTCTTTGCTTTCGTAAGAACTAAAGTTCACCGGCCTTTTCTTGTTAAAAAGGCAAGATAATTCACACTTATCAGAATACTTTGCCCTCATATGGCACCTTTCATTTCTAGCACCAAAAAGTGTGAGAGATGTTGCTATATGCTTTTATTATTTTCTCTGGGGCAGCCATAGCCAGGGCCGTCCCTGGGGGGGACGAATGGGGCAATCACCCCGGGCCCTGCAGGTACGTGGGCCCTGTGCTGTCCCGCTCCCAGTGGGACAGTGCGGGGCCCGCACGCACCACAGCCCCTCCTCCCACGGTCGCCCAGATGCCTTTGGCACCTAGCCAAAGGCGGCGGGGTGGGGTGGGGCAGGAGGGCTATGTCCTGCTCTGGGCCGGCCCTCCCCACCCCCAGAGCAGAGCAGGCAGGCCCAAGGGCAGGGCACGTGGGGCCCAGCCTCTGGGCCGGCCTGACCCACAAGGTGGGCTCCCTCCCCTGCAGCCGGCTTCGGCTCCACCCCCCCACACAGGAGGCCTCGGCGTCCCAGCCCCGCAGAGCAGACTCCGACTCCCTCCCCCCCGCCCAGGCAGCAGCCTCGGCGTCCCAGCCCCAGGCCAGTTCTCTGGGGGGCGGAGCGGGCACCAAGCTCCCCTCCAGCATGGTGGCAGGGCCCCGCTTTGGCCAATTGGCCCCGGGCCCCGCTCCTCCCACGGGACAGCACTGGCCATAGCTATTTTGTGAGGAGATCAAGAAAAACACCAATGGCTGAAAATATTGAAAAGAGAAATACTTTTAAGATTATATGCACCGAATCCTTGTATATGAAAGCAGCCAATTCAGCACAGAGTTCATGGCTAAACTAGTTTCTTTTCCCCCTCTTTGTTCCACTTTCTGATTTATTTTTTATCTAGTACCATCTTTTTTGTGCCAGAGGAGACCCATTTGATAATATTATAACATCAACAAAGGTCCATATGAAAACTCCTAGGTTTCAAGGGGCGGGGAGGTTGGCCTTTAATTGCACCACCTTGGCTTGGGATCTTGTCAAATCTCACAACATAACATGGTCAGGCAGCTTCATTACCGGGATGGGAGATCTCTAAATGAAACCAAGGGAGCTACGGAGAATGATAGAATGGTGTCTGGCCCCGGTCTGCACTGACAGAGAAAGTCAACGTAACGCTGCGCATCTCGACCTTCTGCAGCCTGTGTGTTTCTCCACTGTCAGACCAGTACATTCGAATTAAATGGTTCTGTAATTCAACCTGATAACACCGCTCCTGCAGATGGTGTAGCACTGAGGTCGAAATCTACAGTTCAAATGTAGGGCCCTGTAGCCAGAGAACATGAAATTCAACCTCATTGGCCCCCAGAATCTACCCCAGAACTCTGTTCTTTTCTTGCTGCTCTTGATTTTCCACTGTGCTGTATGGTGGCAGGTAAAGAGCACATAGCTCCTCCCCTGCCTGCAGCCGTGGGAAGTTTTTAATTCATCGCTCTCTCTGCCTGCAGCACTGTCTCTCTCTGTGCCTGCAGCAGAAAAACACAGCACGGAAAGCTTTCTGCTCTTTTGAGAGCGAGCGAGCGAGAGAGAGAGAGAGAAGAGGGGATAGGAGTGAGAGCATTGCATTATGGGAGAATGACTGCCTCCCCACAAGTCTCTGCAACTAGTTGTACTGTGGAATAGCTACCCACAGTGCAATGCATTCCAGGAAGAAGTAATGATGAGCTGTGGGGATGCAAGAGCCCAGAACCATATGCAGGGTGTGATCAGTCTCCTGTGGATTCTGTAATTCAACAGCCTAAAATCAAATCACAATCCTACCCCCAGTGTAGACAAGCCCTTAGATTCAGTAAGCAACTCTCTTCCCTGAGAATCAGGTCTAGAGCATTTCTTATCATGTTCTTACAAGATAATATGGGTATATCTACACTGCAATTAAAAACTTATAGCTTGCACATGCCAGCTGACTTGGGCTCAGGCTCAGGGGCTATTTGATTGCTATGCAAATGTTCAGGCTTTGGCAGGAGCCCAGGCTATAGGACCCTGTGGGGTAAGAGAGGCCCAATGCTCAGGCCACAGCCCAAGGCCGAAAATCTACACCATAATTAAGCAGCTCCTTAGCCAAAATCCCACAACCCTGAGTCAGCTGACACAGGCCAGCCACAGGTGTATAACTGCAGTGTAGAAATACCCTAAGTAAGTCATAAAACCAAGTCCTAATTATCTGTGGTCATTAACAATGCCATAACACTTCATAAATTCAATGAATAGAGTCAAACAATGGCTACATAGAATTCCACCTCTGTGGCTGGAAGGCTGTCATAGCAATATACGGAAGGCACTTCCTCAATGTACCTTGAGCTGGCCAGCAAAGCTTCAGCATGATTGACACAAATGGTCACAAACTGTCAATCAGAAAATTTAGGCTTGAAATTAGATGCAGGTTTCTAACCATCAGAGGAGTAAAGTTCTGGAATAGCCTTCCAAGGGGAGCTGTGGGGGCAAAAATCATAACTGCCTTCAAAACTGAGCTTGATAAATTTATGGAGGGGATGGTGTGATGGGATGGCCTAATCGGTAACTGGCTGATCTTTGACTACTGGTGGTGGGTAAGCCAGTGGCCTAAAAAGGGAGGGTAGATGGGGAGGGCCGGCACAGCGCAGGCAAACAGCTGGAGCACCGACAATTGCCGGCACGGCGTTCCATCTGGCGGGGAGACCCAGTCCTCCCAAAAAGCTGGAGCGAGGTCCAAGCCAGATGGCTGCTGCAGGGCTCCCTTCTGGCTGGGACCGCTCGGGTCCTGATAAAAAGGGAAGACCTGTGCTCCCTTTTTGCCGGGACTGCAGCGGTCCCAGCAAAAAGGGAGCCGTCGCTTCCTTCTGGCCGGGACCATTCAAGTCCTGGCCAGAAGGGAGCCCCACTGTCCTTCCTCCCCGGGATGTGAGCTGTCCCAGGGAGAAGGGAGCCGGGACAAGCCGCTAGAGGCTTCCTGGGGAGAAGGGAGCAGGGGCTCCCTTTTTCCCCTGACCTAAGTCGACTACACTGCTGAAGTCAACTTAAGAAGTCGACTTAAGCAGTAAAGTCGATGTAAAACTAGGTTTTACAAAGTCAACTTTACTTTTCCTTAAGTTGATTTAAGGAAACTCCAATGTGGACGCAGAGTAAATTAAGTCAACTTAAGCAGGCTTAAGTCGACTTAATTTACAAGTGTAGACGCACCCTTAAAGTCTTTAAATCATGATTTGAGGACTTTAATAACTCGGTCATAGATTAGAGGCTTATTGCCGAAGTAGGTGGGTGAGGTTTTGTGGCCTGCATTGTGAAGAAGGTCAGACTAAATGATCATACTAGTCCCTTCTGACTTTAGAGTCGATGACTGACACTGGAGGGAACAAGTCAGTCGCTAGGGTCCTCAGGACACCAGGATTTAGCACATAACCTGAGCAGTCTTTGCTGTAGGGCTCCACTGAAGTGACGAGCTCTAAAATAGTCAAAACAACCTCTTTATTTCTTCTGGTTATAGCCTATAAGCATTTCCTCAGTCTTTGTTCAGACTGAGGCTCAGATAGTATTTCATTTATGTCACAAATCCTACAGACAAATCATTTCCATTTATCCCTCTTTAAAATACAGTGCTAATTCTTTTTTTTTTTTACATAAATTAATGATAGAAGAGTTTTTAGCAAGCTACTCTCCTCTGAGGATTACCTGGAATTGGTAGCTTGAAATATTTTGTAAAACTGAGTATCTTTAAGACATGGTGATGATGCCTCTGTTGTTCCAATACAACTTGAACTTCTGTTATTTCTACCATGGTGCAAAGAATTAAGATATGGACATGAAGGTAGAATACTCATTGACAGCCTAGAACTCTCACTGAAGGCTAATATCTTGAAATAAAGGAAACAATTAGACTGTAAATGAAATTTAAAAGGTACTTTGGTGGGATCAATTGTTAACACAGGTTCTCATTTTATTGCATTGGACAGCTAAGAAATAAATGAATGTGTTATTTATTCTATGCAATATCTTCAAACTGGCACACACCAGAGTTTGTCAGTCATCAGATTTGAGTTTCACTGGTTCATCACATCCCTTTTGAACAAGCTTAATGAGAGCAATAGCACGAGGGAACAAGCAAATTGGTAGAATTCCATTTTATTGGTGCCCGTGCCTATATATTGTTTAGAAAACTGAACAATAAGCAATCCACAAAAGTGGATTTCTCTTGTACTAAGTAGTTATTTCCCTCCCTGTGGAAATCTCACACAGCGTTGTTTTCTTCAGTGACGCATAGTCAGTTTTTATTGGAAGCAAATGTTTCCCCTTAATTGTTCACCTAAACTTTATCTGACCATAAAGCCATAAAACCGTAAGACCAATAATGACCAAGAAGGAGGAATTTTGTCTGGACTCTCAAGAAGTTGCTAAGTATCAATCTATTTATTTATTTGAAAATGGACCTATAATAACAAAATTGTAAACTCTGTGGGACAGGGACCATATTTGTGTTGTGTGTTTTTATAGTACCTAGCAAAATAGAGCTCTGACTGGGGCCTCCCAGGTGCTACCTGCATACAGACAAATAATAAGTACAAGGTTTAAAATCAAGTGCTCCTCTTTTTAGGGATTGCGGCTGGACCGCCCAAAATACATGGACAGCCTGATCCTGTTGAAAACTCATCATTCTCAAGTTGTTGGAGCTAAAATGTTAAGGAGAACCTTATGTACATGCAGAGTTACTTCCAAATTGCCCTCAGGAAAAATACATTAATGGTTAGAGTGTGGGAAGGACATTTTCTGGGCAGTCAGCAAAAAAAGATGTTATTTAAATGTTCCCAGGTTATCCCCAACCCACAATGAATTCACACACACTTCTTGATGTTGGTTTATCAGGATAGGGCTAGAGGTTGAAATGTGAGTCCAAAAACAGTTAATGCTGTGCCTCCAACTGAGTGTCATTTTGGAACAGTAATTTGGCTAGCAGGTTTTTAGCAAGATTCTACAGCAGCCATCGGCATGGCCTATGAGGAACTGAGGCAATTGTTCTTGCCTTGACTCTTTCAACAGAATGGAAAGATTATGATACATGTCTCCCAAGTGGCCTTTCTAGACATCTTGGGTACGACTACACTGGCAAGTTTAGATCAACTTAAGGAGGCTTAAGTCAACCTAAACAAAACCACGTCCACACTGGGCTTTTATTAAGTCGACTTAAGCCCTTCCTTAAGTCGACTTAATAACACCTCCTCTGAAGTCAACTTAAGCCAGTGTGGATGAGGAATAGTGCTAAATCGACCTTATTAAGTCAACTTAAAGCCATTAAGTCAACTTACCAAGGTCAACTTAAGTCAACTTAAAGTATTGCCACTCTGTTAGGTCAACTTAACAAGGTCGATGTTAGGTCGACTTTAAGTCAACTTAAAGTCAACCTTGTTAAGTCGACTTAATAAAGTCGACTTAACTTTGCCAGCATAGACATAGCCCTTGTGTCTGTTTGGAGAAAGTTTTAGTGGTAACTTCCAGAGGCCAGGAAGTTTACACTATAGATCTAAAATTGTATGTCGCTCAGGTCTGTGAAAAAACTTACCTAACCCCATATATAAGTCAATGGAAGAGCTTCTCCTAGTGACATAGCTACTGCCTCAGTGAGATAAATTAACTACACTGATCAGAGAAACTCTCCTGTTGGTGTAGTAGCATCTTCACTACAGAAGTACAGCAGCCACACTAATGTAGCACTGTACATGAAAACAAGCCCTTACTCTTGTTCCAGTGATTAATTCAGCCAGATGATAAATGCTATCTCATTTATGTGACCTAATTTTTCATAAAGATCCTTCAGCACTTTTTCCAATAATAAATCTTAGTCACATTTCAACTGAAGAGCCTCTGCCTTCATTCTACCATTTCAACTAGATACAGTATCTGTATCCTTGCGTTGTTATTAAACAGCTTCTGGCTTTCACCACGCTGGTAGAAGAATTCCAGCAGTAGATGAACAGACTTCTTCTTGGGAAAATTTGTAAAGACTCAAGAGTGTTAAGAATTTTTGCTATAAAAGACATTATGAAGATATAAGAGACAATAATATTATTATGAGATCAGGCTGCTGCATGTTTATGTTACAGTGATCATATGGATTAATATTTTATTGCTTTTTGATATGTGAATTCTTGTTTACTAGCATTTTTGTGCACAATTTTTCTTCTTTCCCCCTCCTTAATAAACAAGATTGTGATTAAGATGTCATTTCTTCCACTCTTGACCCACCCCTCCCCAAGAATGGAGGCCAATCTTAAAGTTCTTTCCTGCAGTACACTTGTAATGTTATGAAATGGAGTTCCAGCAATAGTTTCTTTATCAGGAGATTGTCTTTATTCTTTGATAATCCACATTATAGCAAAGTCCGTTTAGACTAACTCATGTTTACTCTAATCTGTCGTTGCTCTTCTGACTTTGTTGCTTTATCTTGACTATGATATGTTTTATCTTAATAGCATTTAATTCCAGTAAAAGAACATATTAAAAAGGGAAGTTGATTGTGATTACTCAGCAGCCTACTTTTCCTTTAACTTGTCTTATTTTTATAATTACTTTTGTAATACCTTCTGTATTTTAATTCTCATGGGCCTCTAAAGAGTAGCGGTATTTCCCATTTCCAGTGGACCTACACATACCTCATGGGGCATCTTTTAGGAGCTGTCCAAGTACTATCTGGTGTGACAGACATCAGGGGCAGGACTCAATTAGGCAGCCATGAGGTCCCGAGCTGCCCAAAACCGAGTTGTCCTCCCCCCCCCCCCCCCACCCCCCCACAGCCTGGGGCCTCATCCCCCTTCTACCATTTAGTCCCAGCCCCTCACCACAGTGGCCTGCAAGCAGACCATTGCTGGGAGGGCAATCCCACCCAGCCCCGGTCTGGCCAGTCTGTCCCTGGGGAAGAGAGGCCAGCAGGCGTGCAGTGTGGCCACTGGTGGAGCCCTCCCGGACCACAAGCCCTGCAATGCCATGCCAGAGGCCGCACCATGCACAAACTGATCCCACCCCTAGAGCAGAGGGAACATGAGCCAGCCCACCCCACCCCCAGGGACAGACCACCTGGGCCAGAGGTGGAGCAAAAGCACTGTGGAGCCCAGCCTCTGGCCCTGCCCTCTCCCACCGCAGTACGGGCAGAGCAGGGGTCTTCACAGTGGTGCCCTCCTCCCACAAAGCAAGCCCTGCCAGCTCTGTGGCAGGCAAGCGGTGAGGGCCAGATTAAAGCAGGGGCCATGAGGGATGGACTCTGGGGCCCCCCTTTAGGCTGGGGCCCAAGGCTTCAGTCCCTATAGCCCCTGCATTAATCTGGCCCTGATCAGGGGCCCAAATCTGCTTCAATCAAAGGAAGATTTGCTGTTGACTTCAGTGAAAGCAGGACTGAGCCCTGTATTTATATCACATAACCTTAATAAACACAAAGTGTGAAACATTTCTTTGGCAACCTGAAAGATGGCCAGAAACATAACATCAAGGAATAAGTTGATAATGTTTTACCTTGTAATAGTTCCTACGAACACCTCTGCTTGATCTGGCTTAGGCCTGGAAACCACTGGGAATCCACCGTGGCTGGTGCTAATAAGAAGCTGTGCCAGTGAGGCTATGTTTTCCCTTAAGTAGAGGGATCTGACACAAGGTTCCATGACATCTCTGGCAACAAACAATTCCAGGTTTAACCTGAGAGACACAAAACAGACATCCAAAGTATTATTTAGTAAACAGGAAACGAGGCATACTGTACCATGTTAGCATCTGACGAGTTTATAATGTGTTAGTAAATTACTTCAAGATGGAAATCAATCTGTTTTATTTGCAAATATAAAAAAAAAGCAATTACCCAATAAAATTGCTTATCAAGCATTGCCTCTCTGTGTGTTGATATGTGATAAATTCAACCATATGCGTGGAAGAATGTTATAAAAGCTATTCATCAACTTCATGACTTTTCTCGCTTAAAAAGAAATCTTAATAAGAATTAAAATCTTCTGGAAATCAAGCACAGATTAAACAGTTTGAAGTAAAGTACTTTGGAAAGATTCAGTCTTCCACCCATTTTCACTGTAGTTTTCACAGTAGAGGTGGTGACTGAGGATGAACCTTTGAATATTTCTTACAAACCATACATGAGGGATTTTTAAATCTCTTCTAACAGCTTTATGGTCCTGGGCAATCATATGGATTGAAGCTCTGCTGTACATTAATTGCAAATCACGTACATTCAATTCTGGATGGTGGGGGATTTATAATGGAAAATGAAGTAAAATAAAGACATTTTGTGCAAAATTCTAAAATAACCTCCATAGATGTATATTAGGATAGATCCTGACCATTGAGGTCAATGGAACTATGCCAGTTTACATTCTCTGTAGATGTGGCCCTGTTTTGTTTTAATATTCTATTCTCTTTCTTTTTAAATAATGTTTTCAGTGCTAAAGGATGTCTATGTGATAATCATGGAAATCAAAATCCCCCCTATAACAGCAGGGTAAACTTATCTACATCCAGACTTAATAATGCACCTTTCAAACCTGACCTGAAAACACCATCTTGAGGGGTGCAAGAAGAATGTATTACATGTTTTCAGTTATTGTCCTCCCTATTGAGAGTCACAACAATGGTACCCAATAGTGCCAGCTGTGGTAGTAGTTTTGTGATGTGCCACCTGTCCAGGAGGAATTGAACTGAGATTACAAACTCACTTCCCACGTGGCATTAAATAGACATGAAACACCAATGAGTTTCAGCCACTACAAATCTGGACTGGATTTTTGAACAAGTCACATACAGGTGCAAAGTCCTGTTTTCCCTTTGCAAGTCCACCTCAAGCACCCAGTACTCTTTTCCTTCTGAAACCGCATAGGCTTGAAGCAATAACAGACATGACACACCATCCTCAGTTTTTATGGCCAAATAAAAACCTAGTGGCCGCATTCTATCACTCTTACTTGCAAGGCAAATGGGACTGCATGCAGAATTTAATTCTATTCAGGGCAAATAAGGCTGGCAGAACAAGGTCAGTTTATTCTACCCTCACCCTCATTGAGTACCAATACTTCTATTGCAAAGTACAAATGCTACTCCTCATGAGATGGCTGGCAAAATTATTGTTAGTATATCACTGTATTTGGGTAACTTGTTTTAATAATATCTCTATTTCCCCAATGTTTAAATAGACTAGATAAAATATACTAAAAAAAAAAAAGACCTATCCATTTCCATCTTAAGATATATCTGCACTGACCAGTAGTTTTACTACTTTAAAATGCACTGTACATAGCATGCTGGATTTGAATGCAAACATATGATAGTATTACAAGATGCAAATGAAAGATCTATATATTTGGTAAATAAAATAAATGTGGAAATCAACGTTAGTTGATTACAATGGAACAACAGCAACTTCTACATTTTCTTTAAACTGATGAAAAATTGTTTCTTCACCACCAGAGAGTATCTCAGTTTTGCTCTCCCCCTATCCCCCTAATTAGCATACAGGATGAATGTTTCAAATTATTGTAATATGCTCTGAAACATTCTAAAGCTTTTTCAAATAAGTCAAATAAGTATAGGAGAAACATCTGCCTTATTATATGGTTAACAATTCTTGGC
>ML685766.1:7384087-7398168 GCA_007922175.1 Pelusios castaneus
GGTATTTTTTCTAAAACAGAACTACATGGAACAGGGATATTTAAACATACTTGGCCAAATTCAACCCTTTTCAATTTGGTGCTGTTTAGGAAGACATCAGGCCAAAGTGGAGTTATATCCACTTATGCACATTGTTCCTTGGCTTCACCAACCAGGCTGAATTCCTGAGCAACAACATTTAATTTGTCTCTCTTCAAAGTCCCTTTAAAGGGTTTAGACTTGAAATGACAGATCCTTAACTATAGATCCAGATCCTCTAGCCCTTTCTCATGTAAGCAGTCAGTAAAGGAGGAATGCAGGAGTGGGTTTCATAGTGGCATTACCGAAATACTGATATATCCCTAAAATAGAGATGACACAGGGCTTTATTTATTAAGATACATGAGAGATATTTTTCCAATGAGAATTACTAAGTATAGCAAAATGTACAATACACTGGGGTATTTCAAATGACACCAAAGTTTCAGATTCTTTTTCACTAGTGTACAGGTGTCTTCCATAGCTCCTATAAACAGTAAGAAACAAGAATTGCATGCACGATTCTCAATGCAATACAGAACAAAAAATATCTGACCCTTAATGAACAGGTTCCAAAGGGTTAGCCATGTTAGTCTAGGTCAGTAAAAACAAACAAGGGCTATGTCTACACTAGGAAAAGTTAGGTCGACAAAGTCTACCTTATTAATTCAACTTAAAGTGGACTAACTCGATTTAAACTTTAAGTTGACTTAGTCCACTTTGTTAAGTCGACCTAACCACCCTTAAGTCGACTTAACAAAGTGGACTTAAACGTCCACACTGGGCTTAGGTCGACCTAATGGGTGGTTCTTATTAAGTCAACTTAAGCTTTCATTAAGTCGACTTAAGGAATTTCTTAGTCCGTTTAGACCTGAAGCAACAGAGTCAAATTTACATATAAGTTCCAATTCTGCAGTTTCTCTTTGAAGCTGTAATTTGTTATTCAGTTGTTTGAGCACCACTATTAACAAGTCGTCAATGGAGTGAGCAGAGAGATTCAAATGTTCCCCTATTGGTTTTTGAATGTTGTGATTTCTGATGTCAGATTTGTGTCCATTTATTCTTTTGCATAGAGACTGTCCTGTTTGTCCAATATATAAGGCAGGGGGGGCATTTCCGGCACATGGTGGCATAAATCACATTGGTGGTGAGCAGGTGAATGAGCCCTTGATGAAATAATTAGCTTGATTAGGTTCTGTGATGGTGTCTTTTGTGTAGATATGGGGGAAAGTTGGCAACGTGGTCTGTTGCAGGGATATGTTCCTGCTTTAATGTTTCTGTTGTTTGGTCTGTAGTTGCTGGTGAGTATCTGTTTAAGATTGGGAGGCTGTCTATAAGCAAGGAGAGGACTGTCTCCCAAGGCTTGAGAGAGTGAGGGATCGTTGTGTAGTATAGGTTGTAGATCCTTGATGATGTGCTGTTGAGGTCTGACTTGGGGGTTGTAGGTGATGACCAGTGGCATTCTGTTGTTTTCTTTCTTGGGCTTCTCCTGTAGTAAGAGCCATCCCAGATGATGCCACAGCAAACCTTGTGGCTGAACTTTGTACTCACCCACAACCATTTCAGATTTGAAGATAGTTTATACCTTCATGTTAGCGAAACTGTTATAGGTGTCCGCCTGGCCCCACAATATGCCAACAGTTTTATAGCTGACTGAGAACAACGCTTCCTCGTGTCTTATCACAAAGCACCTCTACTTTACTTATGCTACATTGATCACATACATACAATTCTGGATGGTGGGGGATTTATAATGGAAAATGATGTAAAATAAAGACATTTTGTGCAAAATTCTAAAATAACTTCCATAACCTCCAACCTCCATCATCTGGACCCATGGTAAGGATGCCCTTGAAGATTTCCACAGAGATTTCAACAATTTCCACAACACAATCAAAGTGAGCCTGGAACACTTCCACTTCCTGCAAATTAGAGATGGACACTTAAACACCACCCTATACCAAAAACCTACTGATCACTGTAGTTACCTACATCCCTCTAGCTTTCATCCAAGACATACCACACGACCCATTGTCTATAGTCAAGCCTTAAGATATAACCGCATTTGCTCCAATACTTTGGATAGAGACAGACACCTTCAGGATCTCTACCCCAACACCTATTCTGATTTGCTGTTACAGCCTGACCTGATCCTGTGTCATACATTTCCCTGCATTTAATTTCCTCCCATTCTGCAAGTTCCCCATCTTCAAAGCATCTGATGAATTCAGATTTTCTCCCATGAAAGCTCATGCAATAAATAAATGTGTTAGTCTTTAAAAGTGCCACAGGACTCCTTGCATGTTTTTATGAACAGGAACTCAGCAAGACACATTCATTTGGTAAGAAATTAATATCCCAAGAAGCAAATAGTCTTGAAATGATTAATGACAATGTAGGTTCTGGTGCTGCTACTCTCACACATAATGGACATTTTCCCATTAAAGTAAATTGCAAAAGAATGTAATCATAATATAGAGGCTTCTTAGAAAACAGCTTACTTAATTAAAGAAGACAACATTTTGCCTCTTGAAATAGAGTTTCCTCTTAATTTAGAGCAAGCTTCAAATGACTAAAGAGTTTAATATTTAAAAAAAAAAAATTCAAATCAGACCACTTTCTAAGGATTGAGTTGCATGAGAACTTAGGCAGTTCTACTTTTTCAGATTTATTTGCCTTCCTCTTTTTAGAAGTCTCTCCAATCCCTCACTTTATGTGGTGAGAATGTTTACCTATTGACTAGCTGCAGGACATCTTGCACAAAATGGCACTGAATTTTATTTGGACTTCTTGTAAACCATTGTTTTATGACCCTGTCTGATTATGGAATTTTATATAAATAGTTCTCGAGAATTTGTTGTTGGATTTGCTTTATGTTTGTGATGGCTGCCAAGAGCATTTAGACAGAACAATTCAAACTCCTAATAACTGGTAGTTCAGAGTGAATTGCTTAAAGGGACACTGTCTAAATGCAAATTATAAAAAATATTTAGCTGTATTATTAACACCATTGATCATCAGAATTGTTCAATTGTTTAAATCTAATTTATGTTCACCTTGTATGCTTTAAAAAAAAAAAATACACTGAACTTGGACAGTGAAGCTAGACTGATTGGTTTCATTACTTCCAGTCAAGTACAGTACCCATTCCTATCATTTCTGGGGCCTCTGGGCACTCCTGCATTAATGTTCACTTCTTGGTTCTCAAACAATACAGAAATCCTGTTGTGCTTGGAGTCACAGCACGGGACGGAGGGCGGCTTACATTTCAAATCCATTTTCTTTTCTTTTTAAAAAAAAACTTATTAAAAATGTTTCAAGGCATATTAGATATTTATTAACCCTTTTTCTTCTACACAATTTTTAGTATAACATGACATACTCTCATTAATAAAATCCAGCTATCTTGCATTCCAGAACTGATCTGGTCATATTTTGAATTCAGAATAATAATACGTACATAATACATACTGCCCTTAGAGTCCAATCCTGTACTACTGAAGGCAAAAAAAACTTCGTCATTGATTTCACAGGGAGAATTAGGTCTTTAAATATGCACGTGGAACTCCCACTGATGTCAATATAAGCAAGTCAAGAGTATATAAGGTCTTGTCTATGCTAGAAAATAACAGTGGTTTAACTAAATTTATTTTTAAACTGACCTAGTTAAATCCATGCAAGCACCTAAGATATAGGTATTTAAAACTATTAAAAATTACCAATTAAAGCAAGGTTTAAACCTGCTGAAGTCTGTCTCCATGAAGAGTATGCACTGTTTGAACTAGATCTATTGAAAATCAATTTTAGATTAACTTTCTAATACAGATATGGCCTAAGACTCTATACCAGGGTGGCCAAATTTACTGACCCTCTGAGATCCTCCTCTCCATGAGGCAGAATCTTCTAGCCCCACCACCCTGCCAAGGGCAGAAGCTCTGAGCTATCCACCCTACTTTGGTAGGCAGAGATTGGGCTGTGGAGTGGACATAGGCAGCTCCACAAGCCATATATTAACTGTAAAAGCCCTTCTCTATGCCGTATACTTATAAGCTGAACACTAACTGAGAGAGCAAATGTTTGGCAGACTCCAATCTTGGTTCAATACAGCTACAAGCATGTACGCTGATCTCAAAAAGGCAAGTTTCCCAGCATCCTCTGGTCCTGGCTTTCCCAAGCTGCTCAAATGAGAGGAGATTTGGCTTTTCAGGCTACAAGTATTTAGATAGTACAGTACTTATTTTGAAATGTGTTGTTTAGGTTAGCAGAATGTCTCTGTCACTTGTTTCCCAGAGAGGATTTAAAAGTTCTGTTTAGCAACTACTGTAATCTGATGACAAATGGATTTCCACATGGTCTCAGATGTCTGTTGGGAAACAGTACCCATCTACAATGTGAGAACATGCAGAGCAAGTGGGGGGAGGAATGAATGAAAATTGCTTATGACTTCTGGAAAGGAGACATTCTGCCGTCTAGGTTTTTTGCAGAAAATGACACAAACTTTTTAAAAACTCACAAGTCCTGATTCTTTGTTGCTGTTCCCCTTGTGAAGTCTTTTATATAAGTGCAAAATAGATATACTATGAAACCTATTCAGAACAGTAGCTGTTTACAGCCAGTTTGCAGCAGCACTGATGATCGCACACGCAACAGGCCAGTAGAAAACTAGGCCCATTGTCTGTTAAATTCAAAATTAATTAGATTATATACGACTCAACTCACCCAGAGAGATAAAATACTGTCTGAGCCATTTGTTAGCAAGTTCCTGTGCTGGAGATGTCCAACCTACTGATGCCTCAACACAGTCAAAACTGAGTTGTTTTGGTCTGGGACCAATAAAGATACAGTTCTTGACATCCATTTGCACTGGGCAGGGTGCAAATCTGAGAATAGCTTCAGAAAATTGTGATTCCCTTTCCCTTTCTACTCCACCAGTAATACCAGCCACAGCCCTCCCATATATCTGCTTCTCCTAGTCTTTGGAGTCTCCTCTATGCTGCTAGTTAAATATGGAAAGTCCTCCCTGGACTAATTCACAAAGCCACTATCCTTTCTGGCTTCAGTTCTTTTCACGGGACCATCTTCTACCATAATGCTTCTGGGAAACTAACCAAAGATACAGTTGAAGATTACTGGTACAATCATTTTATTTTCTATTTATGTTTTCAGTATACTGTATCCTTTCTCTTCACTCTCATTTCTGCTGCTTCTTGTCTTAGATTGGAAACTTTTCGTTGCAAGAAGTGGGTCTTGTATTCATGTAGAGTGCCTAGAATATTATGAGCACTAACAAAAAACAAATAGTAATAAAACAAGTAGCTCCTAAATTTTGAAATATAACCACAAACATGATTCTCTGTTCCTCTTTATTCAAATCATAATAATGCATGCCAACAAGAGATGAACTCAAGCCATTCCGTTCTGACCGGACCTACACTTGGATAGGCAGTTTGGATTCTATGGTCTAGATAAACTGAATTCCAGGGCTGCAGATCATGGCTCTTCTTGGCATAATTCAAAACAGTAAAAATTACTTGATACAAACCTGTTAGAGATATGAATTTGAAATCCATTCATTCCAACCTGACTGCTCTAGTGAAGTATTTAGCTTATCATAGTTTATTATTCAGTGAACACTTGCAGCATGCTTAGAGTTGTATGAAAAGTAAAAGGAGCCATTCTACCCTGTAGAGCTTATGGTCCAAGGACTTGATCCCGAGAAGCTCTAAACACCCGTAACACAACCCAAACACTGACTTCAGACTTAGCACTTCCAAACACCAGGCTTTAAACAGGGAGGCAAAATAATACACAACACTGTGCGCTGAACTGAAGGTCATGGGTGAATGGGGGTAGATGCATGGATAGACGGAAATATATAATGCACGTAAATAATGAATAAGTGAACAAGGGAAAGAGAGAGAGAATTATGTTTGGATATATGCAGCAATTAACTTATGAACTATGCAGCAACTAACTTAGATGGGTTAACACTGTGATAAAAGATCCGTGGCACAGGGATGGCTGGTTTGGGTCAAGTGACTCAAGCTCACACATCTCAGGCTGCAGGGCTAAAGAACTGCGGAGTAGACATTAAGGTTCAGCCTGGAACCCAGCTTCTGGGCTCCAGTCTGAGCTCAAACATCTACCCTGCAGTTTTATACCCCTGCAGTGAAATCCCCGTTAGCTTCAGTCAGCGGATGCAACCTCTGAGATTTGGTACTGTGGGATTTTTATCTCAGTGTGTACATACCCTGCCATATTTCAGAGTTGTATGGTAATACTTCAGCTGTCCCTGAATTCTCCAGACCATTACAAGAGTCTGCAAAAACGTTCACTTAAAAAGCTAGGTCTGTCCAAAATCCAGCTGCTCTGGCAGTATAACCAATCAGAATCAGAGAAAGTTATTTCCCAAAATGCAAGTTATTTAAATTCAAACAAATGTTCCAGACAAACTTCCACAGGCATAAGGAGAGAAACCTATAATGCTATGTCCTCAAATAAATATCTCGCAATCAAACAAATGGGGAAATAAACATTTTCTGGGTAGAACACTTCAGAGCACCATCCCTGGGAGGTTTGCAAAATACTAAACTAGTTCTTGTAGTTCAGATGCAATAAACTGATGAGTTCCAAAGGGATAACTGTGTCAGTCTATTTCAGCAAAACGAACAAGGAATCCTGTGGCACTTTTAAAAACTAACAAATTTATTTATTGTGTAAGGATGTAAGCAAGGTTAGGAATCTGAGAGCTTCTCTTGCTTAACAGCTAAGTAGGGAGGGGGGGCCACTGATTTACCTGTGCTTGGTATTTGCATGACACTCAGCATAATTTCACCCAGAGGCTAGGCATGATGGGAGTTGGTATGTGTGACTGGTTCAAATCCTCTAAATCTGGTGTTTTATCAGAAGGGGGAAAGGAAATATTGTTCTTTCATGATATGCCACCCTTTGATTGTATATCTGTTATTGACCAAGGAGCTGATGGAAAAGTCACCATCAGCAATAGAGACCTTGGAAAAGTGAGCAACCCTAGTTTTCAGACTTGTAAAACCAGGTGGGGAGGGGTGTGAGCACTAGCTCTGCTGGAGCTGTGCCTTAAGTCAACACCTATTTCCCCACCCATTGTTAAAGAATAGACCTAAAGATTCCTTGTAGAGGCTCTATTGTTACTTTGATTAAGCTGGAATCACCAGGGAAACAGACACTTCCCAGCGAGCTGAAATCACTAGGGGAGCAGACACTCCCCAGCGAGCTGAAATCACTGATGAGGAGCTGAAATCACTAGGGAAGCAGACACTTTCCAGCAAGCTGAAATCACCAAGAGCAGACAGCAGGCGGAGCCAGCAGACAGCAGGTGTGACCAGCAGGCGGTGCAGTGGAGCCAGCGGACAGCAGGTGTGACCAGAGGCCAGCGGCAGAGCCGGCAGACCCAGACAGCGTCTGCGGACAGCAGGTGTGAGTGGCCAGTGGGTGGTGTGAGCAGACCTTAAGGTGGCAGAGGACAATTGGAGGGGAGGACTGAGGGCTGACTCCCCCTCCTCCCCTTACTGGTGGAATGAGTTCTGTCTATTGGGTTTTGTGGGAATCTTTGCACTGTATCCCAACCAGTGCTGCGTTTTGATGTTGCCTTTATATAGTCTTTATTAAACCTTTTATGTGCTACACTCAGACTGGTGCTTGCGAGAGGGGAAGTATTGCCCTTCTAGGGCGCCCAGGGAGTGATGTGTAATTTCCCAGAAGACTGGGTGGGGGCTCGAGCCAATTGTTGGTGTAACATTATTTGGGAACCCCTAGAAACAGAACCCGGTCCTTTGCTGCTGCCGTCATGGCTCGGCAAACGGGTTACAATTGCAAGAACTTTCATGGGAGAAAATCCCACTTCATCAGATTATTGAAGATGGAGAACTACAGATGAATGGGAGGAAAATACTTTCATCTACAGTTCTCCATCTTCAAACGTCTGACGAAGTGGGGTTTTCTCCCACGAAAGCTCATGCAATAAATAAATCTGTTAGTCTTTAAAAGTGCCACAGGAGTCCTTGTTTGTTTTAATAAGCTGATGCGTTTCTTGCAGTCCTGTGCTAGTAAAATTCCTCCAAAGCTTGAAAGGAATGAGGAGGACCATTTTTATGAAAGTCTCATGCAAGGTCTCCTCCACCACCTACTGTAACATTTCCGTTCTGGCTGATACACAAAAGCACTGACTAAAATTAGCAATGCTGATTAAAATATTATTTGTGTGGGGGAGAATGATGACAACGTATATTTTAAATTTTAGGTAGAATTTATTAGATGACCCTTTAGACAAACTGAAGTTTGGAGATCTGGGACTTAGGGAGATCATAAAAGTGGAGATTTCAATCATCAAGATGAGGGAATATAAAGTCATGTATTTGAGGCCCCTTTATGTCAGAAAAGGCTGGTCTTGTGGCTAAAACATAGCAGTGGGAGTGAGAAGATGGGATGAAATCCTGGCTGCAGTAAATTCAGGAGTTTTGCCATTGATTTCAATGGGGCTAGGATTTTTTTTCCCAACTATGCAACCTGTGACCCATAGAAAAGTTGCTTCACCGCTCAAACTTCAGTGTTCCAGAGTGTGAAATGAGGATGATACCAAATCCTATCTCACAAAGGTGCATCCAAGGGTGCTGACAGAGTTGGCTGATGTGACTGCAAAGCAGTTATCTTTGAAAACTTGTGTTGATTGCGGGAGGTCCTGGGTGATCGGAAAAGGGGAAATATAGTGCTTATCTTTTTTTGGGGGGGGAACGGGAGGGTGAGGAGGAGGATCCAGGGAACTACAGATTAGTCAGCCTCTCCTCAGTCCCCTGAAAAATCATGAAGCGGATCCTCAAGGAATTCTTTTTGAAGCACTTGGAGGAGAGGAAGGTGATCAGGAAGTTTCAGCATGGATTCACCATGGGCAAATCATGCCTGACCAACGTAATTGTCTTCTATGATGAATACCTAGCTCTATGGACACCATATACCTTGACTTTAGCAAAGCTTTTGATACAGCCTTCCAAAGTATTCTTGCCATCAAGTTAAAGAAGCATGGATTAGATGAATGGACTACAATATAGATGACAGGACAAGGAGCAATAGCCTCAACTTGCAATGGGAAAGATCTGGGTTAGATATAAGAAAAAAGCTTTTTCACTAAGAGGGGGTGAAGCAATGGTATGGGTTACCTAAGGAGGTAGTGGAATCTCCATCCTTAGAGGTTTTTAAGGCGTGGCTTGACAAAGCCCTGTATGGGACTGTAAGCGTCCCGCGTCACGGGCGGGCTCGGAGGGCGCCCCCTTCAGGTGCTTCTGGGGAATTAGCAGCGGTGGGGCGCCCCTTTGGTCACCTGGTCTGTTGCCCAGCCCTTCCGGCGGGGCTGAGCCGGCAGAGTACAAGGTCAATTGCCCCGGCCCTCAGGCAAGGCAGGGCAGGCACAGCACAGAGTCAATTGCCCCGGCCCTCGGGCAGGGCGGGCAGGCACAGCACAGAGTCAATTGCCCCCGGCCCTCAGGCAGGGCGGGGCAAGCACAGTAGCAGTCTCTAGCCCAGGAAGGGCGAGTCTCTATAAATCCGTACCAGCCTGGCCCCAGGCAGGACGGGGCCAGCAGCAGTCTATATAAACAAGTACAAGCCTGGCCCCAGGTAGGGCGGGGCAGGCAGCAGTTTCTAGTCGTCGTGGGGTTTGGAAGAAGGAAAGAGAACCACTAAGAAACCTCAGTGGCTATAGCAGGATGGTTCCAATGCCTGAGGCCGGAAAGCCCGGTGGGGGTAGCGGGGTCCCACCGCAACACGCTGCCCCAGGTAAGGCCCACACCAGTTGCAAGGCCATGGGTCAGGCCGCCCTTCCCACTCCCTTTTCCCGGGGTACCTGGGTTCCCACTCCTAGTAGATGCCGGGGTACTCCGCCGTGGGGAAGTTCCCGAAGCCGTCCATCTTGTCGGGGGGGTGGCAAGGCTGGCAGGGTCTCATCCAGGTCCTCGGCGAAGGGCAGCTCCTCTAGGTTGCAGGGGCCGTCCGGGGGGTCTGGTCCGTAGGGCTCCGGGGCTGCGGGTGGTTCCCTGGGGTCATCAGCCAAGGGCAGCTCCTCCAGGTCACAGGATCCGTCCAGCGGTTCCAAACCCTCAGGCTCAGGGACAGAGGCTTGGGGGTTCGGGATCTCCGGAGGCGGGGGCTCGGCTTGGTCCCAGGGTGCGGGCGCCTCCTCAGCCCTCCTGGGTTCGTGCCACAGGGGGCGGTCCTCGGGACCCCAGGCAGTGGGAAGCCGAGGCCAAGCCTCCTCAGGCCCTGGGCCGGGTGTCTGGCCCCTTAGCAGTGAAGCACGGTGCTTCCCCGCTGGTGGCTGGGGCCTGACTGAGGGAGAGGGCCGCCTTCTTATACTGCCCGGCGGGGTCCTGCCCCCTGGCTTCCTTTCACCCTGGATTGGTCGAGCCGGCTCCACCCCTTTGCAGGGGGTTGGTCCGGTACTCCTGTCTATCTCCAGGGGCGGCCATGTTCCCTGGCCCTTACTCTGTCCCTTACAGGGACAATATAGTTGGAGTTAGTCCTGTTTTGAGCAGGGGGTTGAACTAGATGACCTCCTGAGGTCTCTTTCAATCCTAATCTTCTATTATTCATTAATGTCTTTTGCCAGGCTTCATTTACTATTATTTGTAGAAGTACAGAGATTTTCAAAAGAAAGTCAGTATACAAAGGACAAGTCTACACTGTGCCATTTTCAGTGGCAGCTGATGGGATATATGCATGTTACTTAAAATAACTTGTGCCTCTCCCTTCGACTCTGTTATGCTCAACACGTCCACTGTAAGATCCAAAGGACTAGGTATGAAGCAAAAGTGTCAAGAAGAAATAGTGCAGGTAAGTTCAAAGATGTGAACACTGAGAAGGAAAAACTGATATCAGAAACAACAAAGATTTATGATAAAAAATGCTGTTTCATGTGGTCTCATATGATATCTTATCGCAACCATATCTTGCTCACAAAAACCAGGTCTCACCCTACAGCATCTAGGTTCATAAAGGGATATCTTTTATCACCTCAGAGCTCATCATTTTAGGCCCCATTGCAAGGTAGTTATAATATATGGCAAAAACAAGTGTTTAGCTGGTTTAAGCTTTGGGCATATTAGGACGCTGACATACTAATTGGTCATGGAATCCCTCAGCATTCAGCATCCAACTTTGTAGAGGCACAAATAACCTGCCAACTAAGACGGACTAGCAACAGTTCCGTGATGGCCTCACACCCCTAGGGTTACCTGCCAGTTAGAAAAAAATCATAAAAAATGTGGACATTCAGGTGAACATACAGTAGCAGGATTACATGGGGCAATAATTTCAGCATCTCATTCATGTTCACATAAAACAAAATTTCTGACTCAGACTTACACACATACAAAGTCATGATCTTTCATAAATGGTTCTTCAGAGTTCAGAACCACACATAACCTGGAGGCTTGTTCATAGGCTGATCAAAGCCCCTTTCTCAACTAACAGAACTTACAAATGGAGGCGGATTGTACTTTAGTGTCTTTGCTATTAGACTATACTGTATATGGCTACATATGGTAATTTCCCAGGTAATGAATGTTACTAAAATCCTCAGCTGTGCTAAACAGAAGAGCTGAAAGAGAAGCGGGGGGTGGCAAAGTTAGCTTTATGCCGCCTTTACAGTCCCCAAACACTGTAGTAACTTAGAACACATTCACTCATTTCATCTGCTGTGCCACTTATATGCCTCTCAGGATTTTGCCCATACCAGGGAACTCTCCCTCAGTTGTTCCATAAGAATAGTTCTTCCCTCCCCTTGTGCTCCCCATGCAGGGTTCAAGATCTATCCTGAATTCTCTACAACAGATGAGTCACTTACCCTCTGATGTACAAATATTTTTCTCTCTCTATCTCTCTTTTGTTTCGTTATTATGCCCATCAGGATGTAAACACTAATTATGCATGAATTGCATTGGCTTTGAACAAAGGTTTAATGGGATGTGCTGTGGGTGTCTTGGAAAGCTGTCTTTGAACTAACAATTGCATCAGCAAAATGAGTAAGGAATCTTTTCGTTTGGTTATTACCAAAACCCTAAGGCTGATCACCCCCCAAAGCCTACGGATTTTCAAAATCCAAAACCACATCTGAAATTCACAAATTGCCCCTATCTTTATATTGAGCCAAACCAAAACTTTGGATCCAAAACAATACTCATACTTTGGTTAGTTTGATATCTGAAGTCTGCAGCATAAACTGAGGAAAAAGTAGACAAGGAAGGAAAATCTCATCCTTATTCCACAGATCTTTAATCTAAGACCACTTCTGATACACTTTTTTTTTTTTAAAAGGCACGTATAAATGAGTCCACTATAATATATTCTGCAGCCAGAATTCTTGGCTCCCAAAAACATCTTTATATGGTATGTAATACAGAAACGCCCAGAAGACTATATAAGAACTTTGACAAGGCTAATATTAAGCTAGAACAAAACAGAACTACTGGCACCAGATCCACTCAACTCTTAAGTAAACTTGTCCCATTAAAAAGTAGCCCCTAAGATACTTTCTCTCTGATGTGTATAGTAGCTTATAAAAAGCAGGAAAAGCTGCCAAGTCGTAGATGTGTTCAAGTACTCTTTACCCTCATTAAAGAGCATTCCCTGGCAACTAGCAGCTTGGAGTGTTCCAGTGCACTCGATTTTATAAAGAGGGTGTTTATAGTGGTGTGCAGTGTAGCTAGAAGTGCTGGTGCTCTGGAGCAGCAACATATTAGATACAGCTGTATTGGGAGCCTTATCACCCACGGCACAGAATGTAGGATCAATGAGGTTCAGAAATGCAAGTACTTTTGGAACAAAGTGTGTCTCTCTGCTCTATAGCAAGGAAGTCAACAAAAGAATTAGGCTTAATTGTTCACCTGTTTGTCAATGGATAGTTTGCTGATCTCAGTTTAATATCTGACACATCTTCTAGATGGGACATGATTATAACCGGCCTAGGCAGGAAGCTGGGATTGAATGGCAGGCAATGGATCACTTGATAAATTCCCCTGTTCTGTTCACTCCCTCTGAAGCATCTGGCACCAGTCACTGTTGGAAGACAGGATCCTGAGCTAGATGGACCATTGGTCTGATTGAGCATGGCCATTCTTATGTTCTTAAAGGATTAGATGATATAATACAATAAGTCTTGTTCATCACTAAGATCTATGGGAAAGAGGAGACCCAAATGGGACTCCTTCACTATGGGTTCTGAAACCCAAAAATGTATAACCTCTCTCTTTCCCTTCTTTTCACTTCATTATCAATTAATTATATTATTATAACATAAGAACTTAACAATGGCTATGATGGGTCAGAACAATGGTCCATTTAGTTCAGTATCCTGTTTTACAATAGTGGCCAGTTCCAGGTGCTTCAAAAGGAATCACTGAGTTATCCATACCCAGTTGTCCACTCCCAGTTTCTGGCAAACAGAGATTAGGGACACTCAGAGTGTGGTGTTACATTCCTGACCAACATGGCTAATAGCCAATTCTCCATGAACTTATCTAATTCTTTTTTGAAGCCAGTTATATTTTGACCTTCACAACATCCCCTGGCAATGAGTTCCACAGGTTGCATGTGTAAAGAAGTATTTCTTTTCATTTGTTTTAAGCCTACTGCCTATTAGTTTCTTTGGGTGACCCCTAGTTCTTGTATTATGTGAAGGAGTAAATAATATTTCCTTATTTACTTTCTTCACACCAACCGAGATTTTATAGACCTCTATCATATCCTCTCTTAGCCATCTCTTTTCCAAACTTAAAAGTTCCAGCCTTTTTAATCTCTCCTCATACAGAAGCTGTTCCATACGTCTAATCATTTTTGTTGCTCTTCTCTATATCTTTTCCATTTCTAATATATCTTTTTTGAGATGGGGTGACCAGATCCGCATGTAGATAGTCCAAGTTCTTTCCATTTTATTTGAAGGATCCCAGTGGAATTTATTCTGACTTTTGAGAAAGCAGTTCCAGATATGTCGTGTGTGTGTGTGTGTGTGTGTGTGTGTGTGTGTGTGTGTGTGTGTG
>ML685766.1:7406219-7449977 GCA_007922175.1 Pelusios castaneus
ACACACACACACACACACACACACACACACACACACACACACACACAGACTCACTCATTCTTCCACTGGGGCAACGGACAGTGCAAGTCCCTTTGAGATAAGGGTTTTACTGCAATAAAGGCATTTGCAGTGGTCAGTATCAGTCCATGGTATACAGAGGTTTACACCAAAAGTTTCTAGTAATCAAGTTGGTTGATCTATATTTAGGATATGATCAGGTGGGCCTTCATAATTTTGTCCACTTGAACCATCTTCTTTCTCCCATAATAATATATCTACAAAGCTTCTGAATATTGGTTGGCTGGTCAAGCTCATTCTGTTTTAATTTGGGATGAGGCCCTGGGGAAGGCCTTCTCAGGGTAGGAACACACTCTGTATATTTTCCCCCGAAGCAGATCTGCTAGACTCTCTGTCGTCAAGACTTGGGGAAAAAAGGTTACTTGGGACAGGTCAGCTTTAAAGAAAACTGCCTTGTCTGGGAACATGTCCATTGACAAAAGTCTCTTTTCTGTTACCATTCATCTTCAGATTTGTCTGTAATAAGTATGTCCCTCTCACCCACACCTTCATGTTTGTTACTTTACCCTTAAACACTGGTTAAAAAAATGTTCACTCTCTAAGTCAGTGGTTCCCAACCCGGGGCCCTTTCAAAGTGCATCACCACTCCCCTCCTGCTTGTCTAAGGACACAGGTGGAGGGTGCAGGGCTACAAGCTCCTTGCTTCAGCCATGGGACTAGAGATCACTGCTCCCTGCCCACTAGCTATAGCACAGAGCATGGTAAAGTGCTCTGCCTAGGTCATTAGGCACTGTGATCTCCTTCTGGAGCCAGAGGAAGGTAAGCATGTATCTCCCATCTCCCTGGATGCAGAAGAAAGCCACTGCGTAGGGACCCACGTGGAGCACACAGGATTATAGTATACATGCAGTTTCCATGCTGTAGCCAGTGGGGATGGGAGATCAGCGAGAAGGCAGCCTCCTCACTGAACTCCTTCCAGCTGGTTGCAGTGGGTGGACTGCTGGCTGAGCAGCTAGGACCGACCAAGCTTGAGGAGGGGAAGGACTCTGAAAATCAGTGCCTTCCAGTTTGATCTGCTCTTAGCAGGCCACCCACCGTGACTGAACTGCCAGGCCTTGTGCTTCAGTGTGTAGTGACATCACTCATCTACACTAGTGCTTTGTCTGAGAGTAAGTGCCATACTGTGAGTGATTTGTAGGATTTACTTTGTAACTGTTTTTACCAGTTTGATTTTTTTTATTTGCTTTGCACTAAATGTTTAATTTAAATATGTAGTGATCTGTAGTTGTTACTGAACTTAATGTAGTCTTAATACACATGTCAATACATTTTTTATGAGTTGATAGACTGATGGCCCTTCAAGCTTGTAAAAATGATATTTGTGGCCCTTGAGCCAAAAAGTTTGGGAACCACTGATCTAAATGGTTCAGGAAACATACGCTGATTTTCTGACAGATGAAACTTTGATTCATTAAGAACTGTAAAGTCAGTCACTTCCCTAATAAACCATCTCTGCTCGAAGTAGCTGTAGAAATGGGATGGTGGGATATAGTAACGTGGAGTAATAAATCCCTTCAAAAGCCTATTGTCTCATTGGTTCTGAAAAGTTATGATTTCCAGCTCCTTGCACTGCTGAAAAAGATTATTTATTAAAGCATTCGCATATGGAACTTGTGCATCAAACTCACACAAGCAACTCACCCTGAGGAGATTTACAGTCTGTCAGGACTTCATGCCAAATTACAAATGCCATGAGAATTGCACAGTTAGCAAGATTCTTCTGTTCTGAGCTTACAGGGCATCAGCAATTCCTGGACTGTGGAGAAGAGTGAGACGTCTGTAACATCTAGAGACAAGTAATCTCCAGGAACCACAAATGTGTAGCCCAAATATCTAAAAATAGGGGCCTGAGTTAGGTCATTTCTCTAACAAAGAGTGGCTCCAGCCTCACCATAGCAATCTTAGTTTGAATGAGCCACCTGACAAAGGTTTCTTCTGTATCATTTGAAGTATTTCTCCCCAGGCCTCTAAACTTCGACTAACTGCTCAGATAGAAAAGGGGCAATATTGCAGTTCTGATTTCATACTGGTTTTACCTATTGGCTCCTGTGGAATTACTCCTGTTTTACATCAAGGTGAGACTAAGCCCCATGTCTTTGGGATTTAATTATTTCAAAGGCTTTCTGATATATATAAATTAGTATGGGAATTATATGAGCCTTTGATTTCTTCAAAAACTGCATTGGAAACCTGTCAGATGCTGGACCCTTTTTCCCTTCCTATGAAAATGTAGCTTCTCTAAATTCACTTGCCAGCCAGGCTGTCCCTAAATCACAGACAGCTCTCTCATTATTTGGAGTAAGTTATGTTAGGAGAGAGACAGCTTAATATATTTAAGGTTTTATGATCATCCTGATATATAAAGAACAGGAATTGCATTTCTGAAGAGAGGATAATTTGAATAAAACTGGAGTTAATTCAGTTTATAAATTTAGAGATTCCAAAGCCAAAAGGATTCATTGTGATCATCTGGATAATACCAGTTTTAGAATTTCCCCCAAATTTGAAGCATAACCACTAGCATGTGTCATCCTTTTTCATAAAAGGTGCTATATTTCATAATCTCTCAGGCTCTAATGCTGCTTTTTGTCTAAATAGAACTATAGGAGCTCCTCCTGACAGCAAAAAGAAGACAGAGTGAAATATTTGTCCTCTAGTGGAAATCTGAAGGCCAAAACATTTTTAGATAATAGGTCTAAGCAGTTTAGTATAGTTTAAATTCCTATAGTTTAAAAATCAGACAACTGAGTGTCAGGACATCCGACCCTATCATCACAACTTTTGTGAAGGTGTTGGGGCAAAGTGTTAATTGAGCCCTAAAATATTTTAGTGAGACTGACTGGTTCATTAGACATTCTAGCCCTGAGAAGAACTTGCTGGGTGAGTTGCCAAATAATTAAACACTTCCTCTGGGTCAGCAAGGAGAGGATGCTTCCTTTCAAAAATCCACTTTCAGATTTGAAGGAAAAATATGGTGTAGCCAAGATTGCTTTCACTAAACTTGCCTTTGCTTCTACAAAAGACTTACACTTTTAAAAAACGTTCGCACCAAAGCTAGGATGGAAACAACAATGCAGAGCCCTAACAGCCGGTTTTACCAAAATATGTGGCGGCTTGGAAAACCCCTATGAGGCAAATTTGGCCTTGAATTACACCACTGTAAATAAGGAGTAACTCCATTAAAGTAAAAAAAGGGATCTCTACATTTACACTCTTGTAGCTGCGATCAGAATTCGATCTTGTCTTAGGAACGGAGGCGTGTCTGCTCCTGCTAGCCAAAAAGCAGACTCTGGGTGAGGTCCTTTATCAATGACTAGTGGTGCAGGAAATGCTTCATGCTACAGAGATTTAGATAGAAAATCCTACAGAAAATCCTCTACGGTGCCTGTGTCTGAGCCCTCAGGTAGTTCCAGCAGCCTGATATTATTTCTCTGTGACCTGTTTTCCAGGTCATCTTATATTTATTTATACCAGAACAGTTTTTTCTTATTACCAGGGGTGTCTTTCCTACTGCTCTCTCTCTCTCTCTCTCAAGATTGCTGGTGCAAGTTTCTTCAGCTGCGATGTACTTTTCCAGTCAGTTTGATTTCCCTTTAATGCACATCAGTGCCTTGGCCAAGTCAGAAAGAGGTATGTGGTATTGTGGTAATTGTTTTTTCTCTTCCCATCCACCTTGCCCCACACACAGCTAAATCTGTGTTGCCATCAGAATAATGAGGATAACCTATTATATACCCTCTCCCCCTCATTGTCTGCTTCCTCCTTAGAATTTGGTGCAGCATTCCTAGGAAGAAGAAGGAAGTCAAAAATGAGCCTTCTGAGTAAATGTTTTCTTATCTTTTTGTTTTAGGGCTTAGAGTTAGGTTTGGCAGAAAGAGCTGCATCTAGAAGCTTTTAAATTCCATTGCCTGCCATTTTAAAAAACATATCTGAGGAGGCTATTGTGGAATTAAAACTGAACTAGGAGGACAGAAAGGCAATGCAGGTCTTTCAAAAAGCCTGATGTCCAAATAAAATTTTTAAAACACATTTTTGTTCATAAGTTCTTCTAACACTCATGTATAAGGTTCTCTTATGTTTTTCCATGAGATATATTGTTATATATCAGTTTATGGATTAGGTGATCTTTTCCCACTCACCCTTTAAAATTCTACCTAGTTATTCAGATAGCCCTTACCACTATAGTATCTGAGTGGCTCACACTCATTAATGGAGTTTTTCCTCACAGCACTCCTGTGACATAGAGAAGTACTATTCTCTCCATTTTACAGCATTTGATAGATTTGTGTGATCTTGGGCAACGCCATGGTAGAGTCAGGAATGCAACCAGAGTCTCCCAAATCCCTGTCCAATGCCATTCTTCCTCCCAAGTATTAGTAAAAATTATGTCTTGCAGAAGGTAACTAGTAGACAGGAAAGGAGGAAAGATGCTTCCATGGTTACAACACCAATCATGGCAATGCAAGCTTCTTGCCCTAACTTCACTTGACCACTTCTAGGATTGTGCCGACACTGGCATATCTGGGGACATTTCTTATGGTCTCACTGTTGCCACCAGAAACACAAGCGCAGACAAGGCATAAAATTTCTATGACCATGTAACTGAACCCAAGAGCACATCACACAAGTACAAAAGAGTGTTGAGAAAGGCAGCAAATACAAAGGATTTCAGCTCTGCATTCACAAGAGCTACCCTGTCTAGGAAGAGGCACAAGGCCAGAGAGGGAAGCTCAGTAGAAATCGTTGCAAAATTATTGTGATTTGCTATCCCCTCATGAAAAATGTAGACAAAAATGATTTTTTCCCTTTTCCTTTTATAATATGTTTACTGGCACACTATAGAATATATGTATTATATATCCCTGATTCCAGGGTTTTTTAATTTAGCTGATAATAAACACTCAACTCAGAAAGTAACTTGCTGTACAAGACTTTTTCCCAGATCATTATTTTCTCAAAATTTGGAGAAAAAATATTTGACTGTATTCTAGAGTTACATAAATTAAGAATAAAACATAGCTCAGTGGTTTCAGATCCTTTTTGTAACAGTGTATCTCCAAAATGGCTTTAATTTGGAAATAAATTATATTTGGCAAAGATTTCATTTGTAGCAGAATCCAATTATTTTTGTAATTTGAAAAAAATTAAAGATAGAAAATACTGTGAATTAAAAATAATTTCAGCACAATAAATTTTCATGAATTTTCATTAGTATTTGAACTACATGTCCTAAATGTATAATTATATAGAAGAATACACTAGATCATTTTATAAATAACCTTTAAAGCTACTGTAAGTTATAATCAGAAAATTGACTGTGGAGAAATAGTATCTTCTTACACATAGTTTTGATCCAGGTCTGAACTTTCCCACAGTACAAGGATTTTTGAATCAGGAGGTTTGATTTGGGTCTACATCTAATTCAGAGTCATATCTGCTTACTTTACTGTCAAAAAGAAATTTTACTGCATTTTATTTCAGGTAGCTGAATATGAATTGCTATTGAAAACATTGGATTTTTGGATTTTCTTCTGGCTTGCAATATCTACACAATATTTAATTAAATTCTACTCTACTTGTAAAGTAGTCTTACTGGTGATTATGCAGTAAGAGCCAAATTTGACTTTTGGATCACAGGCTGAGTTTTCAAGACCAGAAAATGGTGGGGCATACCCATTTCAGCTGCACATTTTAACAAGATCAAAGTTGATCAACACATCAGCTATTCTCCCTGTAGAAAATTTTAATATTTTTGTCAAAAAACTGAAAACCAAAAATTTTGCTTTTGAAATGCTGTCACAGTCACTGATGGGAAGTTTCAATTCAGAGTCTCCTGCTCCCATTTTCCTCTGTGGGTTGAGCTCTTTATCCAGACTAAACCTACCATGGACCACAGTTTTCTCCCTTACTGTGCCTCTGTGCTACATCACAGAAATCTCTAGCCATGGTGTATTATCATCGGAGATGTCATCTGGCTGGAGAATCCAATCAATAAACTAAAATGAGGCAGCTAATCTGTAACTCCAATGAGGCACAGCAGAGGCAGCTTTTGGGGTAGGCGAAGCAGGCGCCCGCATAGGGCCCCAAGCTGTAAGGGCTCCCCTTTCCTGTCCCAAAAACCGTGTCTGCCTCGGTTGGCAGCAGGCAGAGGAGCTGGCCCCTGTGTTCGGGGTTGGTGGGGGGGAGCTGGGGCCGGCAGTGAGCTGGGGCTGCGGGAGGGGCAGGTCTGGGAATGGCGGCGGGGAGCTGGGGCTGGCGACAAGGGGCCCCCATGGGCCTATACGGGGCCCCACAGGCCTATAGGGGGTCTGGCAATGTGCCTTCTCCTAGGGCCCCCAATAGCCAAAGGCCACCTCTGAGGCACAGTAGCAAATCAAATGTTTGGGTTTTCAGTTTCATAAGTAATAGTCGAAAGTTCTCATGGAAAGTAGAGACACTTCTTGGAAAATAACTGCTTTAGTCAAAAACACAATTTTCTGCCAAAAAATAGTTTTGACATAAAATGTTCAACCCATCCTCACTTGTTTGTCTTTATGAACATGAATTTCTACAATGACATCTTTGCAGTTACTTTTCAATGTGGAAGTATACACTGAAGAAATTACCAGTATTTGCTGTGTTTAGCGCCAAGCCTGCTCACATCTATCATAAGAAGAAAGCTCATCTCTTTGAAAACTGTTTCTAATTGTCAAGCTGCTCTTACCATAGCTGAGACCACCCTGGCTAAGGTCAATTCTCAGCTAAAACTCTTGCTCAGTTAGCCAGCAAGGTTTGTTGATGCAACAAAAGCAGAATACACAGTTAGCTCCTGAAGGAAGTGTTTGTAATCAGGTGTCACCAGTTACTCATGAATATTATTGCTTTTTAAAGGGATGCTAAGCTCTGAAGGAAATCCCATCCTGTCCCAGTAGCAGGCCACCACTTGCCATTTTGGGACAGTGTTCTGATGTATACGTTTTAAGGCCAGAGAAAACCATTAATTCATCTAGTCTGACCTCCTGGATGACAACCATCATGTACTAAGCCTAATAACGTGTGTCTGACTAACACATATCTTCCAGAAAGGCATCCAGTCTGGATCTGAATTCTTGAAGAGACAGAGAATCTGCACTCACCTTGGTAGTTTCTTAAACTTTGCACCATTTTCACTAAACCATTCCCACTGGCTATTGCCAACTCCAAGGGGGAAAGTTAAGGCTGCACTATGGGAATGAGCAGGCACCCCAACCCTACATCTCCTACTCTTCAGAGATTCACACTCCATCACTCCAACTCCTTACCTCCTGATCCCCAAAAGTTGAAGTTCAGTCACTCCCCACTCTCTGGAAGGGCATGAGGTTACTACTGTACAACTCAGTTTTCATACCTGATAATTCATGTAACCTGATAATACATGTAACAGTAAAGCAAAATAGAGAAAACCATATATAGACAAAGAGCACTGTCTGCAAAGGAGAGTTGATGGATGTTTTAAAATCAAGAAATAGCTTATTTGAAAAGGCGAGTACAGGAAGAATAGGATTAATTACTATCATCCCTCCCTTACAATAAATCACTGCAGCCAGGGAACAGGTCATTTGGAAGTAGGAGCAGATGAATGAGTGCACATATATAAACCACACAGTCGTCACCCCCCAAGTCCTTCCTAGCCATTCAGCCCTGGGCAGCGGGGAGGAAGAACTGCTCTTCCAACACCCTCCCAAGCAACACCCAACCATCTTTATAGGTCCTCTCCCCCCCCCCCCCATCAGGAGTGAGAAAACTCTCACTAAACTACAAACTAAGGGGGAACATCTAGGCAGAAAACTATGACTGAGTGAGTACGTAGCTCCTCTAGGCTACTGTTCTGCTACCAGTGTACTTTCTCCAAAAAGATGCTGCCTATAAATTAGAGCATCAAAGAGGGGAAGTGAAAGAGCATATTAAAGAGGCAGGTACCATGACTGTTAGCACACTATAAAACATAAAAAGTAAATGGACTACCATGGCCAGTGTAGCCGGCAGTGTGGGGGAACCATTTCAGTTCTAATATGGACCCTGAACTCCTTAGGAAACTAAAGTTGCTTGTTTACCACTCCTCATCAGCAGACAGAATATTTAGGAGTTTTTTTTTAAAATTATATGGACTACTTTCAAGAACTTGAAACAAAATCAACACACTAATGAATGTAGTGAATGATACGCTAACAAAAATCCTTCAGAAAAAGGACAGAATTAGTGACACATAAGCTCCCAGAGAAAATCCACATAAATGCTACGGGGTAAGACTGGGGAGCTTGTGAACAAACCGCAGCTGCTGGCAATCTAATTTGTGGGTCTTGGGTAACCCAGAGGAGGAGGCTGAAGTGGAGAATACACAATGCAGCTACTCATAGGCTGATACAAGGCACATCTATAGTGGCATTTTTCTTGCATCTCATTGGCTAAAAAGCACACTGGTGCTTACAGGCTAAGCTTAATGTGAGTGCAAGAAGTTCCCTGATTTTATTGCCTAACTAATGCATAAACCAGCCATTTTCACTTGCTAAATTTTCACCTGTTAAACAGGCGATCTGGGTGTCATTACAATAACTCTGCTGCTATAGTGTGGAATTGATTTGCCTATAATGATGACGATGCTTCTCTTTTCCCAAAACAGTCTCTTTACAGAGGACAGAGACAATCAAAAATCCCAGCCATTAACTATTAGATTCTACTTTCATCATATTGCCTCATGTCACCATCTGTACTGTATTACCAGATTGAGACCTTCACTCAGTAAAGGAGTATTTAGTTATTTCTGGTCAGCGATTTTAGTATTTTCAAAGCTAGATTATTGCAAGTATTTCTTGTTTTCAGGGGCTCCAGCTTGTATTGTGTCTACCATAAGATGCAGCGCATTCAAAATGCAGCAGCCTGCATCTTAATAAGCTCTTGATTGTCTGAGCACATGCCTCCTATTTTAAAATTTTTCCACTGGCTTCTTGTCAAAATTCACATTCATTTTAAAATCTTATACTTACATTTTCATCTTTCAATACCTGTGGCCTGTCTTCCAAAATCGGTGTGCTGTGCCTACGCTTCCCCAATCTTTCAGTTGGATCTGAATTGTGGATCATTTGCTTTGTCTGTGCTACAATCTTGTGTCTATTTAAGCATTTCCTCAAAGAATCCATCCTGAAACACTTGGAGGAAAATAGAGTAATCAGGAGCAGTCAACGTGGATTCACCAAGGGCAAATTGTGCCTGACCAACCTGTTTCCCTTCTATGATGAGATGACTGGATTTGTGGATGCGGGAAGTGCCATTGACGTAGTATTCCTCAACCTTAGAAAGGCTTTTGATACGGTTTCCCACAGCATTCTCATCAGCAAGTTAAGAAGTATGGGTTGGGCGAGTGGACCCTAAGGTGGATAGAAAACTGGCTAGATCAACAGGCTCAGCGGGTAGGAATCAATGGCTCGATGTCTAGTTGGCAACCGGTAATGAGTGGAGTGCCCCAGGGGTTGGTCCTGGGGCCGGTTCTGTTCAACATCTTCATTAATGATCTTGATGATGGGATAGACCGCGTGCTTAGTAAATTCGCGGATGACATTAAGCTGGGGGGAATAGTAGATACTCTGGAGGCCAGGGACAGGATCCAGGGAGACTTCGACAAATTGGAACACTGGGCCAGAAGAAACCTCATGAAGTTCAACAAAGACGAGTGCAAAGTCCTACACTTAGGATGGAAAAATCCCATGCACTGCTACAGGCTGGGGATCAATCAGCTAAGTAGCAGTGCTGTATAAAAGGACCTGGGGGTTATGGTGGACGGGAAGATGAATATGAGCCAACAGTGTGCTCTTGTTGCCAAAAAGGCCAATGGCATATTAGGCTGCATCAGTAGGAGTATTGCCAGCAGATCGAGGGATGTGATAATTCCCCTCTATTCGACACTGGTCAGGCCACATCTGGAATACTGTGTCCAGTTTTGGGCTCCCCACTACAGAAAGGATGTGGACAAATTAGAAAGAGTCCAGCGGAGGGCAACAAAAATGATTAGAGGGCTGGGGCACATGACGTATGAGGAGAGACTGAAAGAATTAGGCTTATTTAGTCTACAGAAGAAAAGACTGAGGGGGGATTTGATAGCAACCCTCAACTACTCGAAGGGGTGCTCCAAAGAGAAGGGAGCTAGGCTGTTCTCGATGGTAACAGAGGACAGATCAAGGAGCAATGGTTTCAAATTACAGCTGGGGAGGTCAAGATTGGATATTAGGAAAAACTTTTTCACTAGGAGTGTGGTGAAGCATTGGAATGGGTTACCTAGGGAGGTGGTAGAATCAACATCTTTGGAGATTTTAAGGCCCGGTTAGACAAAACCCTGGCTGGGGTGATTTAGCGGCAGTGGTCCTGCTTTTTAGCAGGGGGTTGGACTAGATGACCTCATGAGGTCCCTTCCATCCCTATTATTCTATGATTCTATGATTTTGCTGTATTACCAGAATCTTCTGTAAACACTCAAAGGACCAACAAGCCTATTGTAGACACATCTCAGAGCACTGAGTGGTATGTCAAAGTGCTCTGTAACAATGCTGTGAAGGATGCCATGTAGCATGTATTATCAAAAGCTTTGCTTTCACTCAATATTGGCTACATGATCAAGAGTTTGCAACAGTGCCATAGAATGATAGGGAGTAAGGATACAATGGCTAGAGTCTGTGTAGTTACCATCACCTAGATTTGATTGCTGCGTTTCAGTACCTGACCAAAGCTGAAATGGAAGTGTCAGGATTTGGCATGTGTAATATCAAAATAGCTTACACACTTTATATTAAAAGGTAAGCTTTTGAAAAAGTATTATACTAGCTGGAGTAAAGGAAAAGAAGAAGCTGTAGGCAAGGCTGTTCTTAAAAGAGAAAAAAATATATATGCTAAAAGTATAATTTAGGTGCTCCTTCCATTTTGGGGAAAGGCTGGTTGGAAATTTTCCAAAAGAAAAAGTGCTGAGGATCTCCAGTTAACGGAAAATTTCAAAATGTCCAAACTTCCCATGAACTGGAAATTTAGTTTTGACCAGCTCTACATTTAGTTGCTCATACATCAATAGAAAGTCCAGTATATGAAAAGAATACAGATACAACTATTTCCACAGTACAGGACAAGGGATTCATATGCAGTATTCTTTGGTTGACTACAAGCAACGCAGCCCTATCAGTTTGCCTTAGTTTTGATTTGGGCATCTGTGGGATTGAGTTGGTGGGTAAATTTCAATTCCCCATTAATCTTTGGATTCTCTACGAAATGAGCTTCCAGTGACAGTACCATTTGTGGTTTCTGTGATATAAACACATGTCCATTACAAAATGGACTGAGATTAACAGTTTCACATAGTGCACTGAATAACCATCCAACAATTAGCGATTTTAATTCACTACCAGGGCTCCCCTACCACTCCCAATCCACACATTTACAGAGCCACGCCCTTTGCTGGTGGGGCTAGAACAAGGGGGCAGAAAGGTGGGAAAGGGAAAGATTCAGATTCTAAACTTGAGATCTGGCAGTTCTTCATTCTGAACTCAGAAAAAAATTAATAAATATTTCTCGTTATGATCTAGAGTCTGGTGCACCAAGATTAAATGCTTTGTATCCAGTTATCAGGCTACTGACTTTTCTAGTCCCCTGAGGATATTTTTCATTTAGCTTTGCTGTGTGTAAAAGTATGCTTGCCCTTCTTTCCTGAGCACGTGGGAAATCTTCTGAGCCCCAAAGATATCCCACATTTTCTCCTTTTTATCAGCCTTCCTACAAAGGTCTGGTGTCAAGCAGACCCTCCCTCCAGTGACACAGCCTTGGATATAGCCCCATCTAAATGCCAGAAACTTCATTCCCCATACCCATCAGAGGAGGATACCCTTACTGACAAGGCCTGGTCTATATACAATTTTGGACTGATTTAATTATTTCAGGGCAGGGTTTGATTTTCTACCAAAATAGGTTGGGGAAAGTCCTTCTCTGGGAATCAGTATAATAGTGCCTTTTACCAGTATAACTTATTCCCCTTCAGGGAGAAAGCTCTTTTAGTATAACTGCATCCACATTAGCACTGTCGTAGTATAGTTAAAGAGATGCCACTATCATCTCTAGATAAGCCCTGAGTACAGGACTTGCATTCTCATCCCACATCAGACCAGCCCCATCCCAGACACCTGGGAATCCATGCAAGTCAGATTCAGGTTTCCAAGCACTTAACTGGGACAAAGTTTGGTCACAAACAAAAAGTTACAGAGACCAATCTATTTCCTAAAATGTACTCCCCCCCTCCTTCCCCCCCACAGAGCATCCTCTTGCCAATAAACAGGACATTTATGCAGCCTCAAGGGACAGCAGAGTGTGAGGACAGAGGTCTTGTACTTCTTGTGCTCTCAAAGGCAAACCTCACCACTTGCCACAAGGGGCAGAGGATGAAAGGTCAAGTGTCAACACAGAGGGTAGAAAGAGGCAGCCAAGAAGGAAAAGGTGGCCAGATTCCTGTGGGGTCTGCCACAAAAAGAAAAGAAAGCATTTTACAAACCTATTCACTACAGGCCCCACATTCATAACTGTTTCGAATTGGAAAGCTGTCCCAAAAGCCAAAGCAAACATTCCCAATTCTTTTTTAAACCATTCGACTATATAGGAAAATATGTGCATTTTATGGTTTGGGGGCACAACCTTTTAACTATGTTTTTGCATTGTCATGTCCAAGTCCTTTTTTCCCCCATCAAAAATTAATATTTCCTCAAGCAATACAGCTATTTATTTTGGACAAACTTGAACTGAAGCACAATCTCCCTTTGCAAAACAACAAGACACAGAGGAGTTAGAACATGACACCTAGGGGATTTCAGAGCACACTGCAGTGCAACTCTAATTTTTTCTGGTGCATTTTCAACTGCTTTTTGAGCTGCTGTCTTAGCAGTTAAGTGCTAATTTTGTGTGCTCATAGTTGGCGCTCGGAAAAGCAGGAGTCTGTGAAGGGGGGGCTGTAAAGAATGGGGGGGCTGTAAAGAACAAAATTTACTGTGTCTGCCTCTTTATTAGAACTATATTAAGCATAGTTCTGGTTTCATCATGCACGACTGGTAAGTGTTCTGGCAAGAAACAATTCTGCACTTCCCTGCTGTGAACCACAGCCTTTCAGGCACCAAGCTAAGGAAGATGTCAATCTACTGCCTTCCCACTGTGGTGGTAGATCAGCAACAAGAGCCTCAAGTGACAGGATACAAATGATATTTAAATTGCATTTTCATAAAGTTAGTGCATGCAAATCCAGGCTCCCCTGGCTAAGACATTAGGGTAGTGCCATCTTGTAGCTTTCAGAAAACTTACAGCAGCTCCTTAGAAAGTGACTCTCCCAGCTCTAATTCCTCCAGATTTCACAGCCGGTCACAATCAACCCCTAATTTTCAGTACCCGGCCTTGAAAAAAAGATGTAACTTCTATGATCTGATAAACAGCAGGAATTTAGTACACACACAGAAAAGAGAAAGAAGTGTTAAAATATCTAAGGCAGTGATTTTCAACCAGTGACGGGGTGCCATGGCACAGTGGTGTGCCGTGAAAGCTGTCCACGTGTGCCATGAAATTTTGTACAAAGGTAATGAAAATCAATGTAAAACAAACATCATTTCATCTTAAACAATATTCTATCCAACCAAAATTACAACTCATAAAACTCGTGAAAATAAATCATCAAATTAAAAGCGAGGTATCGGTCTTTCCATTCTAAAAAATGAACACTCTAAACTCAGTGGTCAAAGGGCAAAATTGAGATGACGTATTTTTTCAGGTGGATTTTGAAACATTAATGCATTTGATCCTTCATTAGCTAGTTCTATGCACTATGTTGCAAACCTCTCTAGTAAGACTGTAACCATGGTAAATGTATGTAAATGTGATGTTTATGAGCAATCAATTCAGCTTAAAAAAGTGAGTGTGCCGTGGAATTGTCTCATTAAAAGGTGCCATGTTACTAAAAAGGTTGGGAACCACTGCTCTAGGGGGCATGGGATATAAAGATAGGGTTGCCAACCCTCCAGGATCATCATGGAGTCTCCAGAAATTAAAGATTAAATCTTTAATTAAAGATTATGTCATATGATGAAACTTCTAGGAATATGTTCAAACAAAACTGGCAATCCTACACAGCGGGCTTCAGAAAACAATCTGTAAATCATTTATAATAAAATGAGAATATTTTATATATACATAACACTTTTCATCCTGAAGGATTCAAAAATGCTTTACAGACAATATACATACTCCATTACCGATATGTAACCACCTCTGGATGAATGTTAACAACTAGAGCTGGTTGGAGAAATTTTAACTGAACTATAAACTGTTAGAATACAAAGTTCCATCAAAAACAAAATGCTCTGTGAAACTGAGCAAAAAAAAAAAAAAAGATTCAGAAGAAAATTTGTGAAAAGGGTTCCGACTATGTCAAAATGTCCTGTTTCAACAGCTTTTAACTAAGCATTTTTTATTTTTCATTTTGAAATTACTTTTCATTTTATTTTATACTATATGATAATCAAATATTTAAAAATCAAAACAAAACACTTCTTTAAAAACTAAACATTTTGCTTGACCTGAAGTGATTTTTTTTTCTTTTTAATTTTTCCTTCATGGAAAATTTCAAAATCTTTCATTAATTGAAACTTCCATCCTATGCACAGCTCTAGTGAAAACTAGCCAGCTCATAGAAGGCTGCATAATAGTGTGCTGGGAACAAAAACCTTGACCTAAACCTCAAGGTAAACTCCTACCCATAAAATCATGAGATCTTTAAAGCAGGACAGACAGGTTTAATGTCTCAGCTGAATGTTTTTCTCTCATGCATATATGCACACACCCAAATATCCATGGATCATGACTGATGTACTTTGGGAGGATGAAATGTTGAGACTTTCCTGACAAAATCTGAAACTGTGGCATCCACATCATGTATTTTGTCTGATATGAGTTTCAACCAACTCAGGCCATGTCTGCACTCAAAATGCTGCATTGATCCTCATAGATCGATGCAGCAGGATCAATTGAGCGGCCAGCATAGACTCATTCACTCAATCCCGGAAGTGCTCTTGCCTTGATGCAATAACTCTACCCCACCAAGTGGAGTAATGCTGCGTCGATTGGACAGCATTGCCAGTCGACGCAGCAGAGTAAAGACAGTGAGGTAAATTAGAGTAACTAAGTCAACAGGATACACGTATTCTGCGACATGCAGTTTGCGTATTTCCTGTCAACTTAGCCCCGCAGTGTAGACTAGTTCTCATCTTTCCCTCCTGTTCTCAGCACAACTAATTGCCTTATCCTTAAGCAGAGGTGTTGAAACCGCAGTATGCGAAAATCCCTCTAATTGTAATACTTTCCCATTTAGCCTTTAACTTTTTCCTCATGTAAACAGTCCCAGTGAGTTCAACTCAAATTAGAGGCACACAAAAACAAGCGGAGGCACCCAATTCTAAAGGAATCTCAAAGGTATACATACAAAGACACATTGTGCAAGATCTCCCTCCGCACAAAAGTTACCAGTCACTTCAGGTATCAGATACTTAAATGTCATACTCCAAGTTAAAAAAAATGAAAGAGGTCCTAGAGTCTTCTACCCTTGCCGGTAAGTTATTGACATCTCTGTTACTATTGTGATGAGAAATGGATTCTCTCTCTTATTAATGAAAATCCTTGCCAAAAAACCCCCAAGCAAACCAAAAATCAACTATTAACCCAACAAGTTTCCCATTTATGACTCTGCGGGGCACAAGTATGGAGTTCACTTAGCTGGGACAGCAGAAGCTCTAGGCCAATCCAGCCTGCGTGCTAGCCAAATATCTGAGAACTTAACATACTTACCATGATAACTGTGAGGGAGATGGTTAGTCTTGACACACCACTGAAAAAAGAAGCTGCTCCAACTGCAGCAAAGAGTCCAGGGTCAATCCATGCCTCTTGTTCATTAGTCTGAACACCAAAGATGGACACAAGAATCAAGCCAACTATCCTGCCATATAAAGCTCCTGTGTACCTGCATGAGTAGAGAAGAAAACAAGGACATTACTTTTGCAAGATACATTATTTTTTGGGGGGTGGGGCGGGGGTAATTCTTCTCTGCTAGCCCAGCATTTCATTCTGCCAGGACTACGTCCAGTGGTTAAAGTATAATTTGACGGGCCCCCTTCCCGTATTGTCTGGGCCCCCTTCATGCATGTGCAGGCCCCAGCCCAGGTAGGCGTTTGTAACCACTTCTCAGTACCACATGCATTGGTTATCGCTCCATAAAAATATTTATAATTTTATATGGCATTTATGTCTATAGCAATTATTGTCACAAACTAGCAAACACGGCATAACACAATAAGTATTGTGATTAACAACGGTGGGGTATAGGACCTGCCAGCAGCCAGGGCAGGGCAGAACATGCGTTCCACTGGATTTTTCTATTTTTAGTGGCCCTGGAACTCTGGTCCCTCAAATTTGTGGGCCCTGGAACAGCGTTCCAGTGCGTTCCCCCTTACTTCAACCCCTGCGTCTTGTAACACAACACTTTCTTCTCTGCTAGCCCAGCATTTCATTTTGCCAGGACTACTTTTGTAACACAACACTGTTCAAGTAGCACCAGGTTCAAGTTATGGGGGCCCAACCAGCTGTGCAGCTGGGGTAGAATGGAGAGCGAGATGGGGGGCCCCTCCAGCTGAGGCAACACCAGGCATGAGCAGTCAGCAAGGCTGTGTAGAGAAAGCATGGGAAAATCACAGTATATGGGGATGTGCAGGGGACCTCTAGAGAAGAGAGACATGGTCCCCATTTTGAGACAGAGCAGAAGGTAAAAGAATGAGCCACTTTTCATGGGGCAGGAAAATGGGGTAAGGGAGACACTGGCAATGTTTGAGGGCAGGAAGAACTGAGAGAGGCAGTTCAGAGTCAGGAGTGGGGAACTGGAACTGGAGTAGAACCTGAGGCATCTGAAGCAGAGTTGGAGGGATGAGGGAACATAGATTGGAGTAGAAATAAAGAGGACCAAGGTGGGGAGCTGGGAGAGGGCAACTCCAGGAAGTGGGAGAGAAGGGGAGCTAGACGGTGACTGGATAAGGTCTGGGGGGAGCTGAGGACTGAATTGAAGAAGGCTGAAGCAGGGTTCAGGGAGAGCTGGGGGAGGCAGGACCAGAACTGGAGGGGAGCAAGGGAGACTTATGGGGCAAGCTCGGGATTTGTAGGGGAGTTATGAAGGGGCTGGAGGGAAACTAGACAGGAGTTGGGGGATGGGAGGGCTAGGTTGAGGATATGGTAGACCTAGGCAGAAACAGAGTATATAGGCATCAACTGGAGGCTGGAAGGGGGCAGCGGGCTAGAGAATGAGTGGGATGGATTAGGGCTGTCCCAGCGCTCAGCAGGGGGCTGATTCAGAACTGGGAATGGGGTCTCAACCTATTTTTACCAAAGGTCCTCTAGGGCCATGTAATGTCAGTGATTTACTGACAGTCACTACCTCTAGGCACAGAACTGACATACCTACCAAGTTCCCCTCACGTTGTTGGAAGAAGTTAATACATCAAATGATTTTCAGAATTAATGAGTGAAATACGATGCAATATTTCATACTTTCCAGTGTTCAGCCACAGTGGGGTTGAGAGGCATACACTAGGACCAGGTCAACACTAGGAAATTAATTACATTGCTCTAGAGGTTGTGAAAAATCCACACCCTGAACAACACAGTTAAGCCTCCCTAATCACCAGTGTAGATAGCACTGGGCCAATGGGAGAATTCTCCTATCAATCTAGTTATTGCCTCTTGTGGAGGTGGAATACCTACACAGACGGGAGAAGTCTCCTTCTCCCCGCACCATTGGCACAGGTAATGTCATCACTGAAGCCCTGCATCTGCACTGCTGTAGCATTTTAAATGTAAACAAACCATAATATGGCATGGAGTTAGGATACCTCAATCAGGCCAATCCAAAACAGCAACAATCTGCATTTTGATAGCTCCATCCTAGAATTTCCAAATAGGTTTTAAAACATTAAATATATCTCACAACAACCCTATGAAGTAGGCACGGACAGTATTCTTATATCCATTATACACATAGGTAAACTAAAATGAGGAAAGGAAACTAACCCAGACACACACAGTGAATCATTGATGACCCCAGGAGTCCTGAGTTCCAACCCCCGGTATTCAACAAAAGGCTACATTACAGCACAAGAATTTTCATCACAGACAGCCTTGAAGTAATGGCGACATTGTTGGGTTAAGTCATAGCTTTTCATTTCTTGTAAAAGGAATTTAATTTACAAAGCTATGAATTCAAGTCCTGAATAAAGTCTTGGATCTGTACAACTATTGCCCTGTCAGAAGAGGTATTGCACTGCCTACATTTGGAAGGATTTGGAGAGTATCATATCTCACTGTTACTTGATTTTTTTCATTTACTTGTGTAACTGATACATTTTATTGATGTATGTCGCCCCAGTATATTTGGATGCTGATGTCAGGTCACCAGTTCACAGACACAGGAATCGGCTGCTAGAGGCATATGCTGCCCAATATTACTTAGCAAAGGCATGCTAGCCTTTTATCAACTACTTTCTAATGAACAATGATTTAGACATCAATTCTCAGAAAAAAAAAAAGCGCGCTGTTCAAATAAAATGTCAGATTTCATATAACAAAACTGTCCCAAACTTTGGATTTCCTTCAGGGCCTAAGTGATATTATTTTGGTTATCAATTTCTCCAGTCATCAGCAATTCATCCTTTACATGTTGACTTCATCAGTGTTCAGACTACACCCTCCCACCAACCATTATTGCAAGGATTCAGCCCTAATGCACAGCAATCTACTCACTGAAGACATTGGTCTGATCTACAAAGTCAAGACCTAGATGCAAACTGTCCCATTTATAGGCAGTAGGTCCAGGGTTTAGATTCACTCCACATAGGATTCAAATGCCAAGTCTGAATCAAAATCCAACTACTGTTATAGAGATAAATCCAACTTGAATGCTTACTCTAGATCCCTGAGCTACTCCAAATATCAGAGATTTCCAAGTTTAGGGTTTTGGTTATGGCTCATCCACAGCTATAAGGGGTTGCTTTTTCTGTCATTTCCCTTCTGCAATTTTCTCCCTTCTACCCAACTAAACTCCTGCCAAGTCACCCTGTTCCAGCAAAATGACCCACTGAGAGCAATGACAGGATATTGCCAATCTTTAATTTCTAACCCAGTTTACTGCCTTGCCAACGCAGACCTTTACTATATAAACTATGAATTTAGATATGCAATACTTACAGCATGGGTATAACCAAGCCACTAGCAACAGCAGAACCCGCAGTCCAGCAGGAGAGAAGGAAATAGAATGCCAGAGCTGTAAAGAGAGAGGTGTATCCAAACTCTTCATGAGTTCCACGTTTGAATAGATACATGATTCCTCGCTTACCATTCTCAGCAAGGAGTGCAGCAGCTTGAAGGGAGAGAAAAAAGAAAAAGAGGGATACAGGAAGTTAAATAGATCCTTTAAAAAGACCCACTAATGGTTCTTGTATCTTTCAATCTTGATTATGGTTAAGTAAGTTTCATATTCAGTAGGCTGAGCCTACAGTGTTAGCTAAGGTATGCAAGATTTCAGGAAAAGGAGAAACATTAGTGTTTACAGTCTTCAGTCTGTGGCATTATTCTTTTAGGTGACCTAAATGGGGAGAAATAATAATCATTTAGCTAGGAAAAAGGAACTTCTTGGCCTCTCTCCTGATTAGCGTCTCTGATAAACTCTTTTTACCTTCCATATAAACCTCAGAAGTGCTATAATTCACAAACTTCCCAACTCACATATTTTAAATGGGAGACTCCATTCTCCTGACATCTTTGAAGTGGGAAAATGAAATCCACTATTTAAAAAAAAAAAAAAAAAAAAAAAAACACCCTACACTGCAGCTAAACATATTTGGAGATCAAGTGCAAATTACACAAACACAATTTATTCCTAGCAACCATACAGCACATCTCCTTACCTTCATTAAAGGTTTGATTGGAATGTTTGACTCCATCTGGCCCTATCCATGATGTGCCTGGTGGACAACTATATTCTGAAATCTCTCTCTGAAACGGGCTCATGCTGAAAAATTAAGGGGAAAATGTTATATTAAATGGATTAATATAATGCACAGCATCTGTACAGAATATATTTCTTGAACAGCACTTATAGATATCACCCAGAAAATCTTCCTTCTCTATAGTCTCCAGCAGCCCAATCCTATTCCCTTAAAGTTGGCCCTAGTTTATTAGTAGTCATGTTCCATTAGTTATTCGTTGCCACTGGAAAAGCTGAAGTTTCCAAAATTAAGGAGTCACTCCTTAAGGGTCCACTGTACAATGCTGAGGGGGAAAAAATCTATTTTAAAAATCCCCTGCCCAATCTGGTCATGAGCTCCTTACCAGAGGAGTATTATTGTAACTTTATAAAATGGCATCAGCAAACCAAATTGTTCCTAACAGACATTTCTGTGTGCAAGTCCAAATCACAGTGACCTCAAGACCAGAGTGGAGTTTGCAGGTTGGATTGTTTTTGCAAGGGAGAGAGAAGGGCCATGTACACTGATACCAGGCATTTCATTTCATAAAAACTTATCAGTGAGATGTGCCTGTCAGCATTCTGATTACCTTCTTTGTACATAGCTTTACTTACCTCACATTCCTTCCCTGTCTCTTTGCCCTTTAGACTATATGTGAGTTAGAGCACAAATTGGGCTCTCTCTGGGTTTGGAAAGTACTCAACACATTTTGGATATTACTACAAATAATATGAATTCCATTTCCCCCACCAACAGCAGGAAATTGATGGTGACTGACCCACTTGATCCCTATTCAGAACTCCAGACGAAAGTAAAAACACATCAAGAATCTAGCCAATAGCCCATGCAAGAATATTTTTTTTCCAGACCCCAAATTGGCAACCAAAGGAACACAGGATTCATCCCAGCTTTCGATTTGCCTTCTTTTGTTAGTCTCATCCACACACAAACAATGAGTCTCCAATTTTTTAAAATATGACACACACAGTAGTGAATGAAAAAACAACATTCTTGTCCCCAACCTTCTTGTCCCCATCTTGGTTCAGAAACTGTATCCTCCATCACTTCCATATTGCAAGTGTCCTCCATCACTTCCATATTGCAAGAGTGCCCTAACTCTGGGGCAATAGGATAGTCTTAGAAAGACAAGCAAGGAGTCCTGGGCACTTTTAAAGACCAACAAATGTATTTATCGCATGAGCTTTTGTGGGAGAAAATCCCACTTCATCAGATGCTCTTAATCTGTCCTGCTGAAGCTGATCCACTTTGTATAAAATATTTGACTAGCACTTGAACCAAAAAGAGGGAATCATTAGGGTACTAATCTAAGATGTGGAAGACCCAAATTCAATTCCCTGTTCTGACTATATAATCATATATAAAAAATGGAACAGCTTTAAGAGGCACACTTGAGCACACACTGCCCCATAGTCTGGTGATTATTACATGCCCCTACACTGTGGGAAACGCAAGTTCAAATCCCTTCACCGCATCTGGCAGAGAGGGGGACTGAACCCGAGTTTCCCACATCCTAGATGAACGTCCCGTCATCCTGTGAATTTTAGCTTCTTCTTTTTAAAAATGTCTGGAAATGAAATATTTCATTTGATTGAAACTAATTTTTGTTGACATTTTCAATTCACTAGCATTTTTCAGAATTTTTGGTATCAATTTAACCCAACCCCAATTTTTTGTTGTTATTGTTTAGGGTTGGTTAATTTGTGTTTTTTACAAATTGCCAGGGACCTGAGGAATCAGCCCAGCTCTAGTGTAGGCCAGTCCTAAATGTGTTATAATATGATGTGTTCTATGAAACACAGAGTTGGGAAAATAATTTTTGCTATATTTGTGGAGCCATTGAGGTTTATAAATCTTCCTCTGGAGCACTGAATGAGGGGTCATTACATTGGGATAAGTACAACCCAGATGATCCATACTAACTTCCTATGAGTGCAAGGATCAATGGGCATCAGTCATATACTGCCTGAATCTCTGTTCCTAGGAAAATCATGAACACGGCTTTCTCCAGTTCATTCTTGTGGGTCAATACAGTCTCACCAGGACCACCATCACATACAAGCTGTGTATAGTTCATCACAACCTCTCTCTTTATTACTTCTCTTTATGTCCATCCAGTTTCACTGGGATGGAGTCTTTATGACTGGGCCTATTTAAGCTGCAGCAGACTAAAAAGTAGCACAAAGATCTATGGCCTCTAACATGCATAAACTGGGCAATTTTTGATTCAAGAGCAGGCAAAAAGATAAAATTCTTCTGATTTCAGATGAATTTTCTGGACAACTTTAGAGTAAAACCAGCTTTGTTTTGAAAAATAATATTTTGCAAGACATTAACCCTTAAATATATAAAAAAGATGTTGGCATGAGGAGAAAAAGCTTTTCCCTATGAAGAGACAAAGAGGTTAGGTGATAGGTTTGCCAAATCCTTGGCAAACTGTGAAAATTCATGCAAATTCAGACATCGAACTATCACTTAACTTAAAATCTGAATCGTTTTTTGGTGCTTTTTGGTTTGGTTTGGTTTTTTTCTTGTCCAAATCCCTAGATTCTTCATAGATACTAGCTAAATATATATATATTTGATTTTGATCTTGCAGCCCATTTTATATACCGGTAGATCAAAATCAAATTTGAAGCTGACAACATCTACACAACATACCTATAAAATTTACATATATTTGACTCTCATCTATTTTCCACATGATACTTGTCATCTTAGGCTCCTAGTCATATAGATACAGAGCCTGCTTGCATGGAAAAAATTGAATGTGCAGTCCACTAGAGCTTAATCCAAAGCCTACCAAAGTCTGTGGAGTCCTTCCAACGGCTTCCATGGGTTTTGACTCAGATCCTTAAAATATAAGTTATCTGACGCAAGGAGCATGTGCTCTCCTATATCTTTGTACTACTTATAGTATAATGAGGACCCAGTTCTGTCTGGGTACTCTGCCTGCTATCACAACACTAACATGAATCCAATTACTTTTTCCTCTCTTAGTGGATCAGATGTGGATGAATAAAAGGCACCCAGTTCCAGAGAATCGATGGAACACCTTCCATCCTACAAACTCCAAGTAAGCTCTTAAAATAGATCTTCTGTGTGGCTTAATGCATGGGCCTCTTGCACCGAGTTCCACCCCAAGCATTTCTTGCATAGTTGGGTCTGTAGGTATGTTACCTTGTTGTACTTTGATTTAGATAGTTTCTTGTTTCTGATTATCTTATTTGTTCTCTTTTGTGTTAAGTATTTGTCACAATTAATGTCGGGCTTTGAGAGTTGCTTTTTAAAGTTAGTGACAAAGCAATGCAAGAGAAATGTATAAGACAACAAAGAAAATCATTGTTTACGTTCACAATCAAATACGACCTTCAATAAACGGATTTGTTAGAAGTTGAGAGCAGAAGAGATTAGCTTTAATTCTAGTTCCTCAGACATAAATATTTATCATTTGTAAACTTTAAAGCAAAAATATGACAACAAGTTGTATATGCACTTGTAGGCTCAAATATATGGGCCTACCCCTGGCCTGCTTATTTACTTTTGTATGTGTCTTTAAGTATGCACTGATTGGTGCATGCCCAGTGCCACCTATTGGAAAAGTTCATGTGCACAAATACAAATCTCCATTTTGAACGCCCAATTCTGCTGTAGCTATGTGAATTTTTATCCTTGAGATGTTCATAGAGACTAATGCAAACAGTGTGGCAATAATTTGCATTCACACAAAGATGCTTGCGTCACTCTCACCACTTACATTTCTGAACTGTTGTTCGGCTGGAAAGTTCTCAGACTCATGACTGGAGTGCAAGGAAAGAAATATGGCAAATAGATGGTAACAGTGATGGTACACATCTGCAGGTGTAAAAAAATCAAAAACATCCACATGTGAGGTAGAAACACAGAAAAAGTGAACGATCTAGAATCACCAACACCAGCAGCTAACACAAGAAAATTGTTCTGTGGGATGTACTCAACATATCTTGAGAGATCAACCGTGTTCAACTTCAGTCACTTATATCTCCATCCTAAATCATCCCTCACACAGTCAGACCACTATGTCCACACCAAGCCCCAGTGAAGTTAATAGGGGTCCACCTAAGCCAGCCACCACCATGAGCAACGCACAGTGATTGAACTGGGAACCTCCAGAGCTAAAAGTATGAGCTTAGCTACAACTTGAGTAACAGAACTTAAAGGTAAAGGTATTGCTGCTGGGGGCTGTATCAACTCCTATCCTTTATGAGCTAGCACAGAGGGAGACCTGTAAACCCATATCCTGGTGGATTACAACCCCAAATAGACCTTCTGCAGGATAGAGATTTTAAAGTAAAAATTGAAACTGTATAAATCATGTTCTACAGACCTTTCGGGAAGAACCTAGCACACTTTTAAGCACTTTAAAATGATCTATGCTCTAAAAAAGCCACAACCCACCCTCTTAAAACACATCCGGTCTCGCTACTCTTATTTAACTATCACTTAGTTGTAGCTCCATTTACAGCACTCATCACCGTAGTATGTAAATACTTATTTCTGTCTTGTAGTCTCATTAACCAATCCACTCAGAAAAGACTTCTGAACGGAAAATTGTTCCAGTTCAGTGTCAGAAAGTTCTTAGACACTACAGCAGTGACGGACACTTTACAAATCCTGAAATAAATTCAATAAAATCAAATATTGTACAGAGGCAAATAGAGATTAGCCAGGTAATGTAATCCTTCATAAAGGAGAGGCCTCACCACCACTGTTCCTTCTTCTAGTGCTAATCACAGCTGTCCTTGGTGGGGGGGGGGGGCTGGAGGGGGAAAGTGCCCTGGATCCCGCTTTTGGCAGGCCCCGCACAGGCCCTGTGGTACCCCCCTATGTTGCATTCACCGGCATTTCAGTGGCAGGGGCCCACAAAGGATGATTCTCCCTAGGCCCCACCCACCCCTAAGGACAGCTGTAGATACCATTTGAAAGATAATATTAAAAATAAAACTAATTAGGCTTTTTTTCCTGGTTGTTTTGTTCTTACTTAAAAGCACCTGAGGTGTATAAATGAGCAGTCTGAATGTATTCCCGACACAGACAGCACCAAGCCACAATATGGAGATCTTGAGCTCAGCTGCCCCAAACCTCAAAGCTGGTTGGACCCTGGACTATGGTGTAGGTCCATCTATAGTTCTAGCCAAATGAAGGTAAAATTGCTGTAAGAAAAGGGAGAAGTTTTTTTTTTTTTTTAAATATATCTGCCCTGTAATTAATCAGGCATCTATGAGAAAACTACTGAAACACACTGGGCCATTTTAAAAGTGCCCAATTTTAGGCATGAGTGAGACATTCATACATACTCTGGAATGTAAGGTGCTACACTTAGGGAAGTAAAAACAAATGTGCAAATCCAGAATTAGGGATAATTGGCTTTGGCAGCAACACTGGTGAGAAGGATCTAGGAGCTGTGGTGGACCACAACCTCGATGTGAGTCAGCAACACAATGCTAAAAAAGCAAATGCAATTTTAGCTGTATTAACACAGGCATATCATGCAAGTAAACAGGCAGTAAACTGCTCAGGCCTCAGCTGGAGTAGTATGTTCAATTTTGGTTACCAGTGGATAGACAGGATGCAGAGAAAGCGGAAAGGATCTAGAGGCAAGTGACAAAAGATGATCAAAGGGATGGAATGCAAAGAGTATGAGCAAGGGCTAAAGAAACTGGGTATGTTTAGTTTGAAAAAGAGGAGATTGGGGGGGCACAAGAGCCGTCTTCAAATAGTTGAAAGGCTGCCATAAAAAAAGATGGAGCAAGTTGTTCTCTCTTTCTACAGAGGGCAGGACAAGAGGCAATGGGTTCAAACTACAGCAGAGCAGATTCAAATTAAATCTCAGGAAAAACATCCTAACTGCAAGAACAGTAGAATATTGGAACAGTCTGCCTAGAGACATTGTAGAAGCTCCTTTGCTGGAGGTTTTCAAAAGGAGGCTGGATAGCTATCTTTCTTGAATGGTTATACATGACAAACCCTGCATCTTGGGGGAGGGTTAGACTAGCACTAGTTGACCCTTGCAGTTTCTCCTAACCCCCTGGTTCTATGGTTATTACAACATATTAGGCAGTACCGTCACTGAAACCAAAGACCTGGGACACAACTGTATCTGCAATTGTAGCTGTTTGTCATACAACTGTATTTCAAATCTTTGTTTCTCTGTATCTCAAACATAACAAACTTACGGGCACAGACCTTCTAAAACAGAGAGAGCTGCACTAGGCATGATTTGGGGGGTCACAAAACCTAGGTTGGATTTTCTTTCTGCAAAAATCAAAACCAGGGATGTTTCAGATCCAACTCCACCTTTATTCAAAGCTGCCAATGTTTGAAGGGGGGTGAGAGGCGGGCGATTGACTAGAGGATTCCAGTTGTAGCTGGTTTTCATGGATAGGTCAAGCTGAAAAAAATTCTCTCAAGTAACTTTGAAAAGTTTTGATCATTTTAAAAAATGTGTTATGGAACTGTTCATCCAACCCAGAGAAACACTGAGCTTTTGGAACTTAATTAGTCATCATGATAAAAATATACAGAAAAGGAAAGATATGTTCCTATGTTCTTGGCAAAACAGTATCCACATTGTGATTTCCTTTTTGCAGGGAAAGGTGATGAATTATAGAGAAGCAAATACAGCCATAGGTCAGGAGGGCACTTTATAAAGAGAGCCACCCCTATTCATAGGCTGGAGATTAGGAATTCAATTCCCGTTAAAGGGAAGGTGCTCAGGGTTATCTTGTGGGAGTGGGAGATACCAGTGTACTGTGATTTCTTTCCAAGTTGAAATGCATACCTGTTTTCATAAGGTTATTCTTGATTAATTAAAGACAGAGAAACATAGTTTCTTTGTATCATTTTTAAAATTTCATGATATGATTCCTTGTCAGATTAAATCACTACTGCCTTACCTTGCTTTGACCAAGACATAAGACAAGACAGGGACTGTAACCTGAGAAGGATCTTCTAAAATCAGTGAAAAGCAAGGAATCTGAATAGGGGTTCACTTCATTGCTTACATGAACTTTGGGGAAGAACTTTCATAAAATGTTTATTTTAAAAAGTAAAGGGGGAAGGAATGAAATCCTTAAATCATGGGGAAAAATGAAACTTTAAGCAAAGCTATTTTTAATAGCTAAAACATTTTTGTTATTTTGATGACTTCAGCAAGATGCTGAACGCTCTCAACTCCCATTGACTCAAACTGAGGACTAGCTGTATTATTTTTGTGAATACTCTGCATGCCTCTGTGTGTTTATTCTGGGTTACTTGCTATGGGGTGAGATCCAAAGGGGATTTAGAGGAACCAAACAGGAAAGGGAAACAATGACTGAGATAAGAAGCATCGCAGCAAACACAAGAGCAAGGTTAATTAGCTGTAAAGAAGCTGGTGCCAGCAAAGTTGCACAGTACTAAGATATCAAAAAAAAGATCAAAAAACACCAGTCAGGTGAAAGATTCATTGCAGAAGTGGAGGGGTAGGAAGGGCTGTCCGCAGATTGAAGCTAACACACAGGCTGACAGACACACTCAGGCTATGTTCACAACTGGAACTGAGGATGCAATCCCATCTTGCACAGACGAACTAGTGCTGGCTCTCACCACCAACCTAGTGCACAAAAATAGTAGTGTAGCTCCCATAACATACGCTGCAGCATAGGCTAGCTGCCCCAAGTATTACCCACAGGGTCCTGGCAGGTTTGTACTCAAGGCACCACTGTTGTCTCTGCCTGTAGTGTATACCATAACTGGACTAGCACTAGCTCAATGCCTGCTCAAGCTGGGAATCACAGCCCCAGCAACCAGTACAGACGTAGCAAGAGAAGGAGAAAGAAGTGCAACAACACAATCTGCTTCTGGCAGCCAGAGATGGGACAAATGGACTGAAGGGAATTTCCCAGAGCCTGCAAGAAAACAATCAGATGGAAATAAGACCCATGTTTATAAGCTTTTCATTATTTTATCCTTTGCACTGCATGCTATGCATTTTAGGGTGAATAAATGCTGCTTTGTTTTGAAGAAGCTGTTTGGGTCTCTTTAATCAGCTGTGACAGGCACCCAGAATATGTCCTAAACCCAGTTGGGCTCCTTGTGTTAATGTATTTGGTAAAAGATGGGTAGGCCACAACCCAGAGATCCAGTGGTTGGACTGCGTAGTTCCACATAGACGGAAGTGCAGGGCAAGTAAGCTCTGTCACCTGCAGTGTACACTCAAGATCAACAGAGAGAGAGGTCTAAAGCACAGCTCGCCTGGTAACTGTGACACTCCCTGAATCCAGCAGGTGCTCACTATCATGTAGGATTGGGTCTTCAATGGTGCAAAACAAACATTTTATGACATCTTGTTTTCTTTTTATAGCTGACCCTAGATCACAGCTAGCTGGTCCTAAATTGAAATCCCATACTGTGCCCTGATAAAGCTGGTTGTGTTTCTTCTGAAAGTAATGAAGAATTGTCTGTTTTCATACATGTAAGGAATTCATGTATGGTGTTTGTAATGTATTCATTAGAAGACAACCGACAGGTCCAGCTATAAAGGAGGAAAGAGAGGAAAGAGAGACAGACAATCTTCAAATGATAAATCAAAAGTTGCAATTCACCTCCTTACACGGTAAGAAAAAGCATGAGGCTTGCTGAATAAAGAAAATCTCTTTGTTATTAGGCTGTAATGGCAATACAAATCTGTTTTAAGCCTGCATGCTTGGCAGCATGTCCAAACAACATTTGATCAAAGACTCCTCTATTCCTGAAAGACAGAAATTCTTAAGTTTTAGAACAAGGACAGCATCTCACTTTTGCCTCTTCTAAATAAGGTAACTAAGTGAAGGAATACAAGAAATTCTGAAGTAAAACCACACAGATTGACAACAGCTACGAGTTTCAATGTCAGTATATCTCAAAAAGCACAGAAGAATTAAACCAGTAACTATTGTTCTCCTGTGACATTGATCCATTTGCTGTCTCAGATCAGAGGTTGTCTGGTAGGGTCATTTGGGTGGGCGGACAGGCAAGCAAGCAGGAGACACCTCAAGGTTGGGCTCAGTGCCCTTTAATAACTTTTCAGCTTGAACTCAGTAAATATACTGGCAAGTCTGCCTAAGAAATGTCAACCGCATGAGGTTTTGGTTTGCACTCATTTCTCTGAAAAAAAATGTACAATAGGGGCATTCAAGCACTTTAAAATACCTGAAAACCCCACAAAGTTCTGCAAAGAATGGAGAAAGGAAAATTATGGCAAATGGGTATCCAGAAGGTAAAACCGGTGAAGAAATCCATCTTAGAGGAATTTCCAAATAAAGTACAGAAGAATGCTCTAAACACTTCACCTTCGCCACCACACAAAACCATTCTCCATGTCTTCCGCCATATTTTTTAATTTGAAAATGATGGAGACACACATACAAACATGGAAACATTTTAGATTTGCACTATTTTTTTTAGTTTTGATGGCAAAATCCTCCCACAAACTAGAAACTGGGTTCAGTGGAAAACTAGATAGCTCCAAGGACTGGAAAGACTAAGAGGATGGCTCCTTTCAAGTCTTTCACAGGACCCAATCAAGCTATGAAGCAATATCTAAAAACTTGTAAAAATTTGTCCACAGCGCTGAAGTTCTCTCCAACCCTTGCCCCATTAACCTACCCTTTCCCCAGAAATAGAGATTGTGTGTCATGTTACTTGGATATTTCACAATCATAAAGGGTGTACACCCCTAATTGCCTTTTACATTTTAAAGGTGCAGATGTAGCAGAGGGATCTAATTGGTTCTATTGCACCAAAGCAGGGGAGCAGACTGACCCTCACAAGATGAGAAGTAGATTAGAAGGGAAACAGGACCGGCAGATTGCCACCTGAAGATACCAAAGGCCAGGGAGGAGAACTTGTCACCTCTTGATGAGGATAAAGAGGGGAAGCAGGCAACCAGGCCTCTTACAAATGCCAAGGTGATTGTCGTTGCTAAGGAAGAATGAAAGGAGAGGAAGTGGTTGGAACCTAGAGGTGGCAACCATCCAAACACGAAAAATGAATGTGACAGCCGTCAACCCAGGAAACAGTTCTCCAGACCACTAAATAAATGTAGTGCCATGAAAATGAAAAAGTGGCTGGGGCAGCACAGATGGTAACAAAAATAATAAATAATGAATAATAAATAAATAAATAAATAAGAACAACCACCATACTCCCCATACGCATGTACACACAGACTGAAAATCCCCATTTAACATTTGGGTCCCATTTGCCTATTGCATACCAGTTGTGCTAAATCATGCACCAGCAAGTCATTTTTTCCTGTCATCTGCTGTTACACCTGGCTACCTTTGTGACCGGCCTTCAGTTTTACCTGAACCACTGCAACATGACTTCAATCTTTAACTTAAGAAATATATTATTTACTTACAAGAACCAGCACAGATTCCAAGAGCTTGCTTGTTTTTCTGAGGGATGTATTTTGAATTGAGCTAAAGATACGCTCACGTAATTTATTAATTTTTATATTTAGGGAAACAAAGAGAGCGCCAAACAGGCCTCCAAGTATTCCAAGGAAAATGGTCGGAACAAAGGCCAAAACACTCATATCCAGCAAGTTCTTAACCTGAATTGAAAGAAAAAAGAGAGACGGTATGTTCTGAGAATTCTGCCACTGATTTGAAATACAACCACTACTCTGCTAAATGAAACATGATATAACAATAAAACAAATAAGCAAAATTTACTTTATAAGAAACAGATCTTTCCTTGCTGCTTATGGAGCACAGTTATCCAATTTAGGGCTGTTCCCAAGAGAAGCAAAGAGCCTTCTCCTCCAAACTTTGCCGGATCAGGATCAGAAAGTAGAAATGCAGTCACATAGCTCAACCAGCCAGTTGTTTTGGTTTTTAAAAAGATTGGAAGGGACTTGATCAAATCAGAATGAAGGTTCAATACTGCAGCTCCTGCTTGGGCCCTATCTTCCTGAATAGAAGCAGTCAATCAGGCAGAAATCTTTGCAACGCATCTGCTATTACTGAGAGAATTCAGAACGACAAGGTATATATATACACACTAGCCTTGACTTCAGCAGGATCCGAGTTTCACTCACTGTATCTTAAACCAGATGATCCTTCATAACCATTTATTAACCTTCATTCTGCAACTACCTATTTCAAAATCGCCAGATATGCTGCTAGTAAAACTGAAGGAGGTAAGGCTAATCCATAATCATTATTAATACTGTATATGACCTAGTTATTGTATATTGATATTTGACTGCTCACTGCATGCATACGTAGATTTAATTGACTAGCAGGGCTGTTTGGAAACCATCAGGAAGGCAATGCAATGGGATTTAAATCAGTAACCTCCTAGTAAACATGGTAGGGGTCAAGAATCAATCTTGAGCTATTAAGCTATGTAGATGCTACTTCCTTGCTGAAGCCCAAAGTTACACTGCTGTTTTGCCAAGGCTGGGAATGAACAGATCATAAAGATACAGAATATTTAAAAAGCGACTCACTATGGCTATGTCTACACTTGTTAATTTAAGTCGACTTAGTGTGTCTACTCTTAAAAATAAAGTCTACTTAAAGGGGAACTTAAAAAGTCGACCTAGAGCGTCCACACTGGACGCCTAGGTCGGCTTCTAGGGGCTTAGGGGGACCTAGGGGAGGTTCACAGGGGCAGAGGGGGCACCCCTTGCCCAATGCCAGGGGGCTCAGCCTTTGCCCCATTGTACCTAGGTACAATGGGGCAAAGGGGGACAGGGACCCTGGCAGGGCAGAGTGGGCAGGGCTCTGCCCTGCCCTGTGGGGGGGCATGTCAGGCTCCCCTGTGCCCCCCTCCCCGGCAGGGAGGGCATTGGTGTAGCCCTCGGGTAGCCCTAAGTCAACTTAGGGCTACCCCATGTCTACACTGGCTTAAGTCGACTCTAGGGAGTCGACTTAAGCTTTAAGTCGAATTGAAAGGTGGTGTTATAAAGTCGACTTAATTTTAATTAAGTCGACTTTATTTTCCTTAAGTCGACTTAAGCAAGCTGCTTAAGTCAACTTAAGGAAACTGTAGTGTAGACGCCGGGTAAATTAAGTCAACTTAAGCAAGCTTAAGTCGACTTAATTTACCAGTGTAGACACAGCCTATAAGAGGAGACAAGAGCAGTTATCAGGGGCTGCAAAGGGGGGTTGAAATTATCAGTCCTTCTTTATCTTCCAGGGGATGGCAAGCCTCAAGTGACATAGATGTGTATAGGCTTACCTGTTTTAAATTTCTTTTTGTCTTATGTTCTCTTCCAACTGTTAAGATTAAACTATACTTAGTTTTAACAAAGATGCCTGGTCATTGTATTAACCACTGGGCAGAGCCCGTGGAGGGAAAACTTACAGGGGCTAAACCTAACTGGAACTGCTAAATACTCATTGTTGGTACACATGATGCTATGGCTCTGGAACAAGAACTAAGAATAGGAGAATTATAGGATTCCAGCTCACAAAAGATGAAGGCAAGAATCCTGACACCTGATAAGGTGCACTCAGAAAGACCATGGAGGGAACTCCGCGGCTAGCCCTGTAAGTGGGATAAAAACCTTCTCCAAACATTTATGCACATGCACATGCAGAGTACTGCCAGGGCTTTAATAATGCTATCTGACAATCATTTACAGCCCTGGCATTACTTTCACCAATTGCTATAACAAAATCATCCTTTTTATAACAATGATCTAGCTACACAGACCTAACTATTTAAATAGCAACTATGAAAATAATTGAAATGTAGAGGGCAGTGGCTAAATCTGAAATATCAAGAATTCTATTCTGTTCAGTTTCACACCATCCCCACCCCTTCCCCCAGTATTTGTGGGTGCGTCTACACTTGTAAATTAAGTTGACTTAATCTTGCTTAAGTTGACTTAATTTACTCTGCATTTACACTACAGTTTCCTTACATCGACTTAAGGAAAATAGAGTTGACTTAATGAAAATTAAGTCTACTTTATCAAACCTACTTTTAGTTCGACTTTAGGCTTAAGTCGACTTTTTAAAGTTGACTTAAGCCAGTGTAGACCTGGAGAAGCCCTAAGTTGACTTAGGGCTACTCCAGGACTCCCTCACTGCCCTCCCTGCCGGGGGGGGGCACAGGGGGAGCCTGGCATGCCCCCCCAAAGGGCAAGGCAGAGCCTTGCCCACCCTGCCCCTATGCCCTGCCAGGGTTCCTGTCCCCCTTTGCCCCATTGTACCCTGGTACAATGGGGCAAAGCCTAAGCCCCCTGGCACTGGGCAAGGGGTGCCCCCCCCGGCACCGTGGACCTGCCAAAGGTCCCCCTAGCCTCTAGAAGTCGACCTAGGCATCCAGTGTGGACACTCTAGGTCGACTTTGTAAGTTCCCCCCAAGTCGACTTTAAATTTAAGTGTGGACATGCTAAGTCAACTTAACGAAGTTGATTTTAAGTCGACTTAGCTAAAGTCGACTTAAAATTACAAGTGTAGACATAGCCTGTGTACCTTCCAGAACTGCATAAAGTTATGTGACTAACATCAGTCATGTATGACTCTTTCTTTCTGTCTTCCTTTCTGTCAGCGAAATTGCATGAAGACTATTGTTTTAATATATTATATGGACACTGCACTTTGTGTTTGTATTAGCAAAGGCAAGGTCAATTAAATAGGCCTCCATTTGGAACAAAAAGTAACAAGGTGTATTGGTTATCTTAGTCCACGTGACAGTTCTAACTGCAGTCTAAGACCGGCTCCTAAGAGATATCTGTCGCCTGCCCAATAAGCTTCACCCTTGTATATAACCCAATGGGCCAAGCAACAATAAATAAATAGAATCATGGGGAGCTGCCATGTAATACATTCCTCTTGTAACATTATCCTGAGTAGACTGAAACTTAAGAAAATAAATATTTTTCTTGAGAAACATAACCCACAAGCTTTCAGTTCAGAGTTTATCCACTATAAACTGTGTTGGTTAGTGCCACAACCATGAAAGTAGTGAAATTTCCCCTGAGTACCAAACTAACTGAAGTGAAAATATTTCTAGGTATCTATACCATCTGGACTGCCAAAACCTATAGCACTCCAGCAAAAGTCATGTTGGTGGTAATTCTATCCAGTTTTTCCTCTGGGGACACTAAAAGAAGATGGAAGAGCCAGAATCCACTGCCTTTTTCTGAAGATGTCCTATTATGAACTTGTAAGGGCTACAAATATTAAAAACAGCAGGCATCCTCAGATTTTACCCTCATGTGTTTTTGCTATAGAGAGATATGCTCCTTTTGTGTTGGGTCAACCTCCACTTTGTTTTCATAATTGCTATGTATATTTATATACTGTTGCAATACTTTATGGCAGAATGAGAAATATGGTTCATAACAACCAGTTTGTGTGAGGTACTGAATTCACAGAATACAATAGCACAAATATATTATAATTCAGGAAAGAACATTTCAGTGAATTAAAAGATAAAGAGTGGTATTCACAGCTATGCAGAGAACCCACATAAGGCAGAGGAATCAAAATATGTCAGTGGGTATATGGGAAATTCTAAGACATCCTAACTAAAAAGTAGGATATTACAGAATTATTAAAGAAAAGAATCATTAAAGAAACAGGGCGTGGCTATAGTGATTTCATGAGGAATAGCTAAAAGACATGAGGTTTAAAAAAAAAAAAAAAAAAACCTTACCAGAAATGCAAAAGGAGGTTGGTAACTAAACAAGCATGCTGAGTTAATAAAGTTTGCTGAGATAAGGGATGACAGACCACAGTAAGTTCGACGCAAGTCTGCAATGGGACATGGAAGCAGAAGCATCCAGTGCAATTTTGCACAGAACAGGCAGAGTCAGCATAGCATGGAGCATGCAAACAATGATTCCTATCTCCACAGCTGGGAATACTGCCTCAGTTTCAGGCACTATGTCACCAGAAAGACAGACAAACTGGAGTTCATTAGGGGAAAAGCAATGAAAAATGATCTGGAACCAGTGAAATCGGCTTATGAAGAATGCACAAGGAGTGGCTACTCACCTGGGACTCAGAAGAGCTAAATTCTAATCTCTGCTCTGCCACTGGCCTGTTATGTGACCTTGGACAAATTATTTCATCTCTCCCTACCTAAACTTCCTTGTCTATAATATAAGGATAATGATACTTACTTCCATTATAAAATGTTTTATGATCTACAGATGAAAAGCAATATATTTCCCGGCGGGGTAATATTTTTATAGATGAATATTAATCTAAAAGTATTTTAGAGTGCTTACATACCAAAAGAGAATTAGAGTGCTACATGAAGGTAACAAAGTAGCAGAAAGAAATTAAGAAAGGGGGACTATAGGAAGGCTATCAGGAACACCTTCCTGACAATGAAATTTTGAGAAATTCCCACACAAACAGATATTATGTACACTTAACAGTGTGTAGCAAACGAAAGTGGTGCAGATTTCCTGACAGCTAAACGGAATGAGAGAGAGATGGTTTCTGGTCTTTCTGCTGCTCTATTCTCCCAAACCTGATTTTGCATGGCTAGCATGTAGTTGCCTCGCTTCATACCATAATACAGAAAGAAAGCAGATGGCATGCTATTAATGCAATGTGTAATTAACCTAGAGAAATATTGGTCAAAAATATTATTGAAGCACAAAGCTTAATAGAATTCAAAATAGGGCGAGACATTTATGTGAATATAATAAGAATATCCAGTGTTATAATAGACAGAATAAAAATTCATCAGGAATATCCAAAACCCTCATGCTTCAGGACAGTAGCCAATCATTAACTACTTAGGGTTAGAAAAAAACTTTCTTAAAGGAAAAATCATTGCCTTATTGTCTATTTAGAGCTGTGGTGCCCAAACTTTTCCTACTGCACACCCTTTTTCCCTCTACCTTATTGCACAGTTGGTTCCATAGAGATTGGGTTAATGGCAGAGCTGAAGGCAAAATTGGGGATGGGGGAGGAGGTGGGGTTGGCCAAGGAGCCGGCCTATGGGAGAAGAGGGAATGAAGGCAGAGCTGGGCTGGATAAAGCAAAGCAGAGCAGAACTGGGGCTGGAGCCGGAGCAGGGCTAGGTATTACTTTCTCCCAACCCCCTGTGGGTGCTGGCAAGGGCCCCGCCACGCACCTACCAGATGTTCTTCCACAACGCCTTAGGGATACATGCCCCACAATTTGGGGACCACTGACTTAGTGGGTTATACAACCCCCTCAGAAACAAAGACTAATATTTTTGCAGTAACATTTGCAAAGAGTCTTCTTCTGGGGGGTGGGACAATTGTTGGTTCTCACGATGAAGAAGACACATTGCTAAGAGGCAGGGATATTATAAGCAAGATTGTTCTGTGCAAATTTCCCCACACAGCGCGTCCAGTGGATCAGAAATCTGACCAACACTATGAAGTTCTATGGGGTTTTGAGTGCACTTATCTCTGTTTGAAATCAATGGGAATTCACTCAACACTTTGCAGAATAGAGACCCAAGCCTCAAGGGCACTTGAACAAAGATTGACAGCTATTTTTTATGCATGCTGTTTTTGATAAACAAAGGAAATGACAGAGTTTCATGTCTGTAGTTGTATATTTTTTCTAAGATCAAACAAAATTTGTGGGGTTGGAAAGTTTGTTTGATCAAATTTTTGGAGTGCCATGATCTGGCACGTTCAGCAATATCTTTCAGCATGTAAATAAATATTTGCAGCTTCCAAGTACTATTTATTTTTCTTTGTATTTGTACCCATTTACAGGCAACAAAATGAAACATCCTGGTAAACAGCAACAAAGAGACCTTCCAAGGAAGCTATTCAATACTTAGGTGAGCCAAAGTATTCAACCACCACCAAAATATCCCTATCTATTGTTCCCTAAATACTTTGCTATTTTTCCAATGTATCCTATGTTTTGAGTGTCATCCAATTTTAAAAAACAAAATGTCACAGATTTTGGCCCCAGCAGGTTGACAATGATGGATATTAATATTATGCAAAAAAATACCTTTGCCTCCAACATCTCACATTTCTCTGGTATGTTTCCTGTATATCCCAGGGCACCTCATACTGTTCTCTGGTAACAGCTGAGGCTGGGATTTGCAAAGAAGCCTAATTCCAGCTCACTCCCAAGGCCTCTTTGAAAGTCCCAGCCAAAAGCACTGCAAGCTGTTGGCCCCCTAAAAACCTCAACTCAGGGCAAGGATCCCCAAGGAGAAGAAAATGGGCTTTGGACTTAAGTTTTTGTTATATTAAGAGCGAAACGTTTTCTATTAATTACCAGGAATGCAGTTCCCACTCTGACTCTGAGCTATTAAGGGAAAACAACGTGCAGAAATCAATAAGGATGCCCTTGGCCTTTTTTCACTCTAATGCCAGTTCAGCAAAAGATATAACAGTTAAACTAAATAGAGTCAAATCTAGCTAAGCTTCCATCCATGCAGATAGCAAAATTCAGTTGCCTAATAGAGTTTGCTCTTTAGCTAATGGTTGAACAAAGCTGTGTTGGACAAGTTGGATGAGACTTTAAGAAATTGCCTATGAAAAAAAGACTGCATAGAGGAAAAAAATAAGGAGTCCTGTGGCACTTCTAAAGACTAACGAATGTATTTATCCCATTTCCCCATCTTCAAAACATCTGACGAAGTGGGATTTTCTCCCACAAAAGTTCATGTGATAAATACATTTGTTAGTCTTTAAAAGTGCCACAGGACTCCTTGTTTGTTTTGCTGACCTAGACTAACATGGCTCCCCCTTTGGAACTTGCATACAGAAAATGATCCTGAAAGAAAGTTTAACTATATGAGTCAGATTCACATCAAGGAAAGTTGGAATTTTCAAGTTCCCCCACTACCTAGCCAGAGGTATTGCTGCATAGGGAAAGAAATTTACCTCTTATCTAAGGTGACAATTGGAAAGTGCTGCTTTAAATGTAGTGCATTTCCTGGCTGGGCTGGTCCATCCCCCTTCTTTGTTAACCTCACTCACTTTGGAGATTTCTTTCGCTAGCTCTAGCATTAGGGTGGAGCTGAGGGATTACTCTGATTTGCCAAAGGCCTCATCTTCACCAGGATTTTCATTTACCTTAGTTACCACCTGTTATGAACACATGTTAAGAACACACACTTTTTTTCCTAATTCAAACAAGGCCTAAGACCGTATCTCTATGTACTTCATCAGAAAGGATGATGTTGCCAGATGTAGCCATTTAATGTGCATATATGAGCTTTTTCTGTTAACTTATATAGGACATGTCAGAGTAGGAGAAGCAGTCCCTCTGTCAATATCAATTGCTGTTAGAGTCCCAAAGACTTAAAAGCATAACATAACTGATCTTTAATTTTCACAGGCTAATTTTCAATTTATGTTTTTGAAGATTGCTCCAAGGGAAAAAAGGGCCACACAGTATCTTTTCCCATGGTCTCCCACAGGCCCAGACAGATACAGGTATTTGCCATATAAATAATAAATCCATGAGCTATATTTTTATTCAAAAATAATCTATTTGGTACATACCCAAAATAAAATTCTTTTCTCTGCTTTGAAAAACCCAAAGTGACCTCTGTAAACAAACCCAGAAAGAGATGAAGAGAGTAAATCTGTAGTGAAGGCAGCCATCAAGCAGCAGAAGAAAGTTTGCCAGGCCAATCTGATGTCCCAGAAAGAGGCCACCTCTTCCAGTGTGAACAAGAGTCCACCCACTGGAGCTCGGAATACCGAGGCTATTCCTGCTCCTGCACCAGCTGTAATGAAATTCCTCCTAAAACACGAAGAAAAATAATTTGTTGGAAAACTGTGGGGCACAGCATGCTTTAAGACGTACATGTTTAGAAAACTCAAGCAATGATAAAATACCTTGCCAATTTATTATTAAAACAAAAATATTTTTAAAGGCTGAAGATAGGGGGCATTGTTTGGGGGATATAAACTTTTCACTCTGAGGTTCTAAATTCAAACCTGATACACAACAGTAATAATTAGCGGCTGTTTGGCAGCTTAGGAGAAATGAGCATATTTCAGTCCGCTGCCAAGCACACAAAGGTTCATGTCAAACTAGACTGCCAAACGAGAGGTTAAGTGAACCCAAAGGTAAGCATAACTCTCAGAACTGTTAGCTGTGCATCCATATGTTAGTAACACTATGAGGGTCATATACTGAGGGGATTGGGCAATAGTAGATGCTGATTGATTTTTCTATTAGCTTTTCTCTTTTTTGATCCTATCCTCAACATACTTCTCTCTCCTACTGCATTGCATTAGGAACTCAGTGTGTTTGTATGATGACCAATTTTCTGATTCCTCAGAACACTGCCTGTATTATCGGCAGTGACACTTATAGTTAAATTTGCTCAACACTTTCTATTAAAAGACCCTGTTTTCATTTGCTTTTAACTTTGTCGAACTTTTGGGCTGCAGTTTCCCATGTTGGGCATCTGGTCAAGCTGAAATTTTCTACACATTTTCATCTGTAATGGTTCAGCAGTTTCTCAGAACAAGGTTGAAATTTTGTGGCCAGATAGATACAGGAGGTCAAACTAGATGATCTAATGGTCCCTTCTGTCTTTAAAATCTATTAATCTTGCTGTATAAAATGGGGATAATACCACTACCTCCCCTCACAGGGGTTTTAGAAAGATAAATTAATTCATTGTTTATGAGGCACTTCGATACTATAGTTTGGGAGCCATAGAAAAGCCAGTCAGCCAATAAAAAATTCTGTCTTCTGAGCACACTTTGAACAGTGTACTATAAATAAGGGCTGGGACCACACAAACAAGGAGAAAGCAAAATATTAATCACAGCTCATTCAGTGAGCACTGTCCATCCTGTGCACTGAATGATGCAGCAGTCCGGTGGAAAAAATAGTTCGCAACTGGTAACGAGTGGAGTGCCCCAGGGGTCGTTCCTGGGGCCGGTTCTGTTCAACATCTTCATTAATGATCTTGATGATGGAATAGACTGCGTGCTTAATAAGTTCACGGTTGACACTAAGCTGGGGGGAATGGTAGATACTCTGGAGGGCAAGGACAGGATCAGAGAGACTTGGACAAATTGGAACACTGGGCCGAAAGAAACCTCATGAGGTTCAACAAAGACAAGTGCAAAGTCCTGCACTTAGGATGGAAAAATCCCATGCACTGCTACAGGCTGGGGACCGATCGGCTAAGTAGCAGCGCTGTAGAAAAGGACCTGGGAGTTATGGTGGACGGGAAGATGAATATGAGCCAACAGTGTGCTCTTGTTGCCAAGAAGGCCAATGGCATATTAGGCTGCATCAGTAGGAGTACTGCCAGCAGATCGAGGGATGTGATAATTCCCCTCTATTCGACACTGGTCAGGCTGCATCTGGAATACTGTGTCCAGTTTTGGGCTCCCCACTACAGAAAGGATGTGAACAAATTAGAAAGAGTCCAGCGGAGGGCAACAAAAATGATTAGGGGGCTGGAGCACATGACTTATGAGGAGAGACTGAAGGAACTAGGCTTATTTAGTCTACAGAAGAGAAGACTGAGGGGAGATTTGATAGCAACCTTCAACTACTTGATGGGATGCTCCAAAGAGGAGGGAGCTAGGCTGTTCTCGATGGTAACAGAGGACAGAACAAGGAGCAATGGTTTCAAATTACAGCTGGGGAGGTCAAGATTGGATATTAGGAAAAACTTTCTCACTAGGAGGGTGGTGAAGCATTGGAATGGGCTACCTAGGGAGGTGGTGGAATCTCCATCTTTGGAGATTTTAAGGCCCGGTTAGACAAAGCCCTTGTTGGGGTGATTTAGTGGGAGTGGTCCTGCTTTTTAGCAGGGGGTTGGACTAGATGACCTCATGAGGTCCCTTCCATCCCTATTATTCTATGATTCTATGAATAGTCTGACAGCGTTTCCCAAACTGTGTTCCACAGAACACTGCTGTTCCACGCAATGTGAATAGGTGTTCCATGAAAAAAATTTCAATGCTAGCAATATTTTTCTTCTATCTCTTTTAAATCAACTTTTAAGCAATACATGCGGCAAGTTTTCAGTATGAACCCCCTCCCCCACCCCAGACCAGCATGTATGTGTTCCGTCAAAACGTTCCAACCCCAGAAGTTTTCTGTGGCCAATTTAGTTTGGGAAACACTGGTCTATGACTAAGGACCATATATTAATGTATATGCACAAGGGGCTGAATTAAGGTTTCCCAGGCAGCGTTAAGTCTAGCATTTCCTGACTTTTGGCTGCCTGACTTTGGAAACTTAGCCTTCTTTTACCATAGTTTTTTTGTGAGTCACTGCATGCTGACAAGTTCCAAAGGGGTAGCCATGTTAGTCTAGGTCAGCAAAACAAACAAGGAGTCCTGTGGCACTTTTAAAGACTAACAAATTTATTTATCGCATGAGCTTTCATGGGATTGTTCTCTGAGGCAGAGTGACACCCATTCCATTTACATCCTCACATTTAGATCTGCACTTGGACACCTCTATTTGCTAATATCTAATCCAGTTGAATTATCACATACAATGCCACAGACCAGGTCAATATTACCTTAATCTATGAGGTCAAGCCTCTCAAGGTACCTCTACAGTGAAATAAAAAAATCTACAACATGGCCACAGCTGATCCAATTCAGCCAACTCAGGTTTGCAGAGCTAAATATCGCAGTGTAGATGTTGGGGTGTGGCTAGAGCCTGAGCACATTAAAAACTTGTGAGGGGGAGTGTCTCACAGCTCAAGCTACAGCCTAAGAGGAATGTCTCCACTGCAATTTTCAGCCTCACAACCTGAGCCCTGCAAGCCCAAGTCCGCTGATCCAGGGTCCAAGACTCAGTGCTGCAGATTTTTTTATTGCTGTGTAGACATACTCTCATACACCTCAACTAGTGCTGCCTGGTAGAGTAAGGGTTACATGATGCTGGTATACTTAGCCAACAGCCACTACATTTGTGAAGCAATAACATTTAAAAGACTCTAGAGAGGATACCAAATCTATTCACTGCTCCAAAAATAGACTCGAAAGGTGTATCCCACTGCCCAGAACGACAACAACAAGGAAGAGAGAAGCTAACCTCTGTTTGCTGTTCACAGTTAATCCTTTCTGTATAAGCAGGGTTTCTAGATGACTTATTTCTCCCAGGAGTTTCCCTGCCTCTGTAAGTCAACTCTTCTCTAATTATCTTATATTGTACTATTACAAAACAAAATCAAAATCTTTTGCTGCTCCTCTTACAGCAATTACTAATTTTTTCCATGTGTAATAATTTGTTTAATAGGCATATCTCTGATTTGTTTCTCAAACTGAACATGAAGGTTAAAAGACAAAAATCATATTTTACAGGCTGTACTGTCTGATTATCCTTTGAGCCACAGACAGCTCACAATGGCCTTTTCTTTTTGTAAATGAGGGGTTTTTCCTGCTTCGTCCTTGCCTTGGAAACCAAAAAAAAACCAGTGCAGTATGGGTCTTTTTATTTATGTACTTTCATGACAAAAGCAATATCCAAAAGACAGAGCCTGCCCCTGAAAATCCTTACTCATGCAAGTAATCCCATTGACTTCAGCGGGAATATTTACAAAAGCAGACTTGCAATATCCAGACCATAGATATTCATTAGCTGAGAAGATTCAGATTAAAAAGAAGTATGACAGTCTATCATTTTACAGTGGAAAAAAGGAAACAAGCCTGTCTCTCTTACGCACATGATGTGGATTGAACTGAAGATGTAGAATCCTCAGGATAGCCAGGAACAAAGAAGAAAGGTTTGAACTCAATAAGTATCTTCATGCTGAATCATTTTAGACAGAACTAAATTAAAAAGTCTAATATTTTAAACTCACTTTGTAGAGGTGTGAAAGACAACATAAAATGCCAGGCAATGGAGAATTGGGCTCCAAGGCTGCGTCTACACTGGCAAATTAAGTCGACTTAAGCTTGGCTTAAGTCGACTTAATTTGCCCTGAGTCTACACTACACTTTGCTTAAGTTGACTGAAGCAAAATAAAGTCGACTTAATGAAAATTAAGTCAACTTTATTAAACCTGCTTTTTACTCGACCTAAGGCTTAATTCGACTTTCTAAAGTCGAATTAAGCCAGTGTAGTCCTGGGGTAGCCCTAAATCGACTTAGGGCTACCCCAGGACCACACCAATGCCCAATGAACAACCAATGAACAACCATTGTCTCCTTAATGGCTCATCAGGATACTCTCTGGGACCATATCACCTGATAGATTCCTTAACATTAAGGAGACAATGGTTGTTCACACCCTCCCATTTAAGGCATTTGTACAGAAGGACACAAGTTAAAGTATGGATATAACATCAAATTCTTAGCTTCTAATCAAAATAGAATTCCTAGACATAAACTATATAATCATTCCCAGCAAATAACTACCTTTCTATTGATACCAAACATGACATAGTTCCTATGGATTATAGCATTTATGAGATATCCATAGAAAATAATATCATAAATGCTTCCCTAAATCCAGACAGTGTCACACACAGGGCTCTGCCTTGCCAGGGTCCCTGTACCCCTTTGCCCCATTGTACACAGGGGGTGCCTCCCCGCCACTGTGGACCTGCCCAAGGTCCCCCTATCCCCACAAAGTCAACCTAGAGCATCCAGTGTGGA
>ML685766.1:7449987-7461854 GCA_007922175.1 Pelusios castaneus
CTGATATTATTTTCCCAACTACAAATATGTCACCACACTGGGATTTCACTAATTTTCTGCTCCATTCTGACTTATTTTTCCATTCTTTTGCTCCTTTTGCAGTCATTTACACCTGTGCAAAGTGGGTGTAAAATACCACCACTCATGTGAGAGAACAATTCTGATTTGAGTGTTTTACACCAACTTTCCACAGGTATAAATAATTATGCAAGATGTAAAGCAATCAGGCCCTGACTGTTTGATTTCTTGCACAGTTTTTCTTACCCCAAATGAATCATTGGGCCTTCTGGTCCACAAAAGAGCCCAGAGGCTACAGCCAGCACACAAGAAATAAATGTCCCCAAAAAAGTCTTGATATTAAAAATGTGTTGAATAGAAGCACCATTCAGAAAACCTATGACTTCTGGAAGTCCATATGGTGCACCAGCTGGACAAAAGAACTGGAAAGAGAAAGAGTCAAAGATGATTTCCAAATACATGAATTCAATCCACCTGCAGCTAATAATTGCAGCTTACATTGCTCCATTCACAAACAGTTCATAACTTCTCTAAGAACTTACAGTTTCTTGTTCTCTCAGGTTATCCATTCTTTCAGTTTCTCCTTCTACATAGCTCAAGACTTCTGTTTTAAGTGAATAGACATGTAACATCAAACATATACCCCTTCCTAAAGTTTTTTGGACAGTTCAGTGAAATTTTTATTTTTCTCTTCCCCCTCCATCTACTTCTCCCCCCATTTGACAATTAGCTGCCTTCTCATGATTAAATTGAACACAGTAAAATGGGAGGTGGGAAACTAGCATTCTGTGTTGGCTTTGCAGTCTGGGAGAGGAGCTGAAGCCTCAAAGGAGAACTGGAAATGTAAATTACACTCATTTTACTCAGAGATCTGGTCCAAAGCCCATTTGAAGTCAATGTGAGTCTTTATATTAGGATCAAGTTCCTATTGAGTGCCCCAAGTCTGTGCAAGTTACTCTAATTTGCCACTTGTATCCATTTTATGACCAACATACAACTTACACCATTATTTACACCACCATTTAATTTGTCTGAGACTTCCATAGGTATTGTACATGCTCACAGGGGCTAAATTTGCTCTCAGATTGAATATCAATCCCAGGACTCCCTACATTGCTGTAAAACAAAAATTGTGGGAAATGCTGACAACCTTAATTACAGTACACTCAGAAGGCTCTGCCACAACAACAAAAAACAGAGCAAGGGATTTGACTGTCTCAGCATTATAGACATATGTTGTGCCACAGCCTGTTTCCCAATGAAGACTACACACTATACATGCTCTAAAACTCCTTCCCCGTAATTACGTCAACAACCTCCATCTCTCAGAACTGAATTGCACTGATAATTTACAATAGTTGATTAAAAGACATACTTACGATCACTAGCCCTGAAGATACAACAATCATGGCCAGTCCTGACCCAAGTATGCAAATCCAGGTCATGTGGAAGTTGCCGTCCTGCCAGTTTTAAAAATAATTTATTAGTATCAGCAATGGTATAGAACACAAGTACGTATACTGCCCCTAAAGACTCTACCAACACCAGATAATGATATAGATTTAGAGAGAGACATCCTGTATTTCATCTAAGTTGACAGTCAGTTCATCATGAACCCAAGCCTCAGAAAAATGATCATGGGTTCAGTCTCTGTACTTTTCTTCATACTTACAACCTATGTACTGACAAAAATCAAGGATCTACTGCATATGTCTGTTCATTTATCCATTTTCTTATATAAACAACTGTAGCAAGTGCTACAGTTTACAGCATACAAGAAAGAAAAGCAGGAGAAGGAGAAAAGAAAGTGCTGCAGACTATTCAAAAATATGGGGTTGAATCTGAGTTTTAGGTAAGGGCAAAGGTTCAAAGTGGCTCTCAGTTTTCCAAACCAATTTGCTCATACCCATATAATATAACAAATGGTATTTTAGCATTCACTGAAGGCCCCAGACCAAGATAGAACTTAAGAAATGAAGTCAATGGCTATGTCTCCACTTACTAAAGTTAGTTCGAATTAGTTAATTTGAACTAACTAATTCGAACTAATTTTAATTCGAACTAATTTTAGTTAGTTCGAACTAACAATTTGAACTAGCAAAATTTAGTTCGAATTAGTGAATTGCATTGAGTTCAATGGGCCGGTTAGTTCGAACTAAGCAATTAGTTCGAACTAACATGGCCCCATTGGTTAATTCAAACTAACTAGTTCAAATTAACCCTTAGTTTGAATAGCATATTCGAATGTATTAGTTCATATTAAGGAAGCCCTTAATTCGAACTAATGAAAGCCTAGTGTAGCCATGGCTTAAGTTAGTTCAAATTAAGCTTCCTTAATTCGAACTATTTTGCCAGTGTAGACATAGCCAATGAGACTTGAAAACGTACTCAAGTGATATATTGGATGGAGAAGCTTTCCTGAATTGGGGCCTCAATCTATTGCAGTAATTAACTCTTGTATTTTTCCAAGTAATACCAGCCATAAATTCATCTAGATAGCTTCCTCTGTTATTCCCTGAATAAAGTGACCTCTCTTATTTAAACAACATGTTTCATTCTGCCGGGTTTTTTAGCTTGTTTGTTTGTTTGTGTTTGGATTGACCACAGTCATGCTGTCTCCAGAACTCAGCACAAGCACATCAACGCCCACATACTTTATAAAATTCCAGACTGCTGGGTTTTGATTCATTGTTCATGCAAGCTAAAATTGCCCCCTTTGTTTCCAAAACCATAGTGGTGCAGCGGGCCACCTCAGTATTCCTGTCTCACCTCATGACGAGTCTTTTGTCTACTGTACTGTACAGAGCAGCAAAACAGGAAGGCAAGAAACACAAAACTGAATCAGCTGCTTTGTGGTTGGAGAGTAAATTTAGGTTGTGGGAAGTCTTTACAGCAGGAACCCTCTCATTACTTAATGGTATTGCAACCAGCACAAAGACCTTTTGATCTTACTGTGGTCTCTGGCACAACTGTAATACAGCATCAACACCACAAGGATAGAGGGCTGAGTTCTCCCTACTGCTTTGCAGCAGTGACACACAAAATGGAAATTTTGGGGTCCAGTACTATGATTGTTACAGTGACCTGGGGACAAACTGCAGTTTCTTGGCAGACTAGCACTCAGAGCATCATATAGGTCATACCACACACACACACACACACACACACACACACTAGTAGTATGACTGGAACCCGTTTTTAATTGTTCTCTTATCTCAGAGGTACCCTGATAATCTCAGCCCCATCTACTTCAGATGTCAAGTCCACCTCTGCATTTTCTTGAAATGCTTAAGCCTCCCCCTTCACCTGAGAAGGCCTTGGAAGCATTATTCTAAAGTCCCGACTTTTCATGAGACATCCAAACATGTTAAGTTTTCATACCATGCTCATTACTGATATTTGAACACCATCCATACTCATGGTCATTGTGCTCAGGTACCTGAGTCCAGTCTAGAATGTCTACCTTTTTCTACTCAAGATGGCAAAGCTCCTTTTCTGTTATGAACCTCTTAACTTGGACCTACCAAGTTCTCACAATCAGCTTCCTTCTTTTCTCAGCCATCAAGTAAGGTCGTCACCACCTTCTCCCCCACAAAAAAGGATACAATAAACTTCATGGTACTCAATTTATCTACCTTAGAAAGACTGAGCCTTAGTTAACTCTACCAAGATTTGTACATGGTTCCAAAGTGCGTAACCATCATAAACCTGAAGCATAGACATCCAAGGCACTATTCTAGCTGCTTCTGTATTATCAGTTATGCAGGTGAATTTTAGGCCCTTCTGCTACCATAGACATGTACATTTTTAGTTCCAATTTCAAGAAACAATGTATTAAAATTGGGATGCAAATCTGGCTCTCATATCAGCTATTCTAACTTGTGCAATAAATCACATTGACAGTGTGATTACTCATGTGAGTAGGGTTTGTAGTGCGGGGCCCATAATTTGATACAGATGTGTATATCAGCTGACATGAATAGTCTGACATTTTCAAGACATGTAGGGAATCTTTTGTTTGTTTGTTTGTTTGTTTAATAGTTAATAAAAGTCTTTTGGGATACTGATTGATGGAAACAGCTTTCTAGAAAATTAAACTAAGCTTCACTCTCTTTTCAGTTCTACAAAATCAGTCCAGTTGAGATTGTTATGATTGCATTTACCAAATAGTTGCCTATATATGCAGAAGCCTTGCAAAGTCAACTGCTTATCGAGTACTGAATGTCAGCTATTGTATTTCCCAATGAGTTAGCAGATGCTTAAAGCCTTTAAGAAGAAATTCTTTAGCAAAAGAATCACTGACTGAAGATGCTAGTAGAGTAGCTGGGTAAGAATTTTATGTTTGTGGGGTTTTACTACCAATCAGAAGAAAGTAAAAAGAGAGGACAATTTATTTTTCTTATGCTCACCTGGAGGTATTTTTCCACCAGTTCCCATTTCAGTTTGATGAGATAGTCAATTATCTGATGGTTCAGGAATCCCAGCATTCCCACTCCTATTCCAATTAGCCCCATCAACAGCCATCGATCCCAGTCAGTTCTAAAGAGAGAAAAGCAACGTAAGTCCTTTTTCAGTGATCTCAAGGTGATTTGTCAAATTGCCTCTAGCAAATAGGCATGCTTCATTGTGTGTTGTTCCAATTATTATCTCTGACTGCAAGAGGGACCAAAACACACAAACATGGTATATTATGCAGGAGACAACAAATAAGCCTAGCAACCTTCCACTGGGAACCAGTTCCATTTGGCTAAGGAGCTAGATAGCCCTACTTGAAAACACAGTATTAATTAAGTAATTAATTATAATTCTAATGATATTATATTAACATAGATATTATAATAAAATTTATTAGATATCACACACACACACACAGAGGGATGTCAAAACTTTTTAACCTAAAGGACCAGAAATAGTATTTCTGTATTGATGCACCAAAAATATGTAAAGTGCTTTTTCTCCTCTCTAATGAATTTAGTACTCAGGGAGGTACTACTAGACTGACCATCCTGGAGACTGAAGTCTTCTATTTTACCCAGATGTTCTACTGACATTGAACATATCCCCACCCTGCCCCCTACCTGACTTGAAGGGACCACCCAACAGGCAGTCTTTTCAGGTCTATACCACACTCGGTCTCTGCAGAGAGATGCAGGGACTGCCAATACTCATCAACTATAGTGAAGATTTTTGCAGTAGAATACCTGTGAGTTGTTCTGAGATCACCAACTCATTTCAGAGCAGTCACTTAGCAGGCATCACACAGTAAAATCAACTTTAGGACACTACCACCCTGAGCAAGATTTTTGGGGAATGCTACTCATATCTTACATATACATAACCATGGGGGTCTGGTGGCACTATAATCTCCATCCAGAAGGGAGACCCAGGCAGATCCTGACACTAAGCCCTGGGCTATGTCTACACTGGCAAGTTAGTTCAAATTAAGCTTCCTTAATTCGAACTAACTTAAGCCTTGGCCACACTAGGCTTTCATTGGTTCGAATTAAGGGCTTCCTTAATTCAAACTAATAAATTCGATTATACTTTTTGAACGAATGGTTAATTCGAACTAGTTAGTTCGAATTAACCCAATGTGGCCATGTTAATTCGAACTAAGCACTTAGTTTGAACTAACCGGGACATTGACCTTAATGCAATTGACTAATTCGAACTAAGCAAGTGCCATGCATGGCACTTGCTTAGTTCAAACTAGCATTCTAGTGGGGCCATGCTAGTTCGAACTAACTTTAGTAAGTGTAGACATAGCCATGGTGTCTTCACTAGGCTGAGTCAGAGGGAAACCCCTTCCCTCTGACTCAGAGCTATGCTCCTTGGTGGGGTGGTCTTATTGAATCAAGTTCCTGATCGGCTGAGCTGGTCTTCACAGACCCAATCAGCTGATCAGGGAGATCAATATTCACTGCTGTCAGTGAAGACAAGCCCTTTAGAAGGTTTGCTGAAATCATGCAATTTACTTCTCTAATGGCTAAGAAGGCAGATATTATTCAGCCATCAGTTCCACATTCATCTGAGTTCATGTTCGTTCTCAGAAGAAGCAAAGTGTTATAGATGGGTATTAAATAGTATATATTGAATGGCAGATGTAGTTTTATCTGTCATAATGGCCTCAAAAATTTTACTGTGTTTTCCCCAGTTTTAGTTTATGCATTGACACATAAAATTATGCCTTTGTAATACCTTATATGTCCCTTATATATAATGTATATCTATGATGCTATATAAATAATTCCTGGTTAGAATAAAGCAACATTTACTTCTAAACCATCCCTCACAGCTATTGTTTATTTCTTGGGCTCATAAAACATTTCTAGAGAGAACATTTTTTACTTTACACTCTACCACGTTCAGATATTTGCAAGCAATTTCCCCTGAGGATACCCCCAAATCCCTTGGAAAGTCTTTAATACTTTTTCCTTCCAAACTATACAAATTGAACAAAGGGTTATAGTATTGGCATGCTCAGTAAATTTGTGAGGACCAAAGATATAAGCATTTCCCGGAAGTGACATTGAATAAAAGGTTAGTTGCCCTTTTTGGCAATGATTATGTGAAAATATTTTCTTAAATAGGGAATTAAATGAATAGCCACTCATTCCTTTACTACTACTTTTTCTGAGCATCTTTCACAAGGACTAAATTCACTTTATTGGTTTTTAAATAATATTTTGCAGTTCAGTAGCACCTTCCATCTAACTAGCTCAGTGAAATTTTGTGAACATTGGTGAACTCAGTCTCTGAGAACCCCTGTGAGAGAGAATATGTAGACACCCACCATCTTATGAGCTAGAGAAAGAAGCAGAAGATATTGTTCTGGGACAGATGCACAAGGGAATGGGGTATGATTATACAGCTAGAACTAGAACAAAATTCAGATGTTTTAATGCCCAGTCCAGGGCATGAACCACAAGACCATTCTGCCTTCCCAGCTTCAAAAATAAATAAATAAATAAATAAATAAATAAATAAAAAACAAATCAAAACAAAAAAAAACAAACCACCAACAAACTTTCCATCTCATGATTCTAGTATCTACTTATCTTATTGACCCTTACTCTTTTGGGCACTTTTCACAAGGGTTAAGAGAGTGAGAGAGAGCTTAAAGTCTTTGTGTGACCTTAGAAAAGTAATTTATTCTCTGACTCAGATCCCAGCTGTAAAATACAGATAATGCTTTTTTCACTCTCCCAGTGTGTTACAAAGATGAATTCATCAGTATTTGTGGGGCACTCAGAAACTACAATGGGGAGGTGCATGCATCAGAAGATAGACTCCTCTCTCTCCTCCGATTTTCCACAATTGAATTAATTTACTCTATAGAAAGACCTATACATTTCAGTTTATATTTTTACCTATATTCTGGTGCTAATCAGAGTTAAACAAAGTTGCCTGTGGTCTAGAAGAAACAGGACAGTACACATTTGAGGGATTGTTACCTGTATGTTTTCTCCTGTAACCACTTCTTGTAAACTCTACTGTGTGAAGGTAGATAATCCAAACTCTCATGGGGTGCTTGACATTCTCTGTCCTCCCTTCTGCAGTTATAGTTTGCTGAGCCATCTTGCTTGCTGCTGCGATATCTCCTACGAGCCAGAGAATTAATCAAATCCTGCCCTTCTTCTATCAGCAGCATCTGCTCTTCACTATTATCCATGCATCCCTTACAGGAAAGAAGGGCTGACATTTCAAAAACCCCAAGAATCGTTGGAGTGTTGACAAGAATTATTAGAGACTGAACACATCAGTCACTTTCCTTCCCAGTGAAGGGTTGCAATGGAAAAATACATCAGGGCGGTGTACTCTACCTGTGCAGCAGGGACTGGCTGACTATGTTATGGGTTTGGTTTGCTGTGGCAGTACATAGACCTGGCTTGTTTGTGTCACTGAGAACTTGTATGAACTAGATCTTATTGGTGAAGAATTCATTCTAAGTAGAGAGATTTAGTTGTGGGTTAGTTTGTCCTCAATGAATGCACAAATGAAGAAGGGAAAAAAGAAGTTTTTTTAAAAATGTCAATTGAACACAAGTTGGGTTCTTCAAAAGTCTTGATCAACTCATATAAAAAAAAAGTAGACTGCTGAAGCATTTGAAACAGTACACTGAATCCTCAGTACTGTATCATAAAAAGATTGCTTCTGATACACACACAGTCAGATCCATGCTACAGAATGCAGCTTCTGATCTAAACATCCTCAGATGTTTGGCTACCTGTGGTGGATATACAAGTGGCCTAAGAGGGGAGAGTACATGGGGTGGGTTCTGAGTTATTACAGAGAATTGTTTCTTGGGTAACTGGCTGTTGAGACTTGCCCACATGGTCAGGGTTTAACTGATCCCCATATCTGGGGTCGGGAAGGAATTTTCCCCCAGGGCTGATTGGCTTGGGCTCTGGGGGTTTTTCACCTTCCTCTAGCACAGAGCATGGCTCACCTACCGGTGAATTCTCTGTATCTTAAAGTCTTTAAATCATGATTTAAGGAGGTAAATAACTCAGTCATAGATTGCTGGCCTATAGCTGGAGTGGGTGGGAGAGGTCTTGAGGCCTGCATTTTGCAGGAGGTCAGACTAGATGATCATACTGGTCCCTTCTGACCTTACAGTCTATGAGACACTGGGGATGTCTAGCTTAGGCACATGCTTAATTACAAACTGAACTGTCTCTCCCATTTCACTTAAATTCAGCACCAACACCTGCCTAGACACTTAATCACAAGTCAAGTACAATTTGAGAAAAGGGTACAATGAATGTTAAAGATCTTTGAGACCCCTAAAATGGGTTGGAATGCTTTCTGGTTTTTAACATTTGAAAACTATACAGAGAATTTCTTTATGACTTGAGTGTCACAAGTAAAAATTGAAAATTTCAATTCTTCAACAAATTAACTCAATAACATAAATTCGTAAGATTATTTGCTCATCTAAATACACAATAAATAAGAGATGTACTATGCTCCCCCAGAAACAAAAGAATCTCGTTTTTTCTATTTATATTTCATTCTCTGTTTTCTATTAAAGAACACTCAATTGAGACACACCTTAAATATTGAGATTTGTTTTCTACCCTCACAAACAAGCCTGAGGCAAACCTAATAGAAGGGAGGAAAGGGCACCAAAAATCAGCAAAACACAATCACTCTACAGTGGCATTTTTATGAGTGCACATTGTCAGATGAGGCCAGAACAATCTGCATCTACTTCAGAAGATCAGAAATATTTACTATAAACAGAAAATAAGTAACAATACAGTGTGTTTGCCTCCTGTGGTTCAGGCTTTTGGTAACTCAAAACAGGACAGAAGAAGATAGATCTGCTATATTCCAGCTGCTTTATACTGTTGGCTATGCAATGCAAAAATAGGGAAAAGTTACAGCAAATTTCTTCAGATTTTGCATGAGTGCTTCCTGGTCCTGCTGCAACTAATGAGTGTTAAATGGCTGGGATAAAAAGAACAACAACGTGTTACTGCTGGCTAACTGGAAGAAATGCATGAAAATAAGATGAACATGTTATATTTGATCTATCTGCATTTAGGTTCTTATACCATGGCCACTGGTGTAGTATTTGAGTGCTATACTGGTCCTTTCTTTCCAGGATTTTCAAAAGCACTTTACAGGTTATAACAAAGAATTGTACCCTTCCTGAAAACCCAGAGAAAAAAGAGAATAGTCAGAAAGATGGTGAATGAGGTCCTGTTAGGAAAAATATTAATACTCTTTAATTTGTGTCTTTGGCACTGGGATACTACAACAATGAGTGCATTAGGAATATGTGAGGTACTCCCAACAGAGATACAATAACAAGGGGTCAGTTCAACACCAACACCATTGAAATACAGACATTGCGAGAGAAACCCAGCAGTTATTTATCAGCACAGAGAAACAATAAGCAACAGTTTAGGGCATGGAGTGAAGCGTATTTTTTTCCACTTGAAATTGTAGGCACAATATAGGGAGGCATAACTATCAGCTGAGCTGGAATTTAGCCTACATTTACCTAAAAAGTATCAGGGTCTTAAATGACTACAGGCTGTCAAGGTCTTGGCGTTGCTCCTCATCGAACAGAGTGATAAAGCACTATGTCTAATTAAATACTAAACGTTGTGTGCTGTTTTTGCTTGGATTTATAACTCTACTCCAAAATTAAAATAGGAAGAAGGCGGTAAGAGAGAGTGTAAAGAGAAGGAAAACTACCCATTGATGTCAGTGGAGATATGATTTCATCCAGTGTAATTATTTATGTACATCTTTTATACAAGAACATGTGTTTATATACACACATAGTATATAAATATTTTGGATTACATATGTGCACGTATATGGCCCTGTATATATGATATGATACTGTTCATAATGCATATATGAAGATAAAATCTATTGAACAGGCAGAGAAATGTGAAACATACCTGAGTAACCTACATTCTGGCTAAAATCAAGCTACTCACAGATGTAGTGCAAAAAGAGGACCCAGGATCTTTTTAAGGGGGAAAAGGCAATACATCGCATTTATTATTAGGAAAACACAGTTGTGTTAATAACTAATATTTAATACACACATATTCACACATGCACCCCAGATGTTCTGCTGTTGTTCATGTATAGCTACCAGTCCTGATTGTTGCTTGTGATCATAACTTGAGTTTGTGGTTAGTGTTCGCAGCTCATGGAAGCTACCTGGCCAGGGAAGCTGGGCATGAGGAAGAGCAGGGTCTCTGTCGGGCACACAGCTGTGCACCGATGCTCTTGGATGGTGTGCAGAACATTACCCAAAACGATGCAATCTCACCCATCTTTTTATCCATGGATTTTGCTGTGTCAACACTGCCTCAATGTACTGTATGACCATGAGTCATCAGTTAATGGCAGATGTGACTTTGATCTTGTTTTTGATGAGGCTTTTTGTCCGTTTCTTTCTAGGGTGGATTCTTCTTGCTTTTGCAGGGTTTGATTGCATGGAGGGAGTGCCGGCAGTTTGTCATCAGGACGGGCTGGAGTTGGAGACTGATCCCATCACACACACCCTTCATTCACTCATCCAAACTAAGTTAAAAACACATCTAAACAAAGTTTCCCAGTTTCCTCAGCCCAAAATTTAGGCTGAGCAATACAAAATGAAGAAAACAATTTTAAATGGAGTTTTGGTTACAATATGGAGTTTCAAGTGAATGAATCAATGAATATTCCATATAGAAATTTCTCTTTGAAGCAATACTATAGTATAAATTCATCTTTAGCGCTACACAGATGGCATAAATATGCCTTACTCCAAGTTTACCTCTCGTTTACATAACAGATAACTATATTATCTCAAATAGAGAGAGTCAATATACTGTACTTGTGTGGCAGTGCTTTACTCTACTCTTCTTAGCTGCCAAGTGATGTTTTAGACTCACAACCAAAAAGGCTCCCTTTTCCAGTCAGACTTAATTCTATTGTGTAATGTAAACCCTTCAAAAGCTGATGAACTGTGCAGCAAATTAATGAAGCCACTTAGTGGTGCACTATAGATGTAAACATTGGAAAGCAACAGAAAACATTTCAACACTTCTCAAGGATCTGTGCTTTCCAGGGCCTCTGGATTGGCCATTGTTTTTTTGTCCCTTTTCTGAAGCTCAGATTATCTACTCAGTTCCTTCAGAGTAGAAAGGCATTTCTTTGAGGGATGATTAGGCCATTTAATAGACTTCCACATGAGCCTTTGAAAATTTTTAATTAAGAAACTTCTTTTTGGTGGACCAAAGTCACTGAGAAATTTAGATTCCTCTTCAGAGAAAAGAACTATGTGCCACCACTTTTCAGAAGAATACTTGCCCTATGCTTTCCCCCCAAAGCCT
>ML685766.1:7461864-7493531 GCA_007922175.1 Pelusios castaneus
GCACTGCTACCATAAATCTCCAGTTACAGGCACAGGACATACAGACACTTAAAATGGAGCACTCACAGGGACACTCCTCTGAGAAGTACTACTTCTCCCATGTATCAGAATGAGGAAATTCAAATACCCATATTGTCACACCCTAGAGTCACAGAACAACTTATTTAGCAGAGCTTTAATTCAACATTGAGAATCACTTTACTTCTTCCTTTGAAACACACCCAAGTAGACTATATCATAGGCAGCAAAATTCCCCTTAACAGCACCCTACCACCACTGAGCCCCCAACTAGGGCCAAATTATCAAAGGGGCTTTAGGGGCTTAAGCCCCAGGCCCTGGCCAAAAGGGGGCTCTGGGTTCCAGCCCCTAAAATTCCTTTGATAATCCACAACCCCTCCGCTCAGTGCTGGCAGGGCAGGAACAAGAGCGCTCCTGTTTTGCCAGCACTTTGGCGAGGAGGACAACAAGCCCTGGAGCTAGTGGGGGCGGGGGATCTGCGCTCCCACCCCGCCCATGGGCCGGCTGGTCCACCCCCGGGGGTGGGGCGGGCCAGAACCTGCTCACTCTGCCCGGGGGACAGGGCCAGCTGGCATGGCCCGTACTCTGGGCAAGCTTCCAGCCCGGCGCAACATATAGCTCTCCAGGGCCTGTGGCCCTGGGGGGCTACATGGGGGTTGCTGCGCCATGTCAGCCCCCCCCCCGCACCCCACATAGACTGGCCAGGTTGGAAGTGCTCTCAGGGTCCCCACCAGCGATGGGCCAGCCTGGGTCCTCCAGGCAAGTTAATCCAGCACTGCCCCCAATGTCAGACTCTTCCTGAAATATGCCAAACTTGTCATGTAGTAAGATTAAATAATGATCAGTAGACATAACAGGTTTCAGAGTTCCCTTATTAAGCTTTATTCAGCAAGTCTGGCAAGGACTGCCAGCAGACACACAGGTTTTCCTGAGTACTTAACAATCCTCCCATTTATCACTATGGAAACCCCCAATGGCCCCAGTAACCTGAGATACCACATATTCCTCCCCCTCAAATAAACCCCTCCCACCCCAAGAAAGAATAAACATTAAACTGGGAGGTGAGGGTAGACTGCCCCATCTCCAGGCGAACCCCCAGGGAATTATTCTGCCCCATGATGAAGGGGTTGCCCCTAGCTAAAGATCCAGCTGAGTAGGAGGCCTTCTCACTCTAGGTGGATTGCGGCGGAGTTTTGGTGGACCCACACCAGAAGGTGGTATTGGTGGCGATTTGTCTACAGGTACCGGAGAAGTAACGGGCTCCGGCGAAGATGTTGTGTCCGGTTGGGCCGGGGTGGAGGCCAATGGTGTTGAAAAGGTGGCTGGAGAAGGAGACACATGAACCACTGAATCGTGACTTGATGGTATATGTCCGACAAGGGGGATGTCATTTAAGTTGGTTTGAGATGTACCCTCAGGGCAGGTATGATGTGGTAACTGATCAACATGCCGCCGCCAAGACAGGCCATCCACTGTTGGGATAGAGTAGGAAACAGGTCCTGTTTTGGCGATGACTATTACTGGAACCCGTTTAACTCCAGAAGCATAGTTTCGAGTGAGGACAGGCTGGCCAGTTCTGAAGGTGCGGTCCTTCATTCTTGGCGCACGTCTGATGACCTGGTCCTGCTGTTGGCGTTGAACCACTTGTCGTGTTTCTTGTGGTTTCAACAAATCAAAGCAAGAGCACAACTGCTGTCCCATCATAAGGAAAGCTGAAGACGCTTTAGTTGTGGCCTGCAGAGTGTTTCTATAGGATAACAAGAAGTTGTCCAGACGTTTCAGAAGGGGTGAATGTCCCCTTGCCAGTTTTAGAGCTTGCTTCATAGTCTGTACGAATCTTTCTGAGAGTCCATTGGTGGATGGATGATATGGTGCTGACTGGATGTGATGTATGCTGTTGGCCTTCATAAAACTTTCAAAGCCCTGGGAAATGAATTGCGGTCCATCATTGCTCACCAGCTGCTCTGGGAGACCATAACGACTAAAGAAGCCACGTAGGTTTTAGATAGTGTTTTCCATAGTAGTGGATTGCATTACAGAGACTTCTGGCCATTTGGAATGGGCATCAACAACAATTAAAAACATACATCCTTCGAATGGGCCAGCAAAATCAATGTGAATACGTTGCCATGGCCTTTCTGGCCAGTCCCACGGGTGGAGAGGTGCTAACTGAGGTGCATTCCAGATGCTCTGGCACAAGGTGCAAGCTCTAGCCGTCTCCTCGATGGCCCTGTCCACGCCCGGTCACCAAAAATAGCTTTGTGCGATTTCCTTCATGCGCACTATGCCACAGTGACTGGAATGGAGCTGTTCCAACAAATGTGGTCTTAATGAAGGCAGAATAACGACACGCATGCCCCACAACAAACAGCCAGACTGGGTTGATAACTCCATCTGCCTAGACATATAGGGGCGGAACTCAGGTGCGACCTGGGAGTCAGGCAATGATGTTCCATGTATCACAAGATCCATAACTCAAGATAATACTGGGTCTACGCGTGTTGCTCTCCTTACTTGAGTAGCTGTGATAGGTGTATTTTCCACCTGATCAAAGTAAAAGATTCCTTCCTGGTCTGAATCTTGATGGGCTACTGGTAATGGTAGTCTTGAAAGACCATCTGCATTGCAATGCAAAGAGGATTTCCTATACTTGATCTCATATGTATATCCAGAAAGCATCAATGCCCATCGTTGCATATGACTAGCAGCCAAAGTTGGAATGCCTGTGTGGTCCCAAAATCGATGTTAGGGGTTGTTGGTAAGTGAGGAGCATGAATTTCTTTCCATACAGGTACTAGTGGAATTTCCAGACCCCAAAAACAATTCCCAGTGCCTCACATTCAATTTGGGCATAATTAGTTTCTGCCTTGGTCAAGGTGCGTGAAGCAAAAGCGATGGACCTTTCTTCTCCTGAAGGCATAATGTGGGACAGCACGGCCCCAACTCCATAAGGGGAGGCATCACAGGCTAGCTGTAGAGGTAAGGACAGATCAAAGTGTGTCAGAACCCTTGAATTAGTCAATGTGAGTTTAGCCTTGTTGAACGCAACATCACAGGCTTCAGTCCAGTTCCAGCTCCTGTTTGACCGAAGGAGTTCATGTAAGGGTTTTAGAAGCATAGCTAACTGTGGAATAAACTTGCCAAAATAGTTCAGTAACCCTAAAAAAGAGCGAAGCTGGCTCACATTCTGAGGTGGTGACGCCTCCACAATTGCCTTCATCTTGGCCGGAGACTTATGAAGGCCAGCAGCATCAATTATATGTTCCAAATATTCAACAGAGGGCCGAAAAAATTCACATTTGTCTTGGCCAATGCGTAGGCCGTATTCCTCCAATCTTTGTAGGGTAGCTCTTAAGTTCATAATGTGCCCTGCTTCATTCTTGCTGGTGACCAGGATGTCATCAAGATAGCACTGTACTCCCAATAAGCCACTCAAGATATGGTCCATGACCCTCTGGAACAAGGCTGGGGCTGAAGTAATTCCAAAAGGCAAGCAACAGAATCCATACAGCCCCTTGTGCATCACAATGGTCAACAACTCTTGAGATTCTTCTTTGACATGCATCTGTAAATACGCTTGTCTCAAATCAATCTTGCTGAATTTTTGTCCCCAGCCAAACCCATGAAGAGGTCCTCGATGTGGGGAAAGGGGTATTGTTCTGCACATAACACTGGGTTATCCGTGACCTTAAAATCTCCACAAATCCGAATGGAGCCATCTTTTTTTACTATTGGGACGATTGGTGTCGTCCATTGGCTGTGAGTAACTGGCACTAAGGCTCCCTCCTTGACAAGTCGCTCCAAATCTGCTTCAGCCTTGGACCTGATGGTTAATGGCACCGGTCTGGCCTTCAAACATTTCAGTTGGCAGTCATGTTTAATATGTAACTTCACAGTGATTCCTTTTATGCTGCCTAAGTCCTCTCCAAAAACAGCAGCATGTTTCGCTAGTATCGTTGCCAGGTTTATTTCTTCTTCGGTCAATTGATGCACTTCTGCCCAATTGAATTGGATCTTCCTAATCCAAGACCTTCCCATTAAGGCTGGATAATTGCCTTTCACCACGAACAGCGGTAGGTTTGCTGTCTGGCCATTGAGCTTTACTTTCACATCAATAGTACTCAACCGGTGTACAGCCTCTCCTGTGCACGTTTTCAAAACAACTGTCATCGGTTTAAGTGGCAGATGTCTAAAGTCCTTCTCATATACAATGTTGGAAACTAATGAAACAGCTGCACCAGTGTCCAATTCCATGCGTACAGATTTGCTGTCCACCAGCGGTGTCACCCAGAATTTGCATGGGCCAGCTGTTAAAGACAAAACATGAAGTGACTCTACTTCTTCAGAATGGGTGCTGCCAAAATCACCATCAGTCTGTTCTACTGCATGTAGAATTTTCCTCTTGTTCCATTGGACCACCTGCTCATTGTTCACTGGTCTGCTGTTTTTGCTTGGCTCAGTCCTCTTGTTTGCAGGCACGTTCGACGTGTCCTTTCTTGCCACATCATCGACACAGTAGTTCCTTACACCAGCACTCTGATGCATGATGACCCGTTTTTCCACAACAGTGACATTCCCACCTTCCCAGGGGCTGAGTGATAGGTTCTTTGGATACCTTATGCGTCCCTGCATTCACCCTGATTAGCTGCATCTCTTGCATGGCCCGTTCCATAGAGACTGCAATATCAATGGCTTTCTGAAAGGTACGCTGAGCTTTGGTTAGCAGGCGTTTCGTTGTTTATTCACAGTGCAGGCCACACACTAGCCTGTCACATAGCATTTCATCCAACATGTTCTTGAAATCGCAGTGTTCTGCCAGCAGCCTGAGAGCTGCTACGAATTGTGCAATGGATTCACCTTCACCTTGATTCCTGTGATAGAACTGGTATCTCTCTGCTATTACCAATGGTTTTGGGGGGAAAATGTGCTCCTAGAACTTCTACAAGATCATCATATGATTTTGCCTCGGGTTTCTCCAGATAAAGCAAATTACATAGCAAATTATAGGTCTTAGCACCTATAATGGTCAAGAAAACAGGTACCTTCTTTTCATCGCGTATATCATTCGTTACCATGAAGTTCTGAAAGCGTTCTATATACAATTTCCAACTGGAAGTGGTAGAATCAAAATGTTCTGGAAAACCAGTGAGTGAAGAAGCTATGGTTGAACCAATAAGTGGAACTATGGTTCCCTCTTGTGGTTGTTTATCTCCCATGCAGCTATGGTTCCCTCTTGTGGTTGTTTATCTCATGCCCCTTGGATTCACCAAACAATAGATCAGATTTCAACTCCTGTCATTCCCCTTCAGGCACATAGCACAGGCATGCAAACAGTGAGGGAAAAAAAATCATTCTTACATAGCTCAGGATTTCCTGGGTTCACAACATGTTCTCTCATCATCCCACCTTCGTCACCAGTGTCATGTATTAAGATTAAATAATGATCAATAGACATAACAGGCTTCAGAGTTCCCTTATTAAGCTTTATTCAGCATGTCTGGCAAGGACTGCCAGCAGACACACAAGGTTTCCTTAGTACTTAACAACCATCCCATTTAACACAAGGAAACCTCCAATGGCCCCAGTAACCTGAGATACCACAAAACTGACCAGTGTATCTATACATAAGATGATAAATAAAATAAATAAAAACCCTCAATAAATAGGCACCTTACAGAAAAGAATCTTCATTATGTCTGAGGACTGTGTGCGCACATCAGCTCTAGCATAGTTCCATGTAATTTTTTTTTTAAAAAAATCAAGTCTTTAAAAAGGAACAAAAACTATTTTTAGGCTCAGTATGAGAGGGTAATGAAATTAAGTTTTGAACAGACATTTTTTATTTCAAAAGAAACACTTAAATATTCCGATCTCCATTCTCCATTATGAACCCTAATAATATTTAGCATGTCTATCACTTTCCTCCCCAACCACTGTACTGTTAACTAACATAGTGGTAAGGCCATGATAATTTAAAGGTGAAATTGACCAGGCTATTCAAGCTGCGGTATCAGACATAAAGCAAGACAGAAAAGTAAAAAACTTGGATTTTTATAATTTATGGTCCCAAGTTTATTTGATGATGTCAATTTAAAGCAGTGGTTCCCAACCTGTGGCCCAGGGGCCAAAAGTGGCCCTTGGGGGCTCTCAAAGGGGCCCACAGATCCTCTCCTACTGGTTGCAGAAGGGAGCTACTGACTAGGGAAACAAATGGAGTATGTTTCCTTGCAACTAAAAGACCAGTGCAGGCTTCTTGCTGCAGCCAAGGGGATGGGAAATCAGAGCTCCCTCTCCCAGCTCCAGCAGAAAGCAAAGTGCTCTACCTGGATCCCTAGGCACTGGGGTCCCTGCTGGAGCCAGAGGGAGGGGACCACTGACCTTTCATCCCCCTGGCTGCAGAATGGAGCCACTACCTAGGGACCCAAGTGGAGCGCACAGGGCTACATGATGACATGTTTAGTTCAGTTTCCCTGCTGAAGCCAGGGAGATGAGAGGATCAGCAAGGAGGAGGGCTCTGTCTGGCTGCAGTGGGGGCCTGCTGGCGGGGACTGGTGGCCCTTCAGGGTTGTAAAAATTACATCTGTGGCCCTCCAGCCAAAAAGGTTGGGAACCACTGATTTAAAGGATTAAACTAAAACAGTTCAAAGTGGACAATTAATAAAATCTGTCAATGTCTATATCCAGGTTAAAAAGAAGCAACATTGATGTGTTAGCTATTATATTTCTGACCAAGGACATTTCAAACTTCCTCTGTGATTTCAACTTTTCTGGGACCTAGTCTTCAGCCATCCTGAAAAACATTTTCTTCTTCACAAACCATTCTTAAAGGGACCTTGTCAGGTTTTTTTTAATTGTTTTTAAACAGTACAAACTTTCTTACTTTTCTTAATAGTAACCCTCAAGTTTGTTAAAACTGAATTTTAAAAATCTAAATTTAAATTTACTTCTCACCAGTTTACTTTATGCATTTTTCACCACTCCATTTAAATAACATTTCAATTTCACTCTGCTTTTCATGTACAATTACAACATAGCTTATGTGGGTATTTCCATCCAAACAACACACTTTTTAAATTTGTGTGATCATTTCTATTTTAAACAGTTTTGTTTTTTAAAATGTAATTGTTCTTAGCAGAGCTAGATTCTGTGGTTAGATTACCTGAAAATGTTCCTTTAAATATGACTTAATATTGAACTGCTGCCAAAAATATCCATCTTAGAGTTGACTCAATCTCAGCAAAAAAACCCAAAAAAAAAAGTATCTTATTCGTCAAAGCTAGTGATATAATTTGGATAATACCCACAAGTTACCTTTTGTGATCATTTTGTCTTATGATTTTGCTACTTTCAGGATATTGGTTCTTTACTGTGAGAAATTCACAGGTTATTAGACCCAGTCTTGCAAGTTGCATGCTGGGGTTTTGCTTCCTAACCAACTTTCTGGCTTCCAAAAGGAATACAAGGCCTTCAGAGGCCTCTGGGCACCATGTTTCTTCAAAAACCAAAGGGAAGCCACCTCATGTGATCAGGTTCTCTAGGACAAAAGCTGCTACATTCCATTATTCTACTTTTTCAGCTGTTCATCCTAGTCAGAGTATTTAATCCTTCTTACTCTTTGATGCCAGAAACTGAATTTTCCAGGTCCACTACATAAGATTTAACACAATGTCTTCTCAATGGAGACTGCCCAGGCAGTAACAGCTATCTTTACAGCCACTAGGCTCACTTCTTAGAGGATTGTTATCCAGCTGAAACAAGAGGGCACCAATCTACCTTTTATTTTCTTCCATTGTTTTAAGAATATAACAGCTTAGAATTACATACCCTCTGGTTGATTCTACTGCATAATGAAAACACCCAACATACTAAATGGCTTAATATAAATTCATAACGTCATAACACTGGGGAGAGAAAAGAAATACAGCTGATGAAAACATCTTTGTTGGTTATGTTTACATAACCCTCCTTAAGGGTGTTTTAAGGGGTAAATATGATATACAACATGCATTTGTATCAGTGATGTACAGTATATATACACACTACAAACCATGTTTATATTTTTTACACACTGTATATATTAAAAGCAGGAGGTTGGGTTGTTTCCATAAGAAATGAGGGAAAGTCATAAATGAATATAGAAAAATGCATTAGCACTTATTGGAAAATCCCAAATAATGGTTAATCGCACATTATCTCACCATCATCCATTAGGTTATCTGTTTAGAGAGTTTGACAACAATATAAAAGTGGTCATGCTTTGCATTTCACCATTTTTAAAACACTAACAAAAAAATATTAAATTACTTACGCAGTAGGATGCTAATTAAAGAGTAGGTATAGCAATTTCATTCTAGAATAAGTAACTATATTACTTTGTAACAACTTAGCTTTATAGTTGAAGGATACAGACATATTATGTATACTGTGTATTTTTAAATAAATGATGGTATCACCACCAAAATAAAAAAGTTGCTGATTTTAATCACTGAACACGTACCACATGTATACTAAAATGTATAATTTTTTCTTGGCCATATGTGATCCTTTTCTGTATTTTCTCCCAATTTGGAAGCATAAATATATTACTTTTATATTTTCAACATTGGACACTATGTATGCCTTGGGTCACCTCAGCACAAAGCCAATAGGATCTCCAAAAGAAAGCAAAGTCTGAAAGGTACAACACTGTTCAGCGGGCATGCCATGGAGTATCTTGTAACACAAAACACAAGTTATCAAGTGTTGTGTTTGAGAGAATAACGTGATCACCAAAGCAGCTCAGGCAGAAGTTTGCCTCGTGTCTGTCTCATGCTGTTGAGCATGCAGTAGTGAAATCAGGAAGACCAAAGCTCAGTTGGAGTTGCAGGTAGCAAAGGACATGAAAGGCAACAAGAAGGTTTCTATAGTTTTGTTAGTAACAAGCAGGTAGTCAGGGAATGTGTGGGCCCCTTACAGAATTGGAGAGACAACCTAGTGACTAACGACATGGAAAAAGCTGAAGTACTCAATGCTTTTTTTGTCTGTCTTCACAGACAAGGTCTGCTCCCCGACCACTTCACGGGGCAGACCTCAGTGCTGAAAGAATACGTTTGGGACTATTTAGAAAGGCTGAACATGCACAGGTCCATGGGGCTGGATGCAATGCATCTGAGGATGTTAGCTCATGTGATTGTAGAGTTATTGCCCAATATCTTTGAAACCTCATGGTGATTGGGGGAGATCCCAAACAATTGGGAAAAGTCAAATCTAGCATCCATCTTCAAAAAAGGGAAGGAGGGGGACCTGGGAAATTATAGATCAGTCAGTCTCACTCAGGCCCTCGAAAAATCATGGAGCAAGTCCTCTAGGAATCTATTTTGAGACACAGAAGAGGAAAAAGTGACCAGGAACAGTTAGCATGGATTCACAAGGGCAAGTCATGTCTGACCAATCTGATTGATGTGATGTGATGACCAGCTCTGGGGATGTGAAGGAATCAGGGGACATGATATACCTTAACTTTAGCAAAGCTTATGATACAGTTTGCCACAGTATTATCAGCAAGTTAAAGAGGTATAGGTTCAATGAACGGACTACAAGATAGCTAGAAAGCTGGCTAGGCCATTGGGCTCAACTGGTAGTGATCAATGGCTTGCTGTCTAGCTGCAGCTGGTAACAAGCAGAGTGCTCCAGCAGCTGTTGCTGGGATCAGATTTCTTCCACATCTTAATTTAATGATCTGGAAGATAGGGTGATTTGCACCCTCAGCAAATTTGCAGACGGGAGTGGTAGATATCCTGGAGGGTAGGGATAGGATACAGAGTGACCTAGACAAATTAGGGGATTGAGCCAAAAATAAATAAATAAATAAATACATACATACATACATCTGAGGAGGGTCAACATGGACAAGTGCAGAATTCTGCACTTCTACAAAGAGGTGACCAGCTGGCTAGTCGGCAGCTCTGCAAAAAAGAACACGAGGGCTAAAGTGGACAGGAAGCTGAATATAAGTCAATATGGGCCCTTATTGCCAAGACGACTAATGGCAGAGTGGCCTACACTAGTGGGAGTATTGCTAGCAGATCAGGAGCAGTTATTCCCCTCCATTTGGCATTGGTAGGGCAGGGGTATAGCCAGCACATTTTCTGGCGGCATGGTGCAAATGCAGGGTGCGCCCAGCCAAGGGGAGTCCCCCCGAGGGAGGGGAAGAGCCCTGTGTCCAGACCAGCAGCGGTGCGAACCTCACGGCCACAGGACCGGCCAGCAGCCGCAACAGAGGTGCTGGTGCCTCTGCCCTGCTCATGGCTGCTGGGTGGCCCCACGGTTGCAGTGGCAAAGTTCACGCAGCTGCCAAAGGCTAAAGTGGGCAGGCCTCAGAGCCGAATGGGTGGATCCCAGCCCACCCATGGCTACACCCCCATGGGGGCAGTATTGTGCCCTGATTTGGGCCCTCCACTGCAGAAAGGACGTGGACAAATTGGAGAGTCCAGCAGAGGTAAACCAAAAATAATTGTGGGGCTGGAGCAAATGACTTCTGAGGAGACGCTGAGGGAACTAGGCTTGTTTAGCATGCAGAAGAGAAGAATGAGGGAGGATTTGACGCCAGCTGTTAACTTTCGGAAAAGGGGTTTCAAGGAGGATGGAGCTAAGCTGTTACTGGTGGTAAATAACAGAGCTAGGAGCAGTGATCTTAAGGTAGAGTGGGTGAGGTCTAGTTTGGGTATTAGGAAAAGCTTTTTCACTAGGAGGGTGGTGAAGCACTGGAACGGGTTACTTAGGGAGATGGCAGAATGTCCGTTCTTAGATGTTTTTAAGGTTTGACTTGTCAAATCCCTGGCTGGGATGATTTTGTTTGGGTTGGTCCTGCTTTGAACAATGGGTTGGACTACATGACCTTCTGATTTCCCTTCCAACCCTAATCTTAGATGATTTTATGATTGCAGTGGCTTTAAAAATCCTTCTGGAAGATCCATTACTATTGGTGGGAATTAAAATGGACAGTTGTCCCTTTTTAAGATGACAACTCCTAAATTCCTAGAATATTTTGAAAACAGACTTTTTAGAGTGAAATTCTTATGAATACTTTATCAAAATTTGATGGCCCTTCACAGTGCAGGTTGGAATGCACTTTGTGCAGTACCTGAACCAATTGAGGATTGGCCAAAGCTAGCTTTTAGCAACCTTTCCAGCTGTGATAACCAGAGCATAGATGCACTTCAACCAGATTTCCTCCATGAGGACCTGCAAAGGGCTAGTGTAGTTTTTTTAAACTGTCTCTATCTTGGAGTACTCAGGAGGCCAGTTTTACAGTCCTTTACATCAGTGTTTAAGCAGAGAATCAGATCCCGCGTATTTGCTGTATTCATCTAATTTATTTAAAATTTATTTAAATTCTCCCAGAGGTTGTTGTAATGGGGAAATACATTTCCAGCGAATCAAATCCCAATATGTTTAAAGGTATGTAATATAAATATGTCACCCATACACTCCATTAATCAGTTTACGTTTAAGAGTGGCTAGGAATCCACATTTCTATTTATAATGGTTTAAGGACTCTCACTCTTGGTCCGAGCCTGGAAGATGCTTCATATCCTCAACTATCATTGACTTTAAGGGGATTAGAATGCACAAGTCAAGTTGAAGGATCAGGCCTTATAGCAATACTTTGCACTTTCTTGCAAAATATAAACAAATACAGCACATTAGAAATAACATGGGTACAAGAAATAAAGACTAGCTCATTAAATTATAAACAGTAAGTCACTATAGTACATTAAATTCGTACAAGCTATGTACCTTTGTTTTCCTGTTATGCACTGATCTAGAATTTACTTTAGCAAATTTGGCAGGTATAAATTTCTATTAATTGTCTGTTGTTGTTGTTAATAATACATAATAATTTTCTGTTAATTTTTGTAATACCAAATTCTTCAATATAATTTGAAAATATGCTACATGTGGAATATCTGAATTTTACCACCAACCCCCCCCCCAACACGGCTTGGTTTAAATTGGTGTCCTCATATTATACTTACAAAAAGCACAAATAGTTAATTCTAAATTTTTTTTTAAAATGACAAACCACTAGCCATTGGAAACTCATGTTTACAAATCTTATATCATAACAGTTATACTTTATAAAAAAACTGGTTTGAAGAGTTACATCCCCAACCCCCCAAAAAACAAAACAAAAAACACCCCAAAACACAAATTACCAGGCAAAATACAAAAAAAAAAAAATATGGATATTTATCAAATCATATGACCTAACCGGAGGACAAGCATTTATGTTTTGGAATCCTTTATTAGTAGAAAAATTCCTTATGGGTCTCACCTATTGAACTATGTACAATTATCTATATGGCCATTTAAAGAGATTTTTTTAATGGCCATTTAAATATGGTCATTAAATACGTTTATTTAATGATAATTATTTAATACACTCCTAGAACTCTGGCCTTTTTTCAATACAGACAATGGGGAAATTGCTTCAAAACTGTCCTGCTTAGATTTTATCATTAAGTGGTTTTGTAGCCACCCCTTTGTACAAGAGTGTGGCTACTTAAAAATTAGGCACAGATTGTTTGCCACATTCAAAATGAATCTTGCTCTCAATAGGTGTAACTGGCATCTAGACTTCCAGATATTCATAATCAAAACACAGACAAGGAAAATTAGACATTGCACATCAACACTGATGCAAAGAGAAAACCAACACTTTTCTATAGCCAGTGAAGAATGAGGAAGTTTCTCAGAGTGCTCCACATTCACACAAGTCCAGTCAGTCAATCCCATCACCAGTCCCATGTCAGTCTGGCAATGCTTCTCGGTCTTTTCCAGTTGTTCAGTGCAGTGGTTTTCAAACTATGGGTCGGGATCCAGTACTGGATCGCAGACCCTCAGGTACTGGGTCATGGCGCCCCCTGCCGCCACCGCCAAAAAACTGGAATGCATTGCTCAGAGATTTAATTGTTGGGTTGCGGGAATAAGTAATTTTTTTTTCAACTGGATCTCGAGGGAAAAGAAGTTTGAAAACCATTGGTTTAATCGAAAGAGATTCCTGGAAGCTAATATTTATTTCTCAAATGGAGCTGAACAGTCATTTCTATTTTAATAGATTACATATAGACTAGCAGGGCTAGCATAATGAAAAAGTTTATTTAGTGGAGTCCAAATATCAAAATTAATTTAAAATTAGGGAACAAGGATACGTAGTGGTAAATCAGTTCAAATTTTATGTCACATACTATGATGCGTTATGAAACATAGACATGAAGCAGCTATGACTTCACTGAGTGAACTTTGGAAGTGCATCAGATGTATTTAAAGACTCAAATACAGTCTTCCTAAACTGACAATCACCACCTAAAGCTTTTTATTAAAAAAAAATAAAGCTTAATTTATTGTTTTTCTTACAATTCTTCCTTCACATTAGGGACAGACAATAAGGATATCAAACTTGAAAGTTCTCTGGCTATTGATGGCTTGTGATTAAATTCACTTTTACAACAGAATTACTGATGACATTTTGAATGACAAGTCTCTGACCTAGTCCCAAGATTACAATTCCTCCAGCAAACTGGATAAATCTTTGCATTTTCCACAAAAAAAGAGATTGGAGTGTCTCATTTCCAGTTAGATAACTGGAACAACACTCTTATGAGAGAAACCTATAGAACTAAAACCCTGGATGTCACCAACTATAACTACAGTGCGAAAGGAACAAGAAAAAAGGGACCATATTGAAGGGATAGAATTCATTCTAACCAATGAGATTTTGCCATTGGCACTTGAAGCATGGAATGCAGGTCAATAAATACAGCACATCCATACAGTTGCTAACAGTAGTATAAACTATTTTAATAAGAACTGTAAGGCCTGAAATCTCTCATTTATTTGTCCTTAGGTAAGCAGAAAGTGAGGCACAACAAAAGGGAAACTAGCTGAAGATAAAGAAAACAGTTAAAGTGCAGGGGAAAAAAGGTGACATGGAAAAAAGGGAGCAGCTGCAGAAGATGGTTAAAGGGGGGAAAGACGGAAGAAAAGCTCAGAAGTGGGACAGAATTCAGCAGCTGAGAATTCTGGAAATTGCTCTGATCATGTGGCCTAGTTAATGTCATTTCTAGAATGAACATTAAAATAAATGTGAACAGTGCAAATTTCTCCAAACAACTTACTACAGATTATGGAATCTGCTCCTCTGCAGTAATCCCAATACCTTCAGTTACCATGCAAAATAAACATATAGAAATAGTGGTAAGAATAAAAAGTGCATGTAGCCCAACCCCTACATTGTTTGACTTTTTGCTAAAGGCTGAAAGGTACTATCCAAATAATACATCATTATTATAGAAATGGCACAGTCTCAGAGGACACTTTCCACATTTTATTTACATTTTAAGACTAACTTTAATCTCAATCACATATCCATACACCTATTTCCTTTGTTTGTTTCACTAAAACTTAAATGCATTGTTTATTAGAACAAAGACTGTAAACAAATATTTGCCATGTCCATTACATGTAACACACAGGAGCCGCTTAACAGAATCCATCCCCCTTTTATAAATACAGGTATCAAAACAATCCTGAACATACTTTGTGACACTAATAGTAGTCGGCACCCACACCTTTGCAAAAATTAAACAAGATGAGCAACGGTATTCACGGTACCTGCTACTTTAAAACAATTTTAGCTGCAGCTCTTTTACTAAGCCAGATGGATAAAGCATGCCATTTATATTTTTCCTTCTTGAGAGATTAATTTTCTGAAACACACATTATTCCACAGCAATCTGACACTTTGTCATGCTTTCATCTTGTAAAACTTGAATTTCAATTTTAGGGCGACTTCAGGTTTATGCTTAAATGACAGTGCCTTGATAAGAGAAAAAATAAATTGTGCTGCCTTTTTCCCCCTCCCATAGTGCCTGAAAACATACTGGGCATACATATATTATATATATTCTTACAAATGTCCAGGTCATGTATACCAGCTGAAATTCTTTTAATGTGTGGGTGGTTTGCATTGTGAGATTTAATCAAGACATTAATATGAGTAGAAGGTTGTTGTTTTAAGACAGAAGTTTGAGAATCAGCTAAAATTAATTGCTGTAAGTTTGTCCTTCTGGAGGTTGTGGAAGCTTCATATTTTCTTTGGACATCATTAGACGCCTTAGCTCTTGAAGTACAACTTTAATGCTATAAGAATTTTGCCATTTTGCTAACACTGGTATGCTCCGTGCATCCACCTGCAAAGAAGGTAGTACAAGTTAGATAAGGAAAATATGGTTTTGGACCATAAAATACAAACCCTTGCACAATTAGTTTTAGTTTAGTTAATAACTTGAGAAATGAAAGCATATGTTGCAATCTCTTCAGCTCTTTCCAACTATTACAATTCATAAAACATATACTATGAATGCTTAGCACATACTTACACACAAATTCAGACCCTGCAATACAACCCGTACTGCTTGGCCCCTGCATATCATGATCAACACCATCAATTTCAGTTATGGGGAAAAAGTGGGCAGAGAGAAGGTCAATTTATGTAGACCTCACTGCAAAATTGGGGCCATATCAAACTAGGGAGATTTTTATCCACCGTAACAAAAATTCTTTACTCATTTATTGAAACAGAACATTTCATTTTAACAGAACAATCATATGAAAGTGTTACTTGATTACTGTACCAATGCACTATGTGGTTTTCTTTATTAAGCAATTTTCTACACAGTATACTATGCTAACTCTTTATAAAGGAAAATTTACCTACTATAAATAGCTTTTGTCTGTGTTTTGTTTTGAATACTTATTTTTAAATGGGCCGTCTGATGCCCCTTACTTGTTCCAGTAAATATGAGCTTAAATAGCAAAGTAATTTGACCATGCAGTTCCATATAGAAACAGGAAATTTCTCCATTCTGCTTTGTTTACACTATTTTTTCCTTAGGATAAATATTCTTATGGACCTCTTAAAGCAGAGACTTTATTACATATCGCTTGATATTTTAAAGGTGAACTGCAAAGGAAAATGTGTGCGCTTTTTTCCTGCTTCTTTGTGGTATAAATAGCATAAAACATTTTTGGAGGTATTATTTAAAAAAACAAAAAAACCCAGAAATATCCAGTTCTAGCCAGAAGAACCTTACCTCCAGATGAGAGACCTAGATTGCTTAACTTCATGACCTGATTTCAGAACACAGAAGATAATACTGCTTATATTTGCAGGAAGCAACTGGGAAAGTAAGATTACCAATAATTACCGTAAACATTAAGAAACTAAACACTGCAGGAAAATGGTGTCAAAAGGAAAGTTATAAAAATCAGTTATTCATGAAGTGATTCTTGCACCAATTAAGAATTTTTTTTATTTATTTATTTTTTTTTGGAAAGGATAATCTTCTACAGCAAAGTTTGAAAGTTGCATTGGTCAGATGACCACCATTATAATTACTAGAGCATTTTTTAAAAAGAATTTGATCTAGTGTGCTATAGAAACTCAGAATTAATTTTGGAGGGTGACAGGAGAGCCTATGTGGCTACAAACACAGCTTTTACCTATTTTAATGTTTGTTTCCAGATATGAGTACTAAGTGAATCCATTATCTGAGGAAGTTGAACAGTGTGAAGAAAAATAGCTCTCAAAAAGCTTCCCCTTTTCCAGGAGAGATTTCCAGAACCGCAAGGAAGTAGCTCTGGTAAGGACACCTTGTCTGGACCTCGCTCCCCAAGGTACAAGGGCCCCTCTTATATACACTTCCCTCCTTCAAGACTCCTGGGCTAGTTTGAAGAGTTAAGGAAAGGCCTTCCCTGACTGCTGTTAGGCAGTAAAGGAGCAATGTGCCACTTAGGGGCTGGAGCCCAGTAACATTATAGTTTCATTTCAAAATCTGAATTTTGTACATAATACTCTTTGAATCCACTCTCCATATCCCACACAGTGCAGCATAGGATCAAGAACATTCCCCTCCCTAAACAGGAATCTCAGAGTGGAAGGAAACTTGCACAGTTGAGACACCCAGATGTCGGAGGGATGTATGCTGAGTACAGAAATGAAACTCATGCTCACCATGTTTTAGGGACATATGGTTTGATTGGGAAGGAGAACGGGGGGGGAGAGAAGAGTAGATTTTAAGGAAGCATACTAAATTGTGGTTTTAATAGATAGAGAACTTTAATAAACTGTAATTAAAAAATGAGTTGCAAGCAATGATTGTCAAAGGCTGGGAATGACGGTTGCAGTGGAAGGAGGAAGATTCACAATAAAGAGGTAGGAGGACAAGAAGCTAGCCTTGCTAATTTAAGGGAGGTCACATAGGTAAGCATAGATTAGGAGGCAGTTTAAGTTACCGGGTCTACAGTGGGTTTGAAAACAATTCTTTCTGTAATTGTGAGACCGGGTGAGGGTTAGTTCAGGAATTAAAAAATGGCTGGAGAAGCAATTGCAGGCTGTTTCTATCTAAAACAACAGAAAAACTGTTGAATTAACAAGATTAATGTCCATCTTTGTCTTGACCATTTTGATTGCATAATGTATCCCTCTTCCCCACACTTCATCTGCTTATTTATTTTATTTTTTTTTTAAAGGCCACCTGTAGATGGTGGATTGGCCTCATTTACAGCTATTAGTGACCAGCCACCAGTGCAGGTACACCAGCACACCTCTAAAATTGTTAGGCAAAGCTACTATTTCCACTACTGGAGTTTATTACAGTTTCAAAGAAAACTAGTTCCACTGGTGCAAATATTAGCTTTCTTATCTTCATGCGGGATTTTCAGCCAGACAGTCACAGACAGGTCCGTCTCTTTCTGCTCTGCCTAGCATATTTTGAGCACCATCACACTATTAAAACGACTTTAAAATATTTATTTTAACTCATGCCACTTTATTTCCTGCATTTTTTGTTGCATAACACATCATCTTGCAAAAAGTAAAGATTCAGGCTTAGTTTTAATCCCTGCATTGGAGGCACTGTTTTACGTGTAAAGAGATTACACAGTCAGTCTACCTAGGATATTCTTCTTTATAAAGTAATCGAGAAAGAGAAAGAGACATTTCATTGGTGCCAATGGTATTGCTAGGAATACTCAAAACCAAATACCCAAGAGTACCCACTTTATAGTAAAATTGTATTCAGGTATAAGGAAGCAGCATTTCAGGTGGTCTGAAGGCTAGTGAGGCTGAAAACTGAGGAAAAAAAACCCTAATTTTATTGTATCAACACATCCAATATAAATCTTTAAATAATGACAATAGCAGCAACATTACACTTGATCCAAGAATAACCAAGGAATTCTTCTATGCTATTTAAACACAGAATAAATTATAGAAGAATGCTGCAAAATATTCCGTGTTTATAAAGCTTCCAATAGCATAACTTTAGAAAAGGAGCAAACTGCTTAAAGTCCACTATAAACAGATTCAAAATGATGAGTAGACAACAGAGTTTACAGAATTATGGTTGATAAAATCCCAAGCCTTTAAAAAGAACAAACACTTCCAGCTGTAAATGTTATTTAAATAAACAGAAGTGATTGCAAACCCTGTGAGATACCAACAGACTGTTGAAGAATACTCAAAAAGAAAAAATAAAAAAAATTAAAAAAAAAAATAAAAAATCAGACACTCAAAAAACCATGGGAAAATAAATAGTTTGTCAGAACACAACCTGCGTTTTATCAATCTATGATACACAATGGGCTCTGAGAGGAGAGACCCCACAGCACTAAAAATTAAAATTTACACTTATGTTACAGCAGTGACACCATCCACAGAGAATAAGTAGTTTTCTCCTCATATAACTGAGCCAGGTTTTCAAAACCCTATTCCTAAATTGTGGGTACAAATCCAGTAGTTGCACATGCAAACAGATAATTATGACCGTAAGTGCTCATGTACATATTAGTATAGGTGACCATATTTTTAGAAGAGAAGCCCACACTGTGAATTGGAAATGTAACTGGAATGAATTTTTGCTAATTCTACCCCCCTCCTTCTCCCTCAAGGGAGGGTCAAGTTGGATAAATGACCAATCTTGGTCTTTTAAAAAATGTTAGCTTTAGGAATTTGAAGATCCCTCAAAGAAAGCTCCCTCTTCTTCACTCCATGCAGTCCCACACCTGCTAGATTGCTACTGCAATCTGCGGACCCTTGCCTTGATCAAAAAAGCCAGTATGATATTTCTGGGAGAGAATATATCTGAGTTGCAAAAACTGGGGTTTTATAGGATACGAAGGCTCTGAGGTACAGCAAAACTATTTGCTATACAAGGATTACTTTCAAGGACCCATTTTGAAGGATTTTTTACTCACAATTCTTAGGCTTAGCAATTAGCACATTGTGCTGCTCAACAAAAAAGGTCAAGTGGATCCAGTGCTAGCATAAGAATTTCAGAACATAAATGTTTGCATGTCTCTACTGGAGATGAGGTAAAAAAAGCCTTGATAAATTCATCAATGGCTAAGGTCAGGGATGCACCCCATTCTCTGCATGTCCCTAGTCATTGACAGAAACCGAAACTGGACAATAGAGGGATGGATCATTCAGTAATTGCCATGTTCTGTTCATTCCCTCTAAAGCATCTGGCAGAAGATTGAATACTGGGTCAGATGGACCATTGGTCTGACCCAATCTAGCCATTCTTATGTATGGGAAAATATATACTCCCCAAATGGACTATTAGAAATGAGTTACTCCCCCTGAAAAACTGACAATCGGGCAGGGCAACCCTCAAGCACACTAGTGGGTTCTGTAGTTTACCATTTACAGTCCAATACAGGCCTTCCATCAATTCTGCAGTTCATCAGGAAGACCTCTGAATTTTGTTTTTATTTGTAATTCTATCCAACAAAATCAGTTGAATTTAATAAATCCAACTCCTATTTAGGCACTGGCCCAGTGTCACAGGGACATCCGTGGGCTTCTCCAATGGTATTGGGAGCTATCAGTGCTAATACAGTTGTTGGAATGTTTCAGTGTCTTTTCTGGATTATCAGAATGTCAACAAAACTGTGTTGTTCTTTCACATACCAACAGGATAGAGAGAATAAAAAACACCCAGGAAAACCTGACTGTAGAAGTACAGAAATTCAAAGAGGGATTCAAGGGCAGACGTAGTACTTGAAACTATATTTAACTCAGCTTTTAAAAACTGCTCCATTTTCAAGTTGATAGTCTTCCTTTGTATAAGTTTAATATTGCTTTCAAACTGCTCCCTTTTCAGTTACATAGTGCATTTATACTTGGTTTTAGTGACTACGTAAAAACAGCATTTTGTTCCTCAGACCTTCTTCCTGTCTGTACTTGGCATACTTATTTAATGTAAAATAAACAAACAAGTTTTTACAATTTGAATGCGCAAATGTTATTAAAATCTTAACTTGTCTTAAAAAACCTTTTTGTGATGTTGTGAGATACGTACAGAACTTACTTTGACTCTCAGAACCTAGAATGAATTTTCAGGGCTCCCAGTTAGAAAAAGGGATCACTTCACTAGTAAAACCAAGCAAACTTGATAAAAGAAATCATTGAGAGGCCCCCAATTTTCAACTGCATGGTAACAAGTTAGTTTGGAACTTCGCCTGTAGTCTCTTGGTTAGCAGATACCATATTTTAAGACTACGTTTTCATTCTCAGTACTCCCCAAATTTTAAATGTCAAGAGCAACAAAATCATTTGTAGTTAGTGACTTTCATTAGCTGAAAGCACTAGCCAGAACTGTTCAGAGATTTAAATGAACCTTAGTGATTAGATAAGGTAGATGTCAAAAGTCTTGAGTCGTACAGCTTTCCACATTCCAAGGTAAACACAAGCCCCTTTGATGAGGAACACTGTAAAAGAGCTGCACGTGCACTGTTTAAGCACAAAGCTATGTTACTCAACTTAAAAAAAACTTCAATTTATACTTTTTTGTTTAAAAAAAAGAAACTTTCTGAACATTGCAGCTGATGTTTATTAGGTTTTACTGACAAGCTATTAACAGGTTTACACCACCTCCAGATTTAGAGCTATATTGTATGCAAGCAAAATAATCACATATTAAAATATTTGTTTAAACTAAATTATATGTTATAAATAATCATTAAATATGAAGGCGCTTTCCCATCTACCCATGAAAATCATTGGAATTTTTACTATAAATAATTACAGATAAACAAGGTCTCACGGTTTGAACTTACCATTCCATTGGAATTATTTATTCCATTCATATTAATTTTAGTTACAAATCTAACCGTTGGAGGTGCTTCTGGATATTTAGGTCCACACTCTACTTTCAGACTGTATATTCTGTTTTCATAGTTTGTCTAGAAAGGAAAAATAAAAAGATTAACATGTCTTACTGAAAGCTGAGTATCTAAAAAGTACTTTACAAATACACACACACAGTCAAGCTGGGTTAGAGAGAGGAAATATGTAAAGGGGTGATTTTAAACTTTGGTTTTTATTATTTTACAATTGATGCCTTTGATTACTTTTTGACATATCACTGCTTCAGTTACCTTGTTTAGCTGATGAACATGCTCTATATTTTTTGAACAAAGACAACTATGTTAATATAATCATTGCATAAAAAGGCACCTATTATAGCCATAGAAAGCACCACACCGGGGGGGGGGGGGGGGAGGAACAACCAAATAAAAGACATCTTTTTAAAAAACTATAGAGAAAAAGATGACTAATCTACTTGCATAGCTAAGCCATACAAAACAACCGTAACCCCTGCTCCGAACTCTGGCACAAGCGCAAATGCAAACCACCTCTAACAAAAGGCAAATTCTCTATTGCTGCAACAATTAGGAAAGGGAAAGAGGTAGATGAAAGTAAAGCAAAAGGGGAAGAGCCTAGAAATAATGAAGACCAAAATAACTGGATCTTGCAAAAAATCCTCTAGAAGCAGGTAACAAGTAACTGTGGCAAAACAACTCCAGGAACAAATTTCAGTATTTAAGGCTCATGAGCAAGAAACGTCTTCCTAAATACAAACACAAAGAAAAACAGTCCAACTGTCAAAGGGACATGCTCGAGTACTCTGGGCTAGATTATGAAAAGATTTATATTCTATGATATTCAGTTGTACATGTACTGGCATTCAACTTTCCCTTTCTTCTCTACAATGGAGAAACCATGGAAGCAGCTACCTTCTGTAAAATATGGTCACCTATCCAGAACTGTTGTTCTTTGAGATGTGTTGCACATATCCATTCCACAATAAACGTGTGTACCCCATTGGCAGTTGACGGAAAACGTTTTCCCTTCAGCGGTACCTAGCGCAGCTCAAACACACTCTGTTGCCACATATCACTGCATGCTGGTATATGGGTTACCTAGGGAAGTGGTGGAATTTCCATCTTTAGAGGTTTTGAAGGCCCAGCTTGACACAGACTTTGATGGGATAATTTAGTTGGGGTTGGTCCTGCTTTGAGCAGGGGTTTGAACTAGATGACCTTCTGAGGTTCCTTCCACCCGTAATCATCTATGTATGATTCTAAGAAAGCAGAGCTGTCTCCGACACCCTCGATTCTATGTACCAGACAGATGTCGATAGAGATGGGACGGAGGTCAGAGCATGGAATGGACATTTGCAACATTTCCAAGAAAACCAGTTTACAGAAATGTGGGTAACTGTAAAAAAAAAAAAAAAAAAAAAAAGAGTGCTTGCATATTTACATTCTACTGTAGGTGACTCACAAACAGACAAACATGGCCCCGAGTCTACTTGAACTGAGACTGTAGGACAACCCGTCTGAAATTGGCATTGACCCTAGATTGACAGGAAATGGCACAATGGGAAGAAAAATGTGGACTGATGACCAAGATTCTACTTTACAAACATCTATGATCAGCACTTGTGCCAAAAAAACAGTGAAGTAGCCTGTGCTCCAGTGGAATAAACCAATACTCTAACAGAGAGGCTATATGAGCCAATTGGTAGCATAAACAAATACAGAAAGAGATCCAAGATGAGATTCTCTGAGGGGAAACTGATTGGCTTTTAGCCCTGTCTTTCTTCTACACCATGCTTGTCCAACCTACAGCCCGCGGGCCGGACTCTGGCCCGCCAAGGGCTGTTACCCGGCCAACAGGCCGTTGCATAGGTACCTAGAAGCTAGTGCCTGGCCAGGGCCTTTTTAATTCTCCCACCTTGCGGCCCAGGGTGGGAGACCTGGCCAGTCAAATTCCAAGGGCTGGATCCAGCCCCTTTGAAAAAGGTAAGGTGGTTGGATGGCTGGGGGGATCATGAGGGAGGGGGAAGAAGTCAGGGATCCCAGCCGGGTTAGGGAGGAGGCGCGAGGCCAGGACCAGGGCACCGAGGGGCAGCACAGGTGGGGAAGGAGCTGGTGAGGTGGCATGGGCTGCGGCAGCCAGGATTGGGCCTGGGGAGATGGCATGGGGCTGGGATCAGGGAGGCAGAGCAGGGTAGTGGGGGGGGGGGCCCCAGTAGCAGCGTGGGGCCAGGATCAGGTCCAGGGGCAATGCAGGGCAGGAGGTGCAGTGCAGGGCTGGGGAATGTGAAGGGCCATGGAAGGGGGGTGGTGTTGGAGGGCCAGGATCGGGACTGAGGAAGGAGGGATGGCAAGGAGCAAAGGAAGGGAGGGCAGCATGAGGCCAGGTTCAGGGCAGGGGAGCCAGCGTACGGGGAAGGTTTAGGGGAGGTGATCTAATGCGGGACCAGGGGGATCGGAGCTGGTGAGGTTGGGGAGAAAGGAAAGGGGTCCCACTACCTGGCAGCACTGCTCTCTGCCACCTCCCCCCATCTGATCAGGCTTCTCTACCACCGCACACCATCCCTATCCTGCCCCTGTTCCCCACACTCTGCTTTGCTACCCCTGACCTGCCTATGTGCCCTATGCTCTCCTTTATGGCCCCTGCTTTACCCATCCAAAATCTGCTCATAGCCCACCCCCAGCCCCAGTGAGGAAAGATTTGAAATGTGGCCCCTTACCAAAAAAGGTTGGACACCCTTGTTCTACACCATTGTTTACTTCTGTAACAAAGGACTTAGTAACAAGGTAGAAAGCTAAAGCCCCTCTCATAGCCAATGGATGAAATTTCTCCTCACCTCAATGAGCACCAGGAAGACTGCTAGTAAACAGACTGCCTGGTTATTGTGAAAATTAGAGACTACCTTTGTGAAATTTTGGAGGGCAGAGATAAATTTTATCCTTATGGTAGGAGGCTCTGACAATAGGATTCTCAATTTGCCCACCCTTCTGGCTGAAATAATGGCAACTAAAAATACTATCTTCATAGAGAGATGGAGTAAAGAGAAAGCTGCATGGAGTTCAAAAGGGGTTCAAGATGCAAAGGGTTCATTATCTTAGCTAGGACGAAGTTCAGATCCCATTGAGATACAGAATCTTGTATATGTGGGTACAATCTAATCAAGCCCTTTAGGAATCTGATAGCAATGGAGTTGGAGAAAAGGGATCTACTATCAACTAAGGTGTGGCAAACTTAGCTGCCAGATGCCCTCCTCTAGTGCTAATTGGCCACCTCTGATATTTTAGAGGTAGATGATAATCCAGAACAGGGGTCAGAGATATATACTCTGGGAATATGCTTTTTTTTCCTGGGACCAAATGGAAAAGCACTTCTATTAAAAAAGGTAAATATTTTTGAGAGTTTTCTACTATTCAGAAGCACTCCCAGGACAGCCTCAAAAGAGGATCTCTCCAAAGGTGTTAACCATGAAACATCCATACCACCAAGTGAAGATCTCACAGGATCAGATGACGTGGGTGGCTGTGGTCCTGAGAAATCGAGTCTGGATCCAGCAGAAAGACAGTGAAGGCTTGACTGACAAGGTCAGCATGGTTAAGAAACAGTCTTGATATAGGCAACCTGGTGCTATAAGGATGAGGTTTTGCTTGACTTTGATGAAGACCCTGGACAATAAGGGAATCAGAGGGAAATCATACAGGAGGGAATCCTTCCAGGATAGGAGAAAAGCATCTGTCAGTGAGGTTGACTCCTCTCCAGAAAGAGAAACAATGGCATTTTCCATTGGATTTTGTTGGAAAGAGCTCCATTTGGGGAATCCTCCAGTGCTGGAAGATGGATCTTGTGATGTCTGGATGTAAAGACTGCTCATGGTGATCAGAGAAGGCCCAGCTCAGTTTATCTGCCAAAATGTTCTGCTTCCTTGGAAGGTAAGCAGTCCTGAGATGAATTGATTTGGTTATGCAAAGTCCCAGAAACCATCTGCCTGTTGGCATAGCTATATCAATTACGCTCCTCACTGTCTGCTTATGTAAGACACAGTCGCAGAGTTGTTTTTTAGAATTAAGTTCTTTCCTGCTATATACAGGAGGAAAACTGAAGTTATACAGGTTAGTTGTACAGCTCTTATATTCCTGACTTTTATATGAGCCATTAGATCCTGAAGTGACCAGAGACCTTGATTTAGCAAGTGCCCCTTAGAGGCCCCTAAACCCAGGGCTGATGTGTCTGTGATTAAAGCAAGGCTTGATAGCACTTCCCCAGACTTGCAGAAGTCATCCACCACTCCAAAAATGACTATCTCAAACCACGTTGTCTAAATGACAATGAGTTGAGGCATATACCAACACATGCCAGGCCTGCAACTTTCACAGATGCAGCTTAGCTTGTTAAACTACGTATGTACATACCGCCAGGTGACCCACAGGGTTGAGGCAGCTGCATGCCACAGTGAGAGGATATATCTTCAGTTGCAGCAGCAAACTCCATAGTTCTTTGAACCAGGATTGTGTTAACAAGGCCATGGCCTCTGTGGAACCTAAGACTGCTCCAATACACTCCTTCCACTAAAAAGGTTTTAAAATTGATTTGTCTCAATTTACTAGGAGCCTCAGTATTGAATGTGAACAGAACTACAGATGCACTGGATAACACCCAAACCTCAGACTGACCTCTTATCAACCAGTCATGCACATAAGGAAAGATATGAACTTCTGGGTTTTATGAATTTGCTCCCACCACTGCTATACATTTCCTGAACTCCCAAGCAGCAGCTGAAAGACTAAACGACAGCACTGTGAACTGATAATAGGCCTCATTTGCCACAAATCTAGATGATCATACTGGTCCCGTCTAACCTTTGAGGCTATGAGTCACACTCTCCAAGTAAAAATGTCAGCTAAGCAGTTCAGTGACCAAGAGACTGTCCACAATGAGGTCAATCAAAGAGCACATAGTAAGGATGATAGCAATGATACCACAATCCAGACTGTCACACAGTCTCTCTTGGGAGGGCTCTATAGCAGAGGTTCTCAAGCCCTGGCCCGCGGGACTTTTTAAAATGGCCCGCGCTGCCCGGCTGCTGGCTAGGAGCCGCACCACAGCCACCCAGTCCCAGCACACAACTGGGAGCCCTGCTGTGGCTGCCTGCCTCCTCTCTAGTGCAAGCCAGGGCTCCAGAGGCTGCAGGAGGGCACGGTGCGGCTGGGATGCAGGCTGGCGCAGCGCGGCTATGAGTCTTGCTGGCTGCAGGGGGTGGCTGCAGGCAGCGCAGCATGACTGGGGGGTCCACAGGTTGTGGGGCCACAGGATGGCACGGCCACCACGCTGTTGCTGGAGCCCACATACCTGCCTGCAAGCTGGCCCCCTTCATGGCCATCCAGCTCTCCCCCTACCTTTTTATTTTTTTAAATTCAATTTTTTTCCAATTTAAAAAAGTTTTTTTTTGGTTCAAGGGCCACAAATACAATTTTTACAAACCTGAAGGGCCACTAGTCTATTTCATTAAAAATTATTTACATTTAATTAATTTATTTTAATTAAAATTTAATTTGAATTTAATTAGTTTAATTGTAATGTAAATTTAATTAAATAGATTGGTAGCCCCTCAGGGTTCTAAAAATTATATTTGTGGCCCTCAAGCCAAAAAGGTTGGAAACCATGGCTCTATATACACAGAGCAGCAAAAGGGACAGAATGAGGAAAGATCTTTTGTTGAGGCCTAATGAAATCATCTTTGGCTAAGACCTAATGAAATGACGCATGTGATTGCTAAATACTGTATTTAAGTTGGATCAGACACTACTGTGAAAAAAAGGCACAAAGAACAGTAAAATATAAAACTAGTTTTTAAGAAGACAGACAGCTCAACTTATCATCCTAGTGGGAAGCAGGATCAGCAGCAGTATAGAGCTTATATCTAACTGTACAGAACCAGAGGATATGCATGGAATATGCATGGAATCTTGATTCCAGCTCTAAAACATCGACGACTTCCTTGTAAAGTGACAATCCCTCCATATTCCTGTTCACCAGTCAACAACCTAGTATCCTGATCTGTTCAGCCACTGTTTCCTCAGTCTACAACTACATGGTACCTTTATCTTCAAAGCAGGTAGAAGCCATATATAGGAAACTCAATGCTCTGGCAGCAATAACAATTTCCTGTTTTCTGTCAGAAACTAAACGTTGCCTACAGTAGCTCCTCTCCAATTCTATCACCTCCAGCTGTCTGCACCCTGTGAAGCTGCATATGGGAGTTGTTTGTGCTAATGTGTTGCAGCTGGCATGAGTATCACGTGAAGCATGATATATGTATAGTTGCTTTCCACACTCCACAGCAAATCTGGCTTCTATTTGTGCATATTTGTGTCCCTCTGTACCGGACAGCGCAGAAAGGCACAGCATCATTTTATGGAAAATAAGACTGCTCATTACAGTTTCACACAATTGGAAAGTACATAAATTTAATTATCTCTAAGGGCGTTCTGCATAATCTAAATATTTATTGAAAAGCACAAGTGTACGACTAATATCAGTGGCTTGGGCCAAACGATGCAGAAAAATGCTGTGTGGGGAAACTGGTACAATTTTGACAATCACCTCAATCACAACTATAGTAGTCTTGCTATTTCTATCACCATTTAACAAAAGGTTTTAAGATACAACAGGCTAATAACTTCACATTCCCTTGTGACCCAAGTTATCAATAGTTCATTTTGGAAGCCTTGATATTAACCTCATCACGAGTATCATCAATTTGAAAATCTGGTTCTCAGTCTTCCTCAGTTAATGTGGGCACAGGGCAATGAAATCTGATATACTGCCTCCCTCAACTTTACTTCTGCTCCTAGTTATCTACTCATCCTCATTCTTAGCCCCTTAACCCATCTCCAGGTCCTCCTCCCCACCAACTGCTCCCAATCCCCTAAGCTCACTTGGTCCACAACCTCTCCTTGCCTGTGCCACCTACCAAAATAATAAAATTTGGATGGAAAAGAAAACCATACAGATTTAAACTAATCAGAATTTGAATTTGCATCCCAGCCCACATGGTCTCTCCAATAGTCTAATCAGCAACACCAAGTTTATTGGTTGTCTACTCTATGGTTCAAATGGAATCAAATCATACCAGCATGGTGATCTGGTCCCTCTCCTTCACAAGGCTGTCGTCTTGTTCTCCAGAATCTCAACGTTTATTTTAACAAAAAGAGATATTGCCAGCCTTTATGATACAGAAGAAAAGCTTCAAAATGTGAACCCCGCACAAGCCTCATAGTGATATCTGCCTAATTCCCCACACAGCTTGAGACAATAGCTCTAAGGTGTTAACAGCTTCAATAAATCAGATGCCCAATGATGGTAGTTTACCATCTAGACATTTTAATTATTTCCCTACTGATCAAATCATGTAAGAGCTCAGGAACAAATCCTGCAGAGCCAAGTAGAGCATCTAACCCCCTGCGCCATGACCAGGCCAGCCCATCGTCTCAGGTTAACAGGAGTCTAGACTGCTTTAGTGATGAGCATGGGTCCAGAAAAAGCACTCTCCTGGCCTATGCTGGCCACTGCTTTTTCCACTGCTGGAAGCTGCCTGCAGAACCTCGCAGATACCACAGTATCAGTTAACAGTCAGGTTACATTTTTCATGCTGTTCTTTACAACGAAGAGTTTCATACGGGGAGGGGATGTGTCTAAATAAAAGCTTAGATTCTGACATCACACAACTCAAAAAAACAGGGCCCCAGGCATATAATTATTGTGCATATACATTATCTGCCTTTGGCATATCCTAACTTCAGGAGTCCAGCAGAACAGGTGTGATGATATTTTGAACCTCTGCCCAATCTACTGCAAGTGCCAATTCTTTCTGGTTTCCCAAGTCAGCTGAGTTTTGTTGGTAGAGCGCGAAAAGTACCATCATTGTAGCCATACGAGCCTTAGTCTACTTCTTCCAATAAGACCTGTGGAAGGGAGGGACTTACTGTGGAATAAAACTGTAGCACGGCTGTAACGGTCATTCCATGCTCCAGTAAAAGAAACCTAGCAGCACAATGCCGCTTTGAGCAACACCCCATTCTTAAAGTCCCTATTTTTATGTGTAACTATGTTTTGTATTCTACCATCATTGAAGCTACTTCTCAGCAGATTTCCATAGCACAAAATACTCTATTCCAATATCTGTCCATTTACTCCTGTGATGCTAGTATAAAAAGAAAGAAATAACTGAGGATAACTAGTTCTTCTGTTGGGTGTTTCATTGTAAAAATACCTTGTAAAGAAATTCAGAGTTCAGCTGGAGTTACATCTTTGTTAATGTTGGTTGGCCCACTAGCAGTAACTGTCTGCTCTTCAAAGGATTGATGGACTTTATACATAAGCTACATTCACACTGTGCCGTGAATTATGCGATATAGCTGAAAATACTACTTATCCTTTCTCTTAAATTCTGTAAATTTTTCATACTATAGATGTCTTCCTATTTTTAATTATACTGTTTTACGACCAAAATAATTCTACAAGGAACGTATGATAAACGCCACCTCACATGATCCACAAAGGTGGATGAACACTCCAAGCAACAGTTCCTGTACAGGATTACTTTACTATCATAGCTGCATATTAATGATGGAAATGCAGCTTTAATTTATGCTTATATTCCAGGCAGCTATAGCCTCAAAGCACAACCCTTCATACAGATTACCCAATAGACAGACAAATACCTGTAGAGATGCGGATTCAAAAGGCTATAGCTTTGCTGAAGACGTAAATATGTGCCTGCACTGTTGTACTGAACCTTAGGCCTTTGCAGTGTTCCTGTGCAACAAATGTTAGCCTCTCTGCAGATTTTAAGGAACTCATAATGGATGTGGATAATTCCCCAATACTGACTAGAGGCTTGCTGACATCTGTGTGAACAAGAATGTAGCACCTCAGATTTAATTAAGTCAATTCATCACCCTATGACTAGTTTTAAATTGAAGGCAGATTGTGACAGAACAGTTGTAAACTAAACTATCAACGCAATTATGCATTTTCTAAGAACATAAGAATGACCAGACTGGATCAGACCAATGATCCATCGAGCCCAGTATCCTGTCTTCTGACAGTGGCCAACGCCAAGTGCTTCAGAGGGAATGAATAGAACGGGTAGTTATCGAGTGATCTATTCATCAGCCATTCCCAGTCTCTGGAAAACAGCAATCCCTGCTTATCCTGGCTAATAGTCATTCATGGACCTATTCCTCATGAATTTATCTACGTCTTTTTTTTAACCTCATTATAGTCTTGGCCTTCATATAACATCCTCTGGCAAGGAGTTGTTTGAACAAATACTTCCTTTTGTGTGTTTCAAACTGCTGCTGCTTAGTTTCATTTGGTGATCCCCTAGTTTGTGTTATGAGGAGTAAATAATGCTTTTTTACTTTCTCCACCCCAGTCATGATTTTATAGACCTCTATCACGGCCACCCCACACACACTTTACACATCTCTTTTCCAAGTTGGAAGTCCCAGTCTTATTAATCTCACCTCATATAGAAGCTTTTCCATACCCCTAAATCATTTTAGCTTTCTTTTTCTGTACCTTTTCCAATTCAAATATATCTTTTCTGAAATGTGGCAACCAGATTTGCACGTAGTATTCAAGCTGTGGGCTTACCATGGATTTATAAAGAGACAATTTCATATTTTCTCTTTTATTATCTATACCTTTCCTAATGATTCCCAACATCATTAGCTTTTTTGACTGCCCCTGAACACTGAGTAGATGTTTTCAGAGAAGTATCCACAATGACTCCAAAATCTCCTTCTAGTGTGTTAACAGTTAATTTAGACCCCATCATTTTATAAGCATAGTTAGATTGTATTTTCCAATGTGCGTCACTTTACATTTATCAACACTGAATTTCATCTACCATTGTATTACACAGCCAGCCAGTTTTTTGAGACACTTTGTAACTCTTCACAGTCTGCTTTGGACTTAATTATCTTGAGCAGTTTTGTAACATCCGCTAATTTTGCCAACTCACTGTTTATCTCTTTTTCCAGACCATTTATGAATATGCTGAACAGTACTAGACCCAATACAGACCACTGGAGGACACCTCTGTTTACCTCTCTCCAGTCCGAAAGCTGACCATTTATTCCTACCCTTTGTTTTCTATCTTGTAACCAGTTACTGATCCAGTGGAAGAGCTTTCCTCTTATCCCATGACTGCTTCCTTTGCTTAAGAACTTTCAGTGATGGACCTTGTCAAAAGTTTCCTGAAAATCTAAGTACAGTAGAACCTCGATTATCCGGGTTAATGACCGGCGCCTGTGAGCCGGATAATCAAAAAGCCCGGATAATCGAAGCTCTTACCAGCTGGGGGAATCGGGTGGCTGCAGAAGCTCCAGCGGAGCTCCTGCAGCCACCCGAACCCCTCGACAGTGCTGGGGGGTCA
>ML685766.1:7493631-7507305 GCA_007922175.1 Pelusios castaneus
AGAGCTCCTGTGGCCACCCGATCCCCCAGCTCTCATCAGGAGCTGCGGCTTAAGCCGCAGCTCCTGCTGAAAGCCGAGCCCTGGGGTTCCGGTCCCGGTTAACCGAATTTACGGTTAATTGAGGACCGGATAATCCAGGTTTCACTGTATACTGTATCCACTGGATCATCTTTGTCCACCTGCTTGTTGACCACCTCAAAGAATTCTACCACATTGGTGAGGCACGATCGCCCTTTAGAAAAACCATGTTGACTCTTCCCAAACAAAACATATTCATCTGTGTCTGATAATGCAGTACTTTAGTAATAGATTTACTATAGAGTTGCTTCTCTAAAATGTAATCTAAATACAGGATTTTACACTGCCTACCATCATAAAAAAAAAAAGAAGTTTTTACTTGCTGTACTGACCCTTGGTGGTCCAATAATCATGCCTGTCCACCTTGTAAGTGTCATATCTTCGTCGTCTTCAAGACCCCAGCTTACTGTACCATCGCCTACTCCTTTTTGACCTTCTTCAAGTTCTTCCAACAAACGAAAATTACGAGGGACTTTAACTATTTAAAAAAAGTGGAGTAATGTAAATAGAAATGTTCACAATGAGAAAACATAAATCAGTAATTATTAAATTTAGCCTTCTGACATCTTAAACATTGCAATGTAATATTTCGGTCATAAAAATTCTCACAAAGCATATTTTGAGTATCTTAATATAAAATATTTTCAGGCACCCAGTTTGAGATTTAATAATTATGTTACAAGTTCTGGAGCGCTCAATTAATGAAGTATATACAATAGCAATACATCAAAAAAAGTAATCTGCTGTGATAAATGCCACAGTAAATGTGTTTAAAGAAATAGTAACTTTCGATTTAAGTGTACCATTCATAAGCCTAAACAACCGTACACTAATAGTTTTCTCACTGCTGCTTTTAGCCATTGTGTCACAAAGACAATGAAATTCAGATTATGGAATGTTCTGCATTGCTAACAATATATTTGTACTTAAATGGGGAAGTATCAAACCCCATTGCTCTGTAATAGTGAAGTAGAGAAGTTATCTTATGATTATAGCAGCTATGTTGAGACCATACACATTGGACAGCATCATAAATGGAGTGCTCAGTGATTACATCACCTGATAGACTGCCATTACAGGGCAATTATAATAAATATATATTTATATTTTTCAACAACATTCCAATCATCATTGTGATCTAATTATATGTAAACAAATGCAGACACTCCCATCACTGGCATCTTGATCACAACAGGGCTTGAAAAATTATCTGCGATGATGACCGATATAAAAGACAAAAGTGGCTCAAAAGTGATCTCCAGAGTCCACAACCTCAGCCTGTATGCTCTTGCTCACTGGATTTCCAAAACACAGAATACCGGTACACTAGATATGATCCTTGTCAGGTTCTCTATTGCTCAGAGAATTCCTGACAATTTCGGTAAAGCTTGTTATTTTACATTCTGCTGCTTGGCAAAGCCATAAGCAACAAGAAAAGCACTGAGGTTATCTTTGCAGACTCATGCAAACCCCTCCCCGCCTCCAAAAAAAAATCTCAGTTTAAATTTGCTAAGTATTCAGAACCATATGGGCTAGAAACTTTTAATATATGAAAGAGCTAAATGGGACATCATTAACAAAATCATTTTTCTTCACAAAAACTGCTGTTACAAGTACACTTAAAATATAAGAGAAAGGAATTAGAGTGAAAAAATTACCTGGGCTAAATCAAGTGGTCTAAGTTTGCATAGTTCCACTAAAGTCAATGGACCCACTGATTTACACATGAAAACTTAGCCCTCTATCTTTTCAATTTGTTTATTCTATACTTTTGACAACACCTTGTAAATAGACTCAACCACCAGAAGGGACTATTGTGATCATTTGTTTGACTTCCTTTACGACACAGGCCACAAAATTTCCCTAAAATAAATCCTAGAGCGTATCTTTAAGAAAAACATCCAATCTTCATTTTTAAATGGCCAGTGAATGGAGATTCTACCAGGACATCTGTCAAATTGTTTCAATGGTTAATTACTTTTACTGTTAAAAATTTAAGTCTTATTTCCAGCTGGGATTGATTTAACTCAGATTCTCAAACTGGGGGACTGGCCTCCCTGAGGGAGTGCAGAATGTATTTGGGGGATGAAGGTGGCATGAGAAACTTTAGGAAAAAATATTGCACACATTTTACCCAAAGCAATTAATAACTAGCAAAGCTAATTCCTCCCGACAGATCAGGGCCTCAGATGGCGCTATGCATTTTGACAGATTTCTGTTAAACTTGCATAGTAGATTATGCAAAGTCATTGCCGTCTGTACATTAATTTCTTTAATATATAAAAGAGCTAAATGGGCCATCACATCTAATTGTAAGCATAGATCACAATCAATTTTGGTTTTGCTCTCATTACAATGAATTGTTGGCTCATTTGTGCAACAAAAAAAACCAAAAAACATAACCAACTCACGTGAAAAACAAAGAAGCCCAAATTGATGCAACTGAAGCACTGTCACGATGCATACGTACTTGTGAGATGAATAGGAGAGCGAATAACTACTACAGACACAAAGGCGGCGCAAACAAACAGGTTTGAAAAGCACTGGTCTAGCTTCAACTTGCAGCCATTGATCATATTATAGCTTTCTCTGCTAGTTTGAAGAGATCATTATTAAATATTTATTCTCTACATGGATACTTAGACTGGAATCAAGTCACCTTTCAACCTCAAATAAATAGATTATGCTTGAGGCTGTTGCTATAAAGCAGATTTTCTAATCATTCAGTCATTCTTGTGGCTCTTCTCTGAACCCTCTCCAGTTTATCAACATCCTCCTTGAATTGTGAGCATCAGAATGGGACATTCTATTCCAAAAGCAGTCACACCAATGCAAAGTGCAGAAGTAAAATAACCTCTCTATTCCTACTCAAAGTTCCCTTACTTTTGCATCCAAGGATTGTATTAGATCTCGTGGACACAGCCACTGGGAGTTCATGTTCAGCTGATTACCCACCATGACCTCCAAGTCAGCTTCACTGTTATCCTGTATGATGAGTAAAGTTCATAACCTGTGAACACGTAATTACACAGTAAATTTCCTCACTTAAGGAATCCCATTGACTTCAGTAAAACTAATCTCATGTGATCAAATTACATGCATGGTTAACTGTTTGCAGGATCATGGAGTAAATCAGCGTTTCCAGTTTTTCACATTGCAACAGGAAAAAAACATTTTTATTTTAAAATAACTTTTTCTTATTTAAAAAATTGCCAGATGTTTCTGGTGTGATTGTTTCAGGTGTAATTCCTGAAACTATATTGAAATTATTTGGGTTTTTTTTTAAAATGGGTCAAATTATGCAAAAATAATAGTTTAGAGCCTTTCACTTGCTGGGAAACACATTTCAGTTATCAGCAGTAAGTAGATTTTTCAAACGCTAATTTAGGGTAAACAGGTTATGTATCTTAATGCAATAATACAAAAAACTATTAACTTCTTAAAACCAGCATTGGGTCACATTTAACAGAGGTGAAACTGTCATATGTGGGGAAATTTACACAGCAATTAGCTGTAATATATTTGGATCTGAACATTGCTACCACAGTAAGTGTTAAGAAATTATTGTTCTATATTCCTGGACAGTCTCTCTCCCATCTATTTATCTTAGGAATAGAATAATGAAGGAATATTTATGAATCAATTATTTTTAATGTTCGAACAGCTGATGTCACTATCTTTTATTGAGACATAACATCTATCCCTTGAGGGGGAGGGAGAGAAAAGATTTGTTAAGCAGCTATATCACACACTACTTAAGGAAGTGATATACTAGAAAAGAATAAAATATGGACACAGGAAGAGGTTTTAATTATCTGATTTTAATTTATTTCACTACGCATATTCATGACGGATAACTACCCAATGTTTAAATGAACTTTCAAAAACAACAGTAAATTCCAACAGAATACAGGCCCACACATACAAACACTATGAAGGTAAAACCTGCATTAAATTTTACATTTAAAGCAGGACCATATTCCTTCTTGTATACTTGATTCAATTTAGCTTCCAAATTTCATATAATAATTCTTCAGAGGTGAAATTTATACAATTTTAGAAACAAATTAGATTTTTTTGCAGAAAAAAGTTTCAATGACAGACAGACAGACAGATCAATCGATCTCATCTCAGCCACAGGCCATGTCTGAACATCAAGAATTGGGAAAAAATGTTAGAAACAGGCAGGAGTGGAGACAGACTGATTTCCCTGTCATTTCGATTTAGGTCAGCCTAATTTTTCACAGCTCCGAGTGACATAGCTAGGTCAATCCAATTTTAAATGTAGAATAGACCTAATTTCATACCCATCTCCACCCTATCTTCCATACCCCTAAACTTCATTGCAAACAGAAAAGTTCTTTTGCTTTAAATAATAATTTATTTAGGTCCACAAAACAATCAAAAATAAAGAGGGGGGAAAGAATTTTTTTTTTAAATGGTTTTTAGGCTTAAGGTTAGAGTAGTATTGTCAGGAGGGAGAGAAAGGAAGATACTTGCAAACATTAAACCTAAAAAGGCAACACACCATCTGACTGACATGGGTTCTTCCACCTTGCTCTTTTTTTTTTTTTTTTTTTTTTTTTTTTAAATCAAGCAATTTAAATAATCACTGACTAAATCAAGCTGAAGCTTTGTAAAACTAATTTAAACATTTATACTATTGTAACTTTTTATTAACATTATAATAAAACTAAATATTAAAGCCTGGTTTTATATGTCACCGTTGATAAGTACTGAAGGCCTAACCTACAATTACATGCAAATTTAGCAGCAGTTGACAGGAGACACACAAACTACACAGAGAAGCTTACATATCATCTGTGAACTTCCTAAAGTCCATTCTGCACACCAGCTCCACTATGCTGTGTTGATAGGAAATGTGTTCCCATTGATGCAGCATTACTCTTTTTCTAGGGGTGGATTTATAAAGTCAATTTCTGGATCGATTGAGCAAGCCTTCATTTCCGCTCAATCAATCCCAAGTAATCAATCTGACTTCAGCAAGTCTGCATACCCTTATTTGAATTTTACAGAACTTCCACAGGCAAAAATCAAAATTTTGCATACTGAGACCTGATCCTACAAATATTTAAGCAGGTATTACTTTTACTCACATGAACATAATCCAACTGACTTCAACAGGACTATGCAGCTGCTTAGAACTAAGCATTTAAATAAGTGTTTGCAGCATCAGGCACTAAAATTGTATTTTTATTAAAATCTTCTCTTTGTGGCTTAAAATGTGTATTACTTCACAACAAAATTGCATTCAGTGTTAACAATAAAAGTTATTTAAACTTTCAATATATAAACAAAGGTAATGATTTTTTTTAAATGAAAAACACAGGCCACCATTTTCAAAAACACTTAGGCACCTCTGGAGATGGGATTTTCAAAAGCATTCACTGATGTAAACTGCAAACCTTGATGAGAAAACAACTTGGTTTAAACATTTCTGCTTTCTTCACTTGTGAAAGTTCAATATATTAGATTGAAAATAAAGCATCAGCTGTTGCTTAACAACTTTGTGTTTGAGTTTATCACCAGTAAGGATGATGATGAGTCCCTGGACCAGTCTTTAGCAAAGAGGAGCAGTTTAAGTGTGAAACAACTTAACAGAATTTCAGATTTCATCCATCTGATGAAGTGAGATTGCGCCCATGAAAGCTCATGCGATAAAAAAATTGGCTAGTGCTACTGGAGCCCTTGTTTGTTTTGCTGAACTAGACTAACACGGTTACTCGTCTGAAATGAGAAAAATTTCAACTCTACTCTGGAGGCAGCTTCTTTCTCTAGCCAACCTTCTTTTCACCAGTAAGAAGTTCTAGTCTGATGGACCTAAGCAGGACAAACGATAAACCTCCTACTCCCCTCTCCAGCTTGCCTCAGAAGGGAAAAAGTGGCCTAGAGAACAATTTTGTTCTGATGGCCTCCCGTGATACACTGAAGCAGGTATGTCCTCTGATGGACCTCCTGTGGTCTGACAGAATTCTATTCTGATGAATCAGAGGAATGTTGTTAGAGCATGTTTCCACTCTGCCCTTCTTCTCTGCTCCAAGACACAAACCTCACTTGACCCATGCTGAAGCCCCAATACCAAACTCCCAACTGTCTCATTTTCTCCACCAGCAATTATTTTATAAAAGCGACAGTATGCAAAAATGACACTACATACAACACTTAAATGCTGAATGTGGCATGCATGGTATTGACTGTGGGTAGATGAAGGTCAACGGTGGAGTGGATGTGAATATATTGGTGACATGAGATTACAATATATGAAAAGTCTGGGGAGACAATGGAGCACTGCAATGGGGCTAATAAAGATCCATGCTTTCAGCTATCCATATGAACATAACAGCACTGATAATTATACTTAGATTCTCTCTTGACTGCATTTTTTGAACCACTGCAAACCCCCAGAGTATGAGCACTGGACTGGCATAAGACTGAGACCTAACCCACAGCAATATCACTATATTAGGGAACTGCATCAGTGCAGCTATCCTGATGTAGTTATAAGAAGTAAATTCTCACACAGGAGACTTTGGTCTTGTCTCTGTTAGTAAACTTTCATTAGAGGAACTAAAATAAATCTAGCAACACTGGTGCAAACCCATCATATACAGGCAGTTAAATTGATTTTGTTTCATACTGTTTAAAACACATTTACCTTATGTATTTGCACCAGTGAAATGACTGGTTTTAAATGGCTATCGTTACACAAATGCAAGCTTTCTAATATAAATAAGGCCTTTGTTAACTTTGGGTTTGTCTAACTTGAGATGTTACAACACTACAGCAACAGGATGGGTTCTCTCATTGGGGTAGCTAATGTATCTCCCAAAGAGGTGGTAGCTTGATCCATGGAAGCATTCTTCCATCGCCCTACAATTGTCAAGCCTGGAGGGTCAGGTACACTTAATTACCTTGCTCAGGGATTGGATATTTCACACCCCTGAGCGCTGTAAGTTGCCTTAACTTTTGACTGTAGACATGGTCTTAGAATTAAGTTGATATTCTGCCTGTTTTAGTAATACAAATGAAAAACCTACACAGAAATAAGTAGGGAAAGTAGGCTTTAAATAGCTCATCATTCAACACCTCCAGATTGTTTGGGATGAGGGTGGAGATAATGCAAGCTGAGAATTGTGGAAAGCAGCTAGCTGAGTTTGAGGGGAGGAACTAATGAATGGAGCACAGATGGGATGATGAATAGTTTCACTGCTTATTTCCTTGCTTTTTACTATTTGCACTGCTAGTCTATGAAATAGCTCATTCTGGTATTTGGCAAGTTCCCCTTTTCACTAGAAACTAGGTTTTGTGCAACAGAATGTGATGCAGGCAGTTGTGAACTAAAGTGTAACTGAGGGCCCAGATTCTATCCATATGTTTAAAGGACACCATCAAATTAAATTTGCAACATTTTTTAAATGTTTATAAAATTCAGAAATGTTTCCATTATGTTTTTTTTAGAATCCTACAAAAACATAACTCCAACACTGCAAACCTAAAACTTAAATGACCTATACAGAATTGTGACAATCTACTTTTCACCGTCCAAGTAGAGAGAAATGAAAAAAGTAATCAAAGAGCACAGTGACAAGTAGAGTTTAAAATAATTCATTTTAAATCATTCAAGATTGTGTTGGTTGCATAAGTAAATAAATTTGTTTATTTTCAATTTATAGTTTGTAATCTGGCTATACCCCTTTCAGATGAGGTAAAAAAAAAAAGGAGATTTCAGGGGGGAAAAGGATATCACTAGATGGTGGAAGCAGAAGTTAAAATCCCTGATCCTGTCCCCTCATGGAGACACACACACTGGATGTCCACTTATGCAGATAATGCAGCAAGGTCTTCATTTGGCAAACTAGTATAGTTGCTTAAATAGATTAGGAATCACTGAAACAGCAAACATTATTAGCCTCAATCTTGCATATGGAATAATTTAATGTTTGCACAACCACTTCAGGCATTTGAGTTCAGTCATGGATAAAAATAAACACTTTTTTCTTAAAAAATTCTAACCAGTGTGAAATAAGTTTGAAAGCTTTATCATGGCATTCATACAGTCTCCATTAAAGGCATTGCTTTTGCTTGGACTGGAAAAAAGTAGTTTTGATTTACTTAAGTTTTGAGCATTTGAAAGCTACACGCTGATCAGTAATTTTTCTCTCCGTTATTTTTTGCAACTTTTTTTTTTTGGCTGCAGTTAACGTATTTCTAATACAACTGTTTATGCTAAAAAAGGATAGAGAGCCTAGGATATATGGCCTAGCAGTATTATCTGAATGTCTAGGGTTTTTTTTGTTTTATTAGGATGTTCAAATCCTCATTTTTGGAGGCTCTTTTTGAAGGGTCTAATTCAATGACCCAACTGGTGAAAGAAATCAGTATTAATTGTTTGTTAAATTAAATTGAGCTCTGTAGTTGTAAATTAGAGTTGAATGTTCCATACTTTTCAAAATACAACATAAAATTAAGGAATATATAGCCATGCACTTGAAATGCATTACAAATCTTTTTCAGAAGGCTGCAAAGTGTGCATTCTTTAAAACTAGCTTGACCACTTTCTATTCATAAGATTAGTATTAATGCACTGATTTCTTTCACAATATGGCTTGAATTAAATCTCAATAAGATATATAAAAAAGACAAGTTTGGGAAAAAATGATAGACTGGAGTAATTTTAGCTACAATTTTTAAACTAGCAAAAGCATTTTGAAACAGGATGTGAACCAAGACTATTTTGAATGTTGCTTCTTCAATGGCATGGTCTTCCCCATGATTAACTTGACTGCTACCCCACAGATTATCTTCTTGCCCTCTAATCAGGCATAAACCACATAAACATCTTACATTTATTTTTTATATTAATTTACATTGTGTATGCAGTTTAGACAGTCAGTTTGAAGTACAATACAAATTTTAGAACATTTTTGGGGAGGACATGAGAGATCAACAAAACAACTGATGTATAGCTGGACAGAAGGCACTTACATTGCTCTAAGGATTCTTTAGACATGGAGTTTTTTCAAAGTCACAAAGGCCAGTTAAATATCCCAACTCCCATTGAAAGCCAATGGGAGCTAGACACCGGCTTTGAAAATCTCCCACTCAGTGCTTAGAAAACCTATATCAGACTAGATTATCATAATAGTCCCCTCTGACTGTAAAGTCTATGAGTCTAAGTCTTAAACTTATATCATGGAGAAACACCCTTCCCACCAACCCCTTCACTCCTCCCCCCCAAACTTTCTGAAATTTCAGATGGCACATCTTAGCCCAAGTTAGAGTTCCTCTGGAAACTCTAGTAAGTCAGAAAATTAGTTTTAAAGTAACATCCTATGAACATTTGCCTAATGTTAAACTCTTCTTGTTCATATCTCCAAAACACCTTTTGGTCTAGGTAAAGAGTGTCTTAGTTGTCTTTTGGGCTGAGGAATGTATTCACGTGGAGAGGTATAGACCGTTGCGATACACCACCCTGAGGCAGATAGAGAAATAAGTTAGCAGCTAAGGCAGGATTATAAGAAGGAGGCAGCAAAATGCAACAGAAAGTGCCTTGAAAAATAAAAAAGCTCTTGCCCAGCCTACCACAAGGTAGGGAAGAACTGAAGGACTATACACAATTTTCAAGAGCCTTTTGTAAACTACAGACTACTTGTTTTCACTCTGGCTGAAGCACACTTTAACTATTTGTTACTTGCTGAGTTTCACTCAACCAAAGAAAAGATAGTACCAGTTCCAACAATCTGTGCATTAGGTTAGGGTGAAGAAATACTTGGCCCAAAGACTGTTGCCTTGAAGTGAAGGACACAGTATTTTACTTCTCACTTTTTCTTTATTTCTCCCATTTTGTCACCTGCAGCTACTGCCAAGGCCATTCCCATGCAGCTCTTTCCCTGAACATGCAGAACACAGTTTAAAAAGATTGTAAAATGTTGTTAATAAATAAATTGACCTGCTATGGCAACAGTCCCCAAATTGTTTTGGGATTCTCAGTGACCGTAGTCAGTTAAAAATATGAGGCTAGGAATCCAAAGGGAGAGCAGTGCCCCAGAATTGGTATGGACTTCAGGTAGAGGACCGCTACCTCATCTTGGAATGAAGAGCTGCAAGGGAGGAAGAAGGTGGGCATGGAGAATGGCAGGGCACAGGGTTTAGAGAATGGAGGTATAGCGCACTGAAGAATAAGCATATAGAGGGACAGAGAAAATGAAGACATTCATGTTTGTGTGTGAGGTTTTCAATATAGTGTAGTAACACCACTGCTATAGACTTACTGAAAGTGTCTCAGAGGCTAGGTCTATTCTTGAAAGTTGTATCAGCAGAGCTGCATCAGTCGGGTGCAGTAAACCACTCTCCACTTAGCTAGGCAGATGTAATTCCCAGAGCAGACACAGCTCTGAAAACCTACACGGACAGAAAATCTCTTCTGTCAGAATAGGCTGCACCTACACTGTGTGTCTATGCTGACGGAGTTGTGTTGACACTATAGTCTCCATATTGTAGAAATATCCTTAGCAAGGCGCCCTCCTGCTGTACAGTGCGTCACTCACTCAATCTCACCATGCCCAGGTTACACCCCCCACCCAGTTAACTACATTCCCTAATAATTTTCTTTTAAAAGAATATGCAAGAGGTAAAAAGAAATCAGACTATGATTGTATACTGATTTCTTGAATGGGAAATGAACATGTCTGATCTTGATTTATTTTAATCTTTTCATTTTTTTCAAATGGGGGCAAAGAATTTTGTATGGACGATGTAATTTAGGTGGGGCAAGTGATGGATTATGTGACACTGGAATACTGGATGCTTTAACAGCTCTTTTTGAGACATTCTCTCTCTCTCTTTTTTTTTTTTTTTTTTTTTTTTTTAAGGTGCTATTTTTATAAAGTAGTGTAATGTTGGTTTGAGGTACTAGCAGGACTCCTCCAAAAACACACTCAACCTCTGTTAATATTTGTGACTAAATACAGAGGTAAGCTTTCAAATCTAAGATAATTAACCTTTGGCCCACAGCTGCCAGTTTTAAGTCTACAAAGTTGAAACTAATGGTTGCCAGTTGACTTTTGACATTTGGATCCTACTAACACTAACCAAATAACTTTCTACATTTCACATAAACACATTATTAAAACATTATTTTTCAGATACATTTAATAACTATCCTAATGCATACATAACTGAAATTATACTGGAAAATCTGTTTTGCATTTCTGGAACTTTGGTCATATTAACAGTTTTATATATTGTGTATTTTAACTGATAATAAAAATGCCAATGTTTCCTCCCTTTCTTTCTCCAATTGCATAAAAGGCTTTCAATATTATTCTCTGTTCATTTATTTTGCTGTGGCTGGTAATTTTATGCCTTCCAAAAACAATTTAGAATGTATTTCAAGGAACTGAATGCAAGGAGTCCCATCGGGCCATCAAAACATTTTAAGTACATTTTATCAACTGCCCTTTTCCTAAAATAAAATCTTGACCTAAGCTTTCAAAAACCTCTAATACGGCAAGCACGACTGATACAGGCTTCTGAATGGATCTCATTACAAGCAAAAAATTATTGTAATATTGAAGGCCAAATTGAGATGCTTTACTAACAGCTATAACATCTGCCCATGAAATGAACACGAGGGTGCTTTGAAAAGTAAATAATTGGTTATGGTGAGGATGCTCTCAAACAACATAACTGACTATGTCAAAGTATGTATTTTCTTTAAGGTATGTTCAGGAACAGATATTTTAAAAAAAAGTTCCCTCTTATTCTAAGATGCTGTGTAATTTTCCTATGCACTCAGATAGTTGATTAAATGTTTAAGTCCCAGGAAAGGACTATTTGGGGTGAAATCCTGGGCAAATTAAAGTCAATAAGACTTTTGCCATTGACTTCAATGGGGCCAGGATTACACCCCGATAATTCATCTAATCAAAAAAATTCACATTCTGGCAATTTTGGCTCTTATCACCTTTTTGAAAAGGATGAAATTCTGCCATGATGTAAAGCAGGTAGAATCCCACTGGTCTCACTGGAGTCGCATCTGATTATGCCTACGATGAGTTTTGTCACAAGAAAGGACTGTGTAATTTCCTGGGAAGGATATGTGTGTGTTTGGATGACACCTTAAAAACTCAAGATCCTGTTTGCTGTGAAAGGACATTTAAGATCCCACAGCATTTTTTCACAGAAGCAGGAGTTTTGCTGTGGTAACCTGGCCAGTATGTTGTGCAGTTCTCTGACTCTGCCTGGCTGTCCCCACTACTGAAAAGATGGCTGATTTTCAATGGCCTTATGGTAGTATAGTATAAAACATTTCAGGATCTCTGGAGATGAAAATATATACATGTACAGTTACTAATTACCGTTTTACTATAAAAGTAGCTGCATTTCAATAATGAGGAAAGTGATTCCTGTAAAGACACATATACACACACACAAACTTTAAATGATAGAAGGTATTTTGTGTTAATATGCAAAGAGCTCTGGGATAAAAAATGCAATGGATTTGAGCGGCTTATTGTTTCTACCTTACAGAACTGAATGAGTATACAGCAAAAATAGGAGAGTTATCTGATTCAACAACATGAAATTTGAAGTAACTGCTGGAACAAAACAACTGTTTTGAATGCAAAAAGTTGCAAGATGCAAAGATTTACTAAGAAACCAAAACCAACTTTACTTCCTGTGCATTACAGGAAACCAGCAGACCTAGAACTCAGAGATAGGCAGGAGAGCAAAGAACCTGGGGACTCCACACCAAAAGTACTCTTAAAAAAAAATCTTATTTTAACTCAAACATCAAAAGACATTTCTACAAAGATTAAAAATATAGCAATTTTCCCCACAGTTAAGAAGCACATAGTTCTTTCAATAAAGCCATATTCATCACACATGGGGTCCCATCTTAGTTCAGCCTAAATTGGCCAGCATAGGCTTTACCATTGCCACCAAGGGAAGTACAGAAGAGTCTGCTGTGGGAGTTCTCCCATGGCTGTTCTCTCCCTTTTCTACAGGAACTAACAGGCACATTCCATTTCCCAAATCAGGTGCACTGAGGGGAATTTTTCTCCCCCATGTCCTATCTAGTATTTTCTTTTCCTCTTCCCCTGCACACCACCTGCATTAAGCATAGTCTAGTCGGTTCTACATCCCAAGGTTCTGGTTTGTAGCCCTAGCTCTCCAAAACTTGCGCAGGCAAGGCACTAAGCTAGCTTGACTCCCCTGCTCCCTGAATAGAGCACTGAAGTCAGTTCACTCCACTGCCCCTTGGCTCTGCCCAGTATTCCCTCTACTCATTGACGTTGATTCCTTTGCCTCCTAAACCCCCTTTAATTCCTCAATTGGGCATTTCACTAACAGCCCAGACTTAGACTCTGCCTTGGGGCAATGGGCACTATAATGCTTATATCGAGCAGTAAGGGGGTTCCGGTGCCTGAGGCTCTGCTGTTCAGCTACCCAATGCCACCTACAGGGGGATACCTCATCCCCAAGTCTGCCATGCAGCCCGTCACCATCTGCAGCAGGCTAAGAGATGGTATCCATACCCCCGACCGCACCTTTCGCCCCTCAGCATTAGGC
>ML685766.1:7525511-7545598 GCA_007922175.1 Pelusios castaneus
CCCTCCAGTCACCCCCACCCCCCTGTGCCTCTCTGCCACTCCAGCCCTTCACAGCGCCGTCCCCCACCTCGCCCCATGCCCTCCAGTCACCCCAGTCCCTCAGAGTCCTTGCCCCACCTCTCCCAGTGCCCTCCAGTGCCTCTCTGTCACCCCAGCCCCTCACAGCGCCCTCCCCCGCCTTGCCCTGTGCCCTCCAGTCACCCCCCCGTGCCACTCTGCCACTCCAGCCCTTCACAGCGCCCTCCCCCGCCTTGCCCTGTGTCATCCAGTCACCCTTGCCTCCTTATACACCTCCCCCCACACCACCACTTTTCTGTCACCTCTGGGCTGCTGTACCCCCCATTAATGTAATCCCTGCACCCACACCTTGTGCTCCTCAGTGGCTGCCCCCCACAGGGACCTCCCTCTCCCCTGTGCTCCTTGGTCCCTGCCCACCCACATGGTCTCAGTGACTGCTCTCCCCTACCCCCAAATGTCCTCAGTCACCTGGTTCACTCTCCCTCTGCCCCCACACCCTGTCTTCAGTTACATCCCCTCACAGAACCTTGTCCCTACATTCTGTCCTCCTGGCACCCTTTCCTCTGCCCCTACATCCCATTTCATCAAAAACACCCTGTCACCTGCACTTTCACCCTGTTTTCCTCAGAGGTCGCCAAACTCCTTGTTCTCAGTCATCTCTTAGCTTTTGCACTCTGTCCTTAGTCTCCCCTTCCTCCTACCTTCTCTCCTCCTCTCCCCTTCCTTTCTATTCTGTCTCATCAGTCACACTGCATCACCAACCTGCACACATCCCCCTGCTTCCACGCAGTCTCCCAACCACACCCCCTCACTCTGCTATACCTTTCCTTTCCCATTTGTTCCCTCCTTTTTTTCATTATCTAACTCCTGCTTCAGAATCTGAATTGGAGTGTAGAGAAAACAAGTAATGAGGTTTGTGAGCTAGGGAAAAGTAAATCTAAGGAAGGCTTTAAGGGGAAGGGGAACAGTTTAGAGGTGATCCTGAAACAAATGGGGAGCCATTGGAGTTGCTTGTCAATTTGCCTCTGTAAATAAACAAGAAGTCCTGTGACACTTTTAAAGACTAACAAATTTATTTATCACATGAGCTTTCATAGGAGAAAATCCCACCTAAGTGCCACAGGACTCCTTGTTTGTTTTGCTGAACTAGACTAACACAGCTATCCCTTTGGAACCTATGTAAATAGTTGGTAAATCCAAGTTTGTCATTAGGTTCTCAGAACTCAGCCAAACCCAGGGTTTACTATCTTCTCTACTTTTTCCATCTTTAATGTTCATACTTCTGGAGTTCCTGAGATGAATAAAGTTAAAGACAAAAAACCTTTGTAAACATACTCCATGGACAACAGAAACCCTTAAGATATAAATCAACCCCATAATTCTTGATAGCTAGGCTCAGATCCCTGTTTCTGGCGCTCTAAAGCCTCAACCTGCTGACCTAAAGAAGTCTTGCCCTAATTGACAATATTAGTGTGGGTTCCTTGGCATCTCTGAAAGCCATCTATTGCCTAGTCTCACACAGCGAAAGCATTATATGCTGGCAGTCATCTTGTGGACATCTTGATTATCACTTAGCCTTGTGCTATTCCATTTACAGGAAAATGGAGATTATTCTTCTGTTGTGTTGGTCCTTCCTCAGACAATGAATCTGTTCTAAGGTAAACCATATTTCTGCTTTTAAAGAATTTGCCACTTCAGTATGTAAGACAGTATGTGTGCATGGCTGACAGCTAAGATCCAGTAATGAGGGTGGAGATTTGACAGTCGAAAGCTATGAGGTGATAAAATACAACTCTATACAAAATATGAACACACAATGTTATATGGTCGTACCTAGAATGGATTCCAAGCATAGGGGACAGGTGAAAAAAAGCATGCTTAGGTAGAGATGAGAGAAGAGTAGGAATGGATATAACAGGATATTTAGACTGGTATGGAATTATGGGGAATTTTTCAAGAGAGGATGAGAACTTTGGAAAGGTATAATATGGAATTCAGTGCACCCTGAAAGTTGAACACTGTACAACGTTTTCATCTGCTTGTGAGTGAATATGTAATTTGTCAGTTTGTAGAGTGTTTTGAAGATTAAAAGCTTTAACAAGTGCTAAATGTGATATTGTTACAGGCATGACTTGTAGATGATACAATTGTCTGATTTTTTTTTTTAACTGCCTTTTCTATTATCCAAACTATGCAGTTCATACTTTAACAGTGGGCTATTAAAGATGGAAATTCAGAAATAGTGGTCTTTTGGAAGTTGCAAAATCTCACTGAGTGGACAGGGAACTTTGTATTGGAGACCTAACTGCTAGCTCACAGCAACATCAAGTGCTAAGGAGTCAGATTACTCCATTTTAATCTTCTCTGGTTAATACTTATGATGGGATATTTTTCCGTCAATCCACATGAAAAACTCCAAAGAGCTCTTTGTTACGGTGCTGTAGTTGGATATCTCAAGTCCCAGCACCTTAAACATGATGTTTTCCAAATGCTATTAAGACATCAGCTTTACCAGTGCATTGATAACAATCTAACATTGCCAGTCTCTTTCTTATATATCATGTTGCAGATGTGGTTCAAACAAAATTTATCCAGAGTGGGCTGGTGAATCTCAGAAGGAGGATGAAGAACCAAACCAGGAAATCACATGGCCAGAAGGACTTGCTGCAGTGGGTGCAAGCTTTGGCTATTTATCTATTTTAAAAACAATTTAGCTATGTTACGACCATGGGTGTTGCTGGCACTGGGCACGGGGGTGGGAGGGCGCCATGAGCCCCGAGTCTCAGCTCTAGTGTCCTGAATGTCCCCAGCGGTGGCAGCACAGACCCAGAGAGAGCCTGTGATGGCCCTCATGCCTGGTCTGCAGGATGTACTGAGGTGGTGCAGAGCAGAAGAGGATGGGGAAAATTTGAATCCTTCTCTCCTCTCAAGTGTGGGATGGGCAGCCCCTAGTGGCTGGCCCTGGCCTGGGGCAGGTTTGGGGGGTGCATCCGGCCCTGGCTGGGGACCCGGAGCTGGGTCGCCAGCAGCAGCAGGATCCAGCCCCGAGGCAGGCCAGGGACTTAGTTCTGCGCCGCCAGTGGTGGCAGGGTCCAGCCTTGACCCCAGCCAGGGACTCAGGGCCCAGGGCTGGCAGGCTGGATTGGGCCCGGGCCCAGATTGGGGCCAGGAGCCAGCACGGGGGGGGGCAGGGTGAGCCTGGGCCCTGAATGTTTTTTCAGGGCAGTCACGACATGGTGTATGTTATTGTGCCATAATCATGGATTGAGTGCTCTGTGTGTAAGTAGCCTTACACCATTGGTGCTGCATTTCCAGGAACACTATATGTCCACAGCTGTACTAGGGATTTCCCTGGAAGGGATTCCTGACATAAAGTGGAATTTCCAAGAAAAGTAATAGAGCTCCAGTTTGTATTGCCTTCTCCAGGTAAACTCCACTGGGTATGAGAGTGAAGGACTGTGAGAGCCCGAGAAAGAGAAATTATCTATGGAGGCAGCTTAGCATCTGCTAATTAAGATCTCTGGATTTTTCCTTTTTTGTTTTAAAGGTATATATTATGCCACAGAAAAATAGATGCTTTTAAAATATGATGGGACATTTTAAAGAACTTTTAAAATTCATATACAAGGATAACACATTTGTTGTTTTTATAATATGAAAACACCCCTTCTTGATGCAGTTTAATATTGTAAAATGATCACAAAACCTTCCAGTTCTCTTTCCTTCTCTCAGTCAATCCTTTTAGTTTATAATGGGCTTCAGCAGTCATATAATCTTCTCTCTTCACTCAAAAGTGTTCTCTGTCCTCTATCAGAAGTTCTTATTCTTTGCAATCCTCTTACCTGTGGAGTCTCATCCAACAGGTTCATGTTTCCTGAAGGTTTTTGGAGCAGAGCTTCTACCTAGGGTCTCTGGGGAGCTGTCACCTGCACTTTTGCCAAACATCTGTTGGATTATATTTCCCAACAGGCCGAGTTTCTAATCATACACTTCTATCACATGCTCCCTAATGTCATTTTTCTCACAATTGGTGGAAATGTTACACCTGGCACATGTTAGGCTGGTCATAATCCCTCTTAAAAGCCAATCTTACCCTGTGACACATTTTATAGAATAATAGACTGATATTATAAAGTATACTGGGCAACCCAGGCAAAAGTTTTTTTTCTTAAAGTATCTTTTTATAACAAAAATAGGGAATGGGTTGGTGACAATATTGTTGACATCAATAATCAGTTAAGAGCTATGAGGAGAAGTGGGATTTCTGAGGAAGGAATTGAGAAGAGGGAGGGAGGTACATCACGATGATACTGTGAAATATATTAAAGGAGCAGTGAGGTAGACTTCACTAGCAAAATAAAAGAGCATGGGGCAATGATAAGGGGCAGAATTATGGAAGGCCTTGAAGGTGAGGCAGTTTACTATTGGAATGTGATCTGTATTATCAAAACTGTATTTATTAAAACTGGAAGATGCTACTGTGTTAGGCTAAATCGTTATTATTAGCTATGATATTTCATTATTAAGAGAAATAAAGTCATTACAAAGAAATGAATTAAAACATGTTCCATGTACTATACTTGCTCTTGAATCCTCCTATGATTTTAGTCACACATTCCTAAACTTAGAAATGTCTCTCTCTCCTTTGTTTCTATTTGAAAGGGAACAAGCAAGGGAAACTTACTGACTTGACACACACAGCTGTCAAGTTCACAAAGTGAACAGATTGAAAAATAAAATTATATTTCTTTAGCCTTTTTAAGGTATAGTCATCTTTGGTGTTAATCTGAGAAACAATTCAGACTAACAAGATTTTTTTTTAGGTGACTCTCTTTAGTTAAATTCATAAGCTTAATTTATCATAGAGATACTGATCATGCATTTGTTATGGCTGTTGGAAAACTTCTCAGGGAAAGACGCTGTCTTGCTTGGTGTAAAAAAATCATGCACATGTTATATAATTAATAATGCATCACAGTCTAATTTTACATTTTTTAAACTGTACATATCTGTATATCATGCCTTGACTATGACTCTCAATCCTCCATTAGGACTACTATATTTCCAAATGTCCTTTTAGATTGTGTTGCAGGAGTGCAGTTGAACAGTTTTGTCCTGTAGTCACTGTATGTAAATGCAATGTATTCACAAAGTATAGTACTTGCATCTAGTCCTGTTTCCGTCATTGTTCTGTATCTTTTCACAGGAAGAGCAATAGGTGGTTCATTCTGTGTCTGCTATATTTAGATTAGTCAGCAGATGTTCTGCACCAACCTGTGTCATTAGGTGATAACCACAGCTTTACCTCTGGGATATTCTTGGCCTCAATCTTGTGTTTCTTTTCCAGAGGTAGGCATTCACCAGTGGCAAGTTGTTACCCACATAAAGTAGCAGCAACTGAGTGAGCAGTCTGCCTAAGGAGAGTGTTGTTTGTCTCATGATGATGGTTCATAGTGGGTGTCATGTTGAGACAGCAAGGTTTTTTTGACTGAGGAGTGTAATTTTAATTTGGAAAACAGATGGACATAATTATGGTGGTGGTTTGTTCTGTATTACAGCACTGTGAAGAAGCAGATAAACAGGGGAAGGAGGAAGTGGAGATTCAAATGTCTGTTGCTCTGCTGTCTGTTCAGGAAGAGGATCCTAAATTTCCAGTATCGACTAAGGACCAGGTGCAGACCTCAAATCTTGAAATACTAGCAGAAGAGGAGCCTTTGTCCTCACGAAAAACTGAAGCCCATGTACAAAGCTCAAATCTTGACATACTGGGGGAAGAAGAGGGGGAGAAGGAAGAGCTGGTAAAAGGACAGGAGCTAGAATTTCAGTCTTTATTACATTTTGAGATTCACGAGCAAGCTTCACATCTTGAGACATCAGTGGAGGAGCCACCATCATTCTTAAAAAGTGCAGCCTAGTGCTGCAGTCCTCAAATCTTGAAATTTTCGAGGAACAGACGCTTCCATCCATACTGGGTACCAAAACTGAAATTCACATCTCAGATGTGGACAAAAGAGATGCAAAGAAGACTCTTCTCTCAACAGATACAGTGTTGAATGTACAAGCAAAGAAGTGAGTAGAAAAAGCCTGTCCTTTTATAGGTTAATTGTTTGTTAATTGATATACCTCTGTATTTTTTCTCTTTTTTTAATGAGATATTTGAGTTTAATACATCTCTGGCTAGTTTTGATGTTTCTGGTTGAAGTATAGTTGTGACATAATTTTACCATTTATCCAGCTATTTAGAAAAATATTTATTAACTATATGTGTGTTCTATATTAAATTATTTAGGACCAATCCTGATATAAATATTTATATATATACATCAGGATGTGGAGCAGAATCATTAGCTTTTCCTTTTGGAGAGGGTATGGACGTGGCTAATGCTAGGATATGTGCTTTCCCCACAAGACTCCATGTTTCTTTCATAGCTGTAGAGCCAATGTAGCCTATCGAAGTCCTGAAGGCTCTGTGGCAAGGAGACAGCATTAAAAATAATTATACCAAGTTAGAAATATTTTTACTATCATACTAAATTAATATTGTCACGTTGGACTGTGATCTTATCAGATCTCATTAGCTGTGTAGGGCCAAGCCTGTCCATGGATGGGAAAGCAGTGAGAAGAAATCTTGTTAAATGGTGCCCTTCCAGCCAGAACAGAAATCTAGCTGGTCTCTTCCATCTTTTGGATATTTCAGGAGAACATGAAGAACCCTTGACTCAAAACCAAATAGCAGGTAATGTAAAACCTCTTTGACTCAATTCTAAGATTGTCTTGAGTCATGTAAATTAGTGGGTTTTAAAATTGTTTTGCATTGGTGATTTAAAGTGGCTACTAGTAGTAGTAATGGAATGAAAATGAGCAGGTATTTCACAAATTGTTTTACAAAGCAAAATAAAAGGCTTTTAAAATAAAAAAATAGAGTGAGAAAAAGGAATTGAGACATAGTTCAGAAAGGAAAGAAGTTTTAGTTTAAAGTGAGAAGGAGAATTAATTATGCCAGGATACACGAACTACTCTGGAGAAGGATCTTGCACTCAAAATAATTAGATTTTTTTGGGAAAGGACAAAAAGGTAACTGCTGCTAAATAGGCTGAATGGAGTAGTTAAAGACAATGTTAATAATAGCCATATGTTTTAGGAAGTACAGCAAATTTGTTACATCGTTGCAGTGGACACACATGAAAACTCTGACTTAACTCACTGTGCCTTACATGTGTTTGCAGCATTCAGAGATGTCTTCAAGGTCTTCAGAAAAGCACAGAGGGTAATATTAATATGCGTGGCCTGAAGATGATTTTGCACAGTGTGCGCATTAATATAACCCATCAAGAAATCCATGAGGCACTGAATCGTGCTGATATTGGTAATATGTTTTCAGAATAGCAGTACATATTTCTTGGTGAAGCATGTCTATGCATGGGTGGTATTGTGGAAAACATGGCACAGCATGTGAATGTGTGTATGCATGTGTACGTGAGTGTCTATGAGATACTTGGGGTGGCATGGGTGTGTACATGTTAGAATACAGTTTGTAAGCCCTTTGAGGGCAAGGACTGTCTTTTTGTTGTGTGTTTGTACAAGTCCTAGTGAGCCCGATGAGATCCTGGTCCATGACTAGGGCTTCTAGGCACTATAGTAGTAGTAGTAGTAATAATAATAATAATTAATATAATTAATAGGACTGGCCCTTAGAGGCACTGAGCACTTATGAGGATCAGGTCCAGTGTTTGCATATGTGATACTAAAACTGAATCCCAAACTGAGCAGAACCCATTGTATAGCTATTTGGCTCTTTCTTCCCACTTCTTCTGGAGTGTTTGCTGATTTTCACTGTTTATGGAATATCAGGTTGGTTGTGTTTTTAAAACCAGGCACTTAGTTAAATCACTTGATTTTTTTATTCGAAGGGCAATTCAAATTAGAGATGCTAAAATCCAGTGTAACCATCAAATAAACCTAAAATAAACCATATTAATATGGATGGAATTATTTTCTAATTGATGGTTTTATTACTTTATATAGTCTGTTAGTGTCTTTTTATTTTTTCCATGGATGAACTATCTTTTACCTTGCTAGGTGATGGGCGAGTGAATTTCACAGACTTTGTAACTGTTCTGACAGATGACCAGCGCTTTGCTCAATCTATTGGTAAGAACTGTACGATGAAAGGGGGGAAAAATCTAATCCTTCTTCCTTTTTTCCACTGGCAAAAATCTTGATAATGGGAGAAGAATTGAGATTGTGGATTAGAGAAACAGATATAGATATAAAAGGACATCTTCCAAGTAACAAAGAATATTACTTTGGAAAATGTTTTAAATACAGTATAAAATTTAAGTAGCAATTAAACAGGAAATGGGCATCTTGACAACACAATGATATAGATTAGCATTCAGAGAATACAGCTCATAAATTGAAATCTTTAAAGGCTGCTGCCGTAACTGCTGACTGTATCCAGTTTCCAAAAGTCTGTGAAAAGTTACTGAGTGTTTGGGGAAGTGAGTGGTGAGAAGCACTACTTCATGGAAGTTCCCAGACAATAGTTTGTCACCATTGCTAAATGTGGAGAGTTGCTCTTGGTATATTTTCATTAACTTGAGGACAAATTCCAAAAGGGTAGCCGTATCAGTCTAGTTCAGCAAAACAAATGTAACCCGTTTGCCGAGCCATGACGGCAGCAGCAAAGGACCGGGTTCTGTTTCTAGGGGTTCCCAAATAATGTTACACCAACAATTGGCTCGAGCCGCCACCCAGTCTTCTGGGAAATTACACATCACTCCCTGGGTGCCCTAGAAGGGCAATACTTCCCTGCTCGCAAGCACCAGTCTGAGTGTAGCACATAAAAGGTTTAATAAAGACTATATAAAGGCAACATCAAAATGCAGCACTGGTTGGGATACAGTGCAAAGATTCCCACAAAACCCAATAGACAGAACTCATTCCACCACTAAGGGGAGGAGGGGGAGTCAGCCCTCAGTCCTCCCCTCCAATTGTCCTCTGCCACCTCAAGGTCTGCTCACACCACCCACTGGCCACTCACACCCGCTGTCCGCAGACGCTGTCTGGGTCCACCGGCTCTGCCGCTGGCCTCTGGTCACACCTGCTGTCCGCTGGCTCCACTACACCACCCGCTGGTCACACCTGCTGTCCGCTGGCTCTGCCTGCTGTTCGCTGGCTCCGCCGCACTGCCCGCTGGTCACACCTCATGTCCGCTGGCTCTGCCTGCTGTCTGCACCCACTGGTCACACCTGCTGTCTGCTGGCTCCCCTGCACCACCCACTGGTCACACCTGCTGTCCGCTGGTTCTGCCTGCTGTCTGCTCTTGGTGATTTCAGCTTGCTGGAAAGTGTCTGCTTCCCTAGTGATTTCAGCTCACTAGGAAGTGTCTGCTTCCTTGGTGATTCCAGCTCAATCAAAGTAACAATAGAGCCTCTACAAGGAATCTTTAGGTCTATTCTTTAACAATGGGTGGGGAAATAGGTGTTGACTTAAGGCACAGCTCCAGCAGAGCTAGTGCTCACACCCCTCCCCACCTGGTTTTACAATTCTGAAAACTAGGGTTGCTCACTTTTCCAAGTTCTCTATTGCTGATGGTGACGTTTCCATCAGCTGCTTGGTCAATAACAGATATACAATCAAAGAGTAGCATATCATGAAAGAACAATATTTCCTTTCCCCCTTCTGATAAAACACCAGATTTAGAGGATTTGAACCAGTCACACATACCAACTCCCATCATGCCCAGCCTCTGGGTGAAATTATGCTGAGTGTCATGCAAATACCAAGCACAGGTAAATCAGTGACCCCCCTCCCTACTTAGCTGCTAAGCAAGAGAGGCTCTCAGATTCCTAACCTTGCTTACATCCTTACACAAACAAGGAGTCTTGTCGCACTTTTAAAGGCTAGCAAATTTATTTATCGCATGAGCTTTTGTGGGAGAAAATCCCACTTTGTCAGAGTCTTGAAGATGTAGAACTTCCCTGCATTTATTTTCCTCTCATTCTGTAAGTCATAGGATCAGGTCATACTGTTACAGCAAATCAAAGCAGTTGTTTAGATTCAGACCGTGTGGAAGAGCATATTAGAGGGAGGAGAGGTAAAAAGAAGGCAAAATCACCTGTTGTAATATGAAAACCAATCAAAATTCCTATTTAACCCAAAGGCAATGGTGTCAAATCTGCATATGAATTCCAACTCTGCAGCTTCTCTTTGAAGCTTTGATTTGTAATCAATTTTCTTAAGTATGACAATTAACGTATTGTCAATGGAGGGAGCAGGGAGACTGAAGTGTTCCCTTATTGGTTTTTTAATGTTATTTCTGATGTCAGATTCGTGTCCATTTATTCTTTTGGGCAGAGACTGTCCTGTTTGTCCAGTGTATGCTGGCACATGATGACGTAAATCAAATTGGTGGATGAGAAAACGTTATAGACAAAAATTTTGAGGCATGTCACAGCCTCCCACGCTCTCCAGGAGAGTCAACATAATCAGGAACAGCTTCAGCTATGTAGTTTCTGCCTGATTCCCGGGGAGGGGTAGCTCCTCTTCTGCCTGACATTGGAGGTTATGCTTTGAGGAACATTAAAGCTGTATTTAAAAAAAAGTAGGAGGTTAGCAAATGAAAACTACATTTAGTTTCCTTTAATATTGTGACAGGACATGTTTCATCCACCCAAAACCTTTAAAGGAATGAAAATAAGTAGTTAAGGGGAAAAACTTGTGCATTCTTTTCCACCTTCATACTGCTTAAGATTTTGCTGTCACCATATTAACTATTATTTTAAGTGTTTAATTTAACCAAGGATGGTATTCTCCCTGGATCCTTTGAATATCAAGTAGCATGCTTCAAAGGTAATCATTCTGTACTCCAGTGGTTCCAACCTTTTTGGCTCGAAGGCTACAGATATCATTTTTACAACCCTGAACGGCCACCTGTCTCCATCAGCAGGCTGCCCCCTACTGCAGCCAGACTGAAGGAGTTCAGTGAGGAGGCTACTTCCTTATTGATCTCCTGTCTCTCTAGCTTCAGCAGGGAAACTGTATGCATCCTGTAGCCATCTGTGCTACTCGTGGGTCCCTAGGTAGTGACTCTCTTCTGCAGCCGGGGGACAGAAGATCAGTGCTCCCCTCCCTCTGACTCCAGGGACTTGAACACGTATAGACCTAGGTCCAGTCTTTGCCATGCTCCATGCTATTGGTGGGGAGGGGCATGCTGATTTCCCATCCCCTTTGGCTGCAGCAAGGAGCCTGCACCAGTCTTTTAGGCTCATGGAAATGCATTTTGCCTAGGTTCGTAGGCAGTAGCTTTCTTCTGCAGCCAGCAGGAGGGGAGCAGTGGGTCACCTTGAAAGCCCTCATGGGCCACTTTTGGCTCCTGGGCCACAGGTTGGGAACCACTGCTATATTGTTTCCTTCTCTCAGTATAGTTTTGTTGTTTAAAATAAAGCAGCCTCCACAAGACAGAGAAAAGGTAACATTTATTTAGGGTTGTAATAGGGCTCACTCACCATGGTGGCACCTTCTGTTAGATGTCTTGGGGATTAGCTCTGCAGATCAGTATGCCCTCTCCTGGAGGGTTCCTTGCCTGGTGTCACTTCTGCTCCCAGACCAATGTCACTCCAAGGACTCTGGCATCCTCTTCATCACACAGCCCTCTGGCTCTGTCACAATCTGCGCTTCATTCTTCCAGGGGCGAGTGTTGCAATCCAGCTGTCTTGCCACTTCCCTGGTGGTGACTAGGCTAGGGGAGACCCAGGCCTGCCCACTACTCCAGGTCCCAGCCAGCCACATGCTGCGTCCTCTTCAACTCCTCAGTACCCTTCCCTGGGCCACTACTCTGCTGTCCTAGCACCTTCTTTGCCCTTGCCTCAGGTCCTCAATCTACACATTTCAGCAACCAGCCAGGAGCTCTCTCTGTCTCCCCTGGTCCTTGCTGGTAACATTGGTCTGTCTAGGGTGCTAGCTTCCACATGCTTGCCAGGCACCCAGTCCTCACGCCATGAGCTCCAGAAATTAACTGGCCCCGTAGTTCTTCTTATGAGCCTGCTGGGCTCTGATTGGTTGTTCCTCTCATTCCTCCCTAATTGATTGCCTCCTGCACAGCCTCCCTAGGACTCTGTTAATCCTAGAAAGGCCAGTGTAGGCCCAACACCTTATCACAAAAGTGTAATACTTATAATAGACTACATACAAATTTACAAAAATAAGAAATGGAAATTTAACCAGGCTTAAAGAAATAATAACAAAAAGAGGAATTACTATGATGAATTTTATATTTATACAGGAATTCTGCATATAAATTATACTGAATTGTAAACTATAGTCTTTTTCCATAACAAAATTATAACAAAATTGGGTTTTTTCTTAATCCTGATAATGTGTACTGAAATGTTATTATCCTGTCATAACCTCATCAGAGCTTGGTCCTGCCCTTCGCATCTTGGAAGGGAAAATTTTAAATACTGTAAACATAAAATATTTTAGCATATCAGGCAAGCTTAAGACTTCCAAGCAAGTAACCCAACCAGACTACACAAGTAATTTTTGTTTTTCCTTTCAGGGAAAGCTTCTAGAATTTTCACCTTGTAAGTTTGCAAAAGGTTGGGTGACCACTATACATGCTACATTTTGCAAACAAATGCATTCACAGTGCTTAAAATGCCTCATACAAGAAGTCTGACCAATCTGAATTGCTTCTGTACTTGTTTCCCCCCCTTTTAGTGTGTTGGTTTTAAGATAATCTGTTTTTAAAAGCACTTGTTTTTTAAATATTTTTCAATCAAGATTTAAAGTAGATCCAATCACAATTTACAAGCACCAGCTTTTCTGCCTTTGGTAGGCTTCAAACCAGTCAGTGACTCTTGAGTTCTCAGGCATCTGGTCTAACCCCTGTACCACAAGCTTAGGAAGGTTCTAATTTGGCAAGGGGTGCTATTGAAACCTATGAATATTACACCATCTGCTGGAGAAAAGTAAGAAAGTACAGGGAATATAGACATTCAGGCAGACAAAGAGAAGTTAATATAAAGGTAGTCTAAAATAATAATATAAGTGGGGGAAACTATATTTGGGCTCTAACCCTGCTGTCCTGCAAAGGCAGTTAATGTGCTCACAGATACCATTCTGAATATTAGAGAAGCAGTGGAAAAGAGGGGGAATATATGGAAGGTACCTGCCTGTGAGTGGTCCTAACACCATAAAAAATCCTAGTGAAATCAGGAAAGGAAATTGAAACAAAACAAAAAGTCTTTCCTTTAGGGCTTGTAATAAATATAGTCCCAAACTTCCCTCTCTCCAGTGTCAGAGAGAGAGTGGAGTTCACCAATTCCTTTTGTCTCAGGATTAAGCAAAACTCCTGGATTCTCTCTTTCTTCAGAGTCAAAGCCAACAACCAAAATCTCTCTAAACCTTTAAATTTCCCTAAACCCTTTCCTAAGGGTTTAAACAGACCAACCAAGTCGCCATCCCTTCTTTATTCAGGACAGAAACAAGTTCCCTTTTGGGGGGAAATGGAGGGAGGGGGGAGATTAAATGAACAAACTCACAGCTATTTGGCTATTTTTCTCCTTGTACGTGTTAAGTGAACACACAGTTGACCACAGTTTTTATATAAATAATTAATGATGGACACTTTAAATTAACAAATACCTGACCAAACTCTTTACGTTAAGCCTGGACAATCCCAAATGTCAAAACATTAAGGATAGATGATCCTGGCATCAAGGATGTGGAAAAGTCAAGCAGAGAATGAGTATGAGATTTGATTTTTTTAGACATCAGCCTCACATGTCATGTACCGTGGGCTGGCAAAGTTCCCGTTCACATATAAACTCTGAGAAATAAATAAGTAAAAATCCAGGACCGTGTCCCACAATACACACTCCTCCATCATTACATCATCCCATCACCTTTGTTACACTTAGAAAATGAAAACCATCAGGATCTTATTTAGGGGGACAAGGCAATATGCCACATTTATTATGAGAAAAGCACAATTATGTTAATATCTAATATCTAGTAACTACACACTCATACACACCAAATGTTCTGCTGTTGGTCATGTATAGTTACCAGTCCTGATTGTTGCTTGTGGTCATAGCTTGAATTCATGGCTGGTGTTCAGAGCTCATGGTGACTACCTGGCCAGAGAAGCCAGGCACAAGGAAGAGCAGGGTCTCTGTCAGGCACACAGCTGCACACCAGTGCTCTTGGATGCTATGCAAAACATTATCTAAAGCTATGCAGTCTCACCCATGTTTTTATATCTTTTAGTCCGTGGATCTTGCTGTATCACACTGCCTCCGTGTACTGTATGACCATGAGTCATCAGTTAATGGCAGATGTGACTTTGATCTTATTCTTAATGGGACTTTTTCCCCTTTCTTTCTAGGATGGATTCTTGCTTTTGCAGGGTTTGTCTGCATTGTTCTACAGCCATTAAGGAGGTGCTGGCAGTTTGTCATCAGGACAGACTGACTTGGAGGCTGATCCCATCACACACATACCCCTCATTCAGACATCCAAACTAAGTTCACCCATTTAAATGAAGTTTCAGCAAAACTTAGGTTGGGCAATACAATATGGAGTATGCACTTCAAAATGGAGTTTTGGTTACAATATGGAGTCACATAAGACCTTGGTTATCATGTTAAAGAACAAATGACTGAATCAGATGGCATTTTTATCAATAAATAACAAGCACTGTTCCTGTTAGAAAAAATTGTTGGAAGCAATTCTATGGTATGAGCTCATCTTTAGCTCTACACCTTGTCTTTGTCTATCGTTTTGTATCCCATTTATCTTAATGAGATAGGCTAATGATCTAATTTACGTCAGTATGAAATTAGAATCTGAAGTAATGAAGTTTATGTAAAGAGTTACTCTTTTTACACCAGTTGGAAAATAGTCGTGCCCTATAATTCTAAACAAAAAGAGACATTTGGAATCTTCCTTTCTGAAACTGATCTCTGACTTTTCTTTCAGAGAGCTGGAACATCAAGCCACTGAGCAAAACAGCATGTGGATTCTCGTTCAATTCAGAGTGTATGACTTCTTTCCTCATTTTTGATAATACTTTTAACTATAGTCAAAAACTACACACTACTATACAACAGGAAAGGCACATGCAAAAAATTTAATTCTGATTTATCCATTAATTTGATTCAGTATGTTTCTATAGCACTGGTAATTCTTGACCAGAAATTTCTAATACTAAGATATTGCCAAATAAATGTGACAGATTACCATCCTCTTTCCCATATTACCATCCCTTGTTGTTCAGTAGATGATATTTAAACAAGAGTTTGGGACTCCAATATGAAAATGAAATATTTTCTATGGGTGCCTCTACACTTACAAATTAAGTCGACTTAAGCTTGTTAAATCGACTTAATTTAATCTGTGTCTACACTACAATTTCCTTAAATCGACTTAAGCTGCTGCTTAAGTCGACTGAAGGAAATTTTAAGTCAACTTTATTAAACCTGGTTTAAAGTCAACTTTACTGTCAACTTTATTAAGTCGACTTAGCCAGTGTGGACGCAGATTAGCCCTAAATCGACTTAAAGCCGATTTAAGGGCTCCAGGGCTCCCCCACTGCCCTCCCTGCCAGGGTGGCTGGCACAGCCAGAGCCTGGCGTGCCCCCCCACAGGGCAGGACACAGCCCTGCCCACCCCACTCCTGTACCCTGCCAGTGACCCTGTCCTGCTCAGCCCCCATTGTACCCAGGTACAATGGGGCAAATGCTGAGCCCCCTGGCACTTAGCAAGGGGTGCCCCCCTGCCACCATGGACCAGTCCCAGGTCCACCTAGCCCCTAGAAGTCAATTTAGGCATCCAGTGTTGACCCTTTAAGTCGATTTGGCAAGGTCCCCTTGAAGTCGACTTAATTTTTGAGTGTGGACATGCTAAGTCAACTTAATGATGTTGACTTTGTTAAGTCGACTTAGCAAAGTCGACTTATTTGGCCAAGTGTAGACATAGCCTATATGAGGTTTCATTAGTAAATGGGACTACAAAAATCTTTTCAAGATGAATTGCAATTATTTGGGTTATGCAAGAGATTGATCCTTCAGGCGTGGAGAATCTCAGGTCCTAGTTATGAGAGATTGGTATGTTATGACAGAAATTACTTCCAAAGAGCACAAAATTTAGAAGATGAATGACAAAATTGATTAATGTAATATATGAGAGGACTCTGCTTCATCTAAAGGAAAACTGTTGTAGAGGAACTCATAGGATCGCTAAGGATTTTGGTTTTTTGCCGCCTGTACCTTTTGAAGTTTTGGTGTACAGTAGAACCTCAGAGTTACAAACACCAGAATTGCTAACTGACCAGGCAACCACAAACCTCATTTGGAACTGGAAGTGTGCAATCAGGGAGCAGCAGAGAGAGAGAGAAAAAACAAGTACAGTACTGTATTAAACATGAACTACTAAAAATAACAGGAAAGCAGAATTTTTCTTCTGCATAGTAAAATTTCAAAATTGCATGAAGTCAGTGTTCAGTTGTAAACTTTTGAAAGAACAATTCTGATCTGTTCAGAATTACAAATATTTCAGTTATGACGAGCCTCCATTCCTGAGGTGTTTGTTACTTTGAGATCTACTGTAGAATTTTGTATAATTTTAACCCCCTTAAAGACATAATACAAACACAAATAGTTGTTCATTACATTTATTGTATTTCAAAGTCCAAATGTAATATGAACACTTGTCCAAAATTATTACACAAATAGTATTAATGACACTTTTACCGACAGTCTCATCAGGGAGTCTGAGGACTGAATGAGGTTGGGAGATTTACCCTTTCATCCCAGAGGTAGGGACTTACTCCTTGTATGCACTGTTTCATGTTATTGCATTTTGCACAATTGTTATAGTGAGATCATTTGTTACACCTGTGAGGGCAGTTTTTTGCTGCTGATCAGTTTGATATATTTGTAAAGTGTGTACTGAAGTGACTAATAACTACTTCCCTTATTTGTTAAATAGTCATAATTCCTTTTCTCTCTGCATTATATTTAATTTAAAAATTAATTTTAAAAGTATTTTTAAAAGGGGAACATGAAAAAGTACAGGAAATAGAAGCACAGATGAGGGGGAAATATACTTTTAGAAGATTCTCAAATAATTACAGTGTCCCCAATTCTTAGGTCCGACCGTGCTGTGGTGAGTGCAGGACCCAAGGGGAAAACAAAGGTTTTGGGACTGCCAGGAGCTGATGTAACCCTTTGCATAAATTACACCTGATTGCCCTCAACCCCAAAGAGCCATTGAAGTGGGCAGGAATAAGCAGATTACAGGGGCAATAGAATCCCCAGCCATGCCTACCGTAGGTGGCTGTGGAGGAGAGTATTAGAGTGATTTGGCTGGCTTCCTGCCACCCAGAGATTACTGTTATACAGGGGAAATTTCTGTGCAATTAGTTGTTAACTTTTCAGATCTGTTGAGATACTTACATAGGTTTTTAAAGACAAAGATGACATCTTAACTGTCATAACTGTTCAGTTGTGCAGGTCAGTCTACAACTCATTTGGATATTGAGACCTCCCTAAAAAGGTCTGAGATCCAGTTGCAGCTCAGTTGGATAATTTGTAAACTGTCAGATACTTAATCTTGACTCATATTTTACTCCAGCAGAACTCGGATTAATAAAATAGAAATCAGTTTGCTTTTGCTTGTTTGTAAAGATTTCAGGAATTGTCCTAAAATAATTTCTGCAGTTTTACTAGAGTCTGTTGTGCTAAAGAACATGGATTTTAGTCCCTCTATCATTCGGATAACAATTTGAGCTATGTACACTTATGCTTGGTTGAAAAGTAGAATTTAGGCAGACTGTATAGTTCTGAAATAAATTGTACTGGAAAGTCAGGATTTAGCGTGGAGGAGCAGATTGCTGTGGCATATGTTTAAGTTGTTGTGGTCTGGAGGCGCTAGAAACAGTGACTAAGAGAGAGCTGAATTTTGTTATTCAGAAGGGGAATTAGCTCAAATGGTAGAGCGCTCGCTTAGCATGCGAGAGGTAGCGGGATCGATGCCCGCATTCTCCAGTAGGTTTCTTTTTGTTTTTTAAAAAGCAAAGAACTTTTTTATTTCAAAAGAGCCAGTTTTTTCTATTGTGAAGAATATGCATATTTTAAGATATCTCTTGAGACTTTCTAATTTTAAAGTTATTTTCATAGGGTTTTGTTTTGTGGGAAGGCCTGGTTTGTAAAGTTTTGTTCTCTTTTAAGATTATCACAGCTATATGAACAGAAGAGAAAGGTAATTCTTGACAGCTGAAAAAATGAAAGAGTTCCCACTTGTTTCTTTATGATTTTGGCTCTATTTCATCCTAAACACTTACTTTCTTTTAAAAATCTAGATGCATCCTGCTCTTAACTTTCTTGTAAGGGATCAAAATAAATGTGCATATTAAATTAACCTAAGATTTTTTTAGAAGGAATGTGTATATATGAACCAAATGATATTTTGCTAGTTTATTGAAGCTAAACATAATTTGACAGTACAAATTCTTTTCTTTCACAAGTATTGAAAGAATGTGTGAAATACAAAAGATAAGACAATGCAGCAGAGTTCAGGCAGAATTGATTGAGTTATAGTTAGTATAAATATTTTTATACAAACTATGTCAGGGATGATTTTTTTAATTAGTTCCTCCTATTTACAAGTATGATTAGGGCAGAGGTGTGTCTGTTTTTATAGCATGGAAAAACAAGGTAAATGTGAGGCATGTGGCAATTCCAAGAAAAATTGATACTCATTAAAAATACCTTTAACATTATATTAAAGAGGCAAGTGAGTTAGGTAATATCTTTTACTGTACCAATTTCTTTTGGAGAACGAGACAAGATTTCAAGCTTACACAGAGCTATTCAGATCTGGTAAAGGAAGTCCAGAGTATTACAGCTGAATATGAGGTGGAACAGATTAACTTTACATATCATTTAACATTATATTACTCTTCCATAAACTGTGTCTTCAATTTTCATGGAATGTGAGCATGTTCATATTTAATACTGGAAGCTCATGATCAGCTGATTATCCACCACAATCTCTAATCTTTTTAAGAGTCACTGCTTCCCAGGATAGTCTCCCAGCCTGGGAGTATGGCTTATAAGGTTCAGGGGTTGCTAACCCCTGGCCCCTGGGTCAAAGTGGCCCATGGAACTTTTCCAAAGTGACCCGTGCTCCCTTTCCTCTGGCTGGGTGCCAGACTATGGTCGCCTGCCTCTCGCCTGGTCCTAGCATGCGACTGGGAGCTGGACTGCGGACACAGAACCAAACCTTATTTTTTTAAAGCATACCCAAATTTGCAGCCTTCTAACATTCCATAATATCTGCTATTTAATGTTGATTAAAGTCTGCCAGTTTAAAATGCCATAAAGATTAAAAAATATTTTAATTAAAATTTTAATTTAAATTGAATTAATTATATTTTAATTGACTAGATTGGTCGCCCTTCAGGGTTTTAAAAATTATATTTGTGGCCCATGAGCCAAAAAGGTTGGGAGCCACTGGCTTATATTCTTTGTTCATAGATGCATACATTTACATTTAGCCATATTAAAACACATGTTGGTTGTTTGCTCCCACTTTACCAATCAATCCAGATTGCCCAGGATCGGTAAACTGCATTCTTCATTATTTATTATTTCTCCATTTTTGTTTCATTTGCAAACCTTATCAGTGATTATTTTATTTTCTTGATAAATAATTTTAAACAGTTTAGGGACAAGAACTGATCCCTGCAGGACCCCACTGGAAGGGAAACATACCGGCTCAGTGATGATATCCCATTTACAATTATATTTTGAGAGCTGTGAGTTAGCAAATCTTTAATCCATTAATATGTGCTTGTAGTACTTTCTATCTTAAATATATAGATACTCTTTCAGAGAGTGGCATGATTTTTCAAAAACTGAAGAGACTTTACATCTGCAGCCAATATAATTGACATGTTAATTAATAAAAAGCGAGACCCTCATGTGGTCTTGTGATATAGTGGCTGGAAAGACAGACTGATGAGGCAGATATTGCTATTACTGATGAAATAATATTAACCC
>ML685766.1:7550598-7602079 GCA_007922175.1 Pelusios castaneus
GGGTTAATATTATTTCATCAGTAATAGCAATATCTGCCTCATCAGTCAGTCTTTCCAGCCACTATATCACAAGACCACATGAGGGTCTCGCTTTTTATTAATTAACATGTCAATTATATTGGCTGCAGATGTAAAGTCTCTTCAGTTTTTGAAAAATCATGCCACTCTCTGAAAGAGTATCTATATATTTAAGATAGAAAGTACTACAAGCACATATTAATGGATTAAAGATTTGCTAACTCACAGCTCTCAAAATATAATTGTAAATGGGATATCATCACTGAGCCGGTATGTTTCCCTTCCAGTGGGGTCCTGCAGGGATCAGGCTCTGTTAGTCTTTAAAAGTGCCATCGGACTCTGTTGTTGCTCAAGGTAAGTCTTTTCCCCTTTTATCATCTTTTGCCACGAGTGGAAATGCATGCTGTCCCATTCACCTTTAACTGCATTTTTTGGGAGATTATAGGATTTTTAGCACTAAAACAATGTAATTGCCAGCATGCTGTGTCCTATTAAGGGGATGTGGAAAGAATTTTTAACATTGGTTTTATACTTTTTTACTACTTTATGTATAAAGGCAGCCTGAGTAAGATTTTCCTACTTATTTTTGGTATTAGGACTATCAGATCTTTGTCAGACAGAAGAGTGCTCTCCCATTGCTGGGCATTCCATTACCCAGTTACAGCTAGGTTTAATTAGAATCGCCCCCATGGAAGGACAGCATAAACATCTTAATAAATTGGAGTGAACAGGGGATTAATTGAAAATATAACACTATTTCATTATGGAAGCTTAACATGAACAGAAGTTCTCAATCAGTTTGAGCAATAGTGAGATACCCTTCTTTCCAGTTTTTTCCTGCCTACTGTACATTTTAGGAATGATGTCTGTAACAGGAAAGCATTAGTTCATAAAAGGAAGAACCAAATCTGATAATCAGAATCTTCAGTGAATTTTTTTTTAAATATCTCTTTAAGTGTTTACATATTTTTATTGACCTAGTTACTAGTGTGGGGTTTGAGAGGTTCTTCCACATCTGTTAAAAGATGCCATCAATTATGTACCAAAAAGAAATTCTTCAAACAGATCTGGTACTTATGTTTAAGATCATGTAGAAACTTTTAAGAGTCACTTCACAGCAACATCTGGAAATGAATTTCCTTACTCCAAAGAATTACCAATTCACTTCCTTCACAAAATAGCACAATTTGAACAAAAATGAGTACTTGCTATTTTAATACAATTTGCTACCTTTTTCTTCTATAGTCACTGCAACAATAAGGATGAGAGAGGAATTATCTTCAGGATATTGCATGGATTATAAATTCTGGGAAGGTGAAAATTGAGGCTGAATATCAGGAAAAAGTGTCTGACAGCTTAGTTAGGTTCCAGTGTAATCTCCTACAGACATACTATAAGCCTTATTTACTTATTTTGAAACAGAGCAGCAAATGAGTAGGGAACATTAATGAATTGAAAGGGAGTTTAAAAGTTGGAAAACACCATGATTAGTCTTTTGTGTTTATTTCAGAGGAAAGAAACTTAACTGGCAGTGTTTTTAAAGGCAAGTTTCAACACCCATTTTAAATGTTGTATGAGGACAATCCTTTCTCTACTTGAAGACTTATTTTTACTTTAGGGTTTTCTCTACCTACAAGGGTAACTGGTGTGTTCTCTGTTTTAATTCAACAATCAGTTTAGTTCTATACTCTCTCTGATCAAGACCGGTAGCAGCTGCTTAAAGGAAAAGTGCAAGAAAAAAAATGTAGTGGACAATTTGAAATCATCAGAGAGGTTCTTCTTAACACTTGATTCAGGGGTTTGGTTGTAGTTTGAAGAATAAAGTTGAACATCTTCATCTCCGCATTCCCCCCCCCCTTTTTTTTAAAGTTCTCTTTCATTCATATTAGTGTCTTAGCTTAATAAGCTTTTGGCCTCTGTCACAGCAATAAATTCTACAAGTTAGTGACACCGATTTTTGAACCCTCTGTAGGTATACTATATTGTTTGAGATAGTGTGAACCCATAAACAAACTCAGTGTTCCAAACATGGGATAACAGAACTTCAATTACTTGACATTTTTGGTATTATTTCCTATCCCATTCCTCATGTAACCTACCTCTCCCCCACTCCATTGTTTTGTTTAACTGTTGTTCCATACAGAAAAGATTTTCTCATTGAACTAGTCATAAAGATATCCACAATTTTCTCAGTGGTTAATTTAGAATCCAACATATATAAGTAGTTTAAAGTATTGTTTCCAACATACATTTGCATGCATATCAGCATTAATTTTTTGTCCACCTAGCGTAAGTGCTACTTCTGACTAACAATCGCCATTTGCAAAGTCTATCCTCCTTGCTATTTACTTCCTTTTCAATAACTTAGTACTGAAGAACATTGGAACTGCTTCATTTTTTTCTGTGCAGAATGATGATAAACTCAAAACAGTAGGATTATATGGTCAGTTTCTAATGTACTGAACTTTATTCATCTTTAGCTTGTTTTCAGTCTTCCAGAGAAACTTTCTTTTGTCATGTTCAAAACCATTTTTTACCTCATTTACACGAAGGGATCTGTGCATATTCTGAAACAATGTGAGAATTAGCTTTATGCTCTGAGTGCAGATGAGGAGCATAATTAAATAATGAAGGCCACCATTTCCACGTTTATAAAATGTCTGTAGTATTAGTGTTATACCTAGATGCTGCATTCTCTGACTTACCTGCCCACCCCAACAGAACAGATAAAATGACTAGGAAGACATCCGAGCTGTCTAATGAATTATAAATCTTACAGCAATAGGTAATTTTCTTATCGTAAACACCTAATATGAAACAGACTTCATTTTAATGTGTTATGTAAAAGTTTAGTTCATAGCAGAATGATACCTTTGAACAGCAATTAAAAACATTGATGGGAGGAAGGGAAACAAAGCAGTAATCTGAGGGGAAAATGATTACTTCATTCTTTCAAACTGCTAGAAAACAAAATGGAAATCTGTCTGCAGTTGCTGAATACTGGAAAGCGGAGGAGTATTCACTGCAATTCAGCTTCACTTTCTGAAATGCATAGAAAAGCAAATAAGCTTATTATAAATCCAGTGGACTTTATTTTAGAAATTCAAGTCACAAGCACTGTAATCTCTCTCTAGTACAAATATTAAAGCATAATATGAAATGATTGAAGCTGCATTTATGTCAAATAGCAGTGGTTCAAGATGAATTTTGACATTTGGGCTTTAAAATGCATAAAAATGGTTAACTTGTTCTACAAAGCACTTTATTGCAAATACACATTGCACTAAAACGTTAGTAACCCATTTTGTTCAAAGAAATAAATGACTGTGTTTAGTTTACAATCTCTGTGGTCCTTCAGCGCCGGCAGTGCTTTCCCCAACAGATCAGCATCATGAATCTTGCCACAGTGAATAATATTCTTAAATGCAATAAACGGGTCTCAAGGCGAGTACTTGGAAAACCAGGAAAAGTCTGCTGTTAAGTCAGCATTTCATTACAGCAATCTAACAGTCTTTCCAGTCACAGTCAAGAAATCATCATCAGCCAAGGCACGAAGTGCTTCTTCGAACATTTCTTTAGTGACAGCCTTAAAGAAAAGAGAAAAGCTTGAGAACATATGCAACTGGCTACATAGCCTCTAAACAAAAACCTCCCGCGATTTTGCTTGTCTCATCAACTTCCATATGAAGTTTGCTAGATTTTAGGTAAGTTTTGTCTTTTTAAGCTGTGAAATTAATTCTGAAGTGCAACAGCTAAAGTGGGTTCTTTCTAGCTTGCACATCCTAAATGGTAACAAGATTCTGCAATCATCGCTAACAATTTTGTTGATGTGCGAACAAGTATAGACACAACTGAGAAGAATAATTAGCTTATTTTTGTTGGCAAGATAAGCATGTAAATCAAGATATTTTCTCTTTCACAGGTGGAAGTTATGTCTATGAAAGCAACACTAATTGAAACCAGAATTAACTTAGTTACACGGAATTCCTGATAATCAACTAAGAGGCTAATTTTGTGCTTTTAGATGCGTCAGCAAGTAAACAGAGTCATGCAATCCAAAGCCAAAAGGGAGCACTGTAATCATCTGACCACCTATATAGCATGCAGCATAGATATATAATTTCTCAGAGCACTTCTTTTAGAAAAACATGCAATCATGATTTTAAAATAGTCAGTGATGGAAAATCCACAATGACGCTTGGTAAAATTTCCCAACATTTAATTTAATTACCCCCTAAAAATTTACACCATATTTCCAATCTGAATTTGTTCCGCTTCAGCTTCCAGCCATAGGATTGTATTATATCTTTCTCTGCAGGATTGGCAAGACCATAATAAGTATTTGTTCCCCATGTAGATATTTACGAAGTATAATCAATTTACCCCTTAATTACCCCCTTACCCCTTGCTCTTCGTTAAGCTAAACAGACTAAGCTCTGAGTCTGTACTTTAAGGCATGTTTTCTAATCCTTTTATCATTCTCATGGCTCTTCTCTGAACGCCCTCCAATTATCAATATCATTTTTTAGTTGTAGGCACCAGAACTGGGCATAATATTTCAGCAGCAGTCGCACCAGTGCCAAACACAGAGGTTAAATAATGTCTGCATTCCTCCTCGAGATTCCTGTTTAGTTTTCCTATTCAACTGAAATACAACTATAATCTGTACTGAGGACCCTACAGAGTACACAGAAGATGCCCCATAAGATTTTTTTAAAAAAAGACATAAATCAATTAAGTAGACCAAGAAAGCAGAAACTTACTGCATCAGACTGTGCACGGAGATCATCAAAAAGCTGTTGATACTTTAGAGATGGTGTTTTACCCTTTGACTTGATAACCTTCTTCAAGGCTTGAGCCAGCTCCTCCTTACGCTTACGTGCAGTGGCACTCATCCCTTGGGGAAAAAAGTACATATAAATTACAAAAGAATATCAAATTGATGGTCAAATTTCTCCTTTAAATATGAGAAAGTCAACATTAGAAACTGAATTCTTTATAGCTGAAAGAGGGCTATTGATATAGGATGCTGCATCCATTCACTTTAGGTATACTGACTGACATTTCATTCAAGGGAAACATTTATTAGCTGGATTGCTTAACATCCAGTCTGACGTATTTACAAACCCACAAACCAATCACTGAAGACAGCATTACTGAACCTAAATACCACATATTTTGCTAAAGACAGACCCATTAAATACCAGATTATCCTGATGTGAGCACAAACCTGTAGTGAGAATGGATATGTCCACAATGCCAGTCCTTGGATCAGTAGCAGACTGTTTCAGAGCTTCCCGATGCAAACGTTTTGCTTCTTCAACATCAACCGTTTCAACCTTGTCAGAAAAACGGACTTTAGCATGAGCTTCTGCCAAACGGATCAAAGACTCAAGCTGTCGGGGATATGCAGAAACCATTCCTCTACCACTGCCAATCTTTCTCATGTCCACGTAAGCCTGGAGGAAAAGGAAGGTGGCAATATTTATTCCATGTATGTATAATTCACATGTGAAATATGCAGGATGTATGCAGACTTCAACAGAAAGGATTATCAACCTGGGAAATAATTCCAAACATTGCATGTTCCCCCTTAAATATAAATTCCATATACATCATCACAATTTCCTTTGACATGACTGACATCTCTATTTGTATCATGTCCCTTTTCATGCTTGATAAAGTCATAATGATAAGTTGGGCAGACACTATTGTGACAGATATTGCATTTTCTAAGGCCACTCGAGGGCCACAAATGCAACGTGCGGGGGGGAGGGGAAGTGGGTCACATCACGTGATTCCCCCCGCTTGCTCTGCTCCGAGAGGGCCGTACAGAACATGCTCGTGGGCCGCGTGCAACCTGGGGGCCGCAGGTTGTGCACTCTGGCTTAGTGTAAGTGTTGTTACAGTGCTGGTGTTCCGGCTCCGGTTATCGAATGAGCACGTCTACACAGACGCCTCAATCGAAAACTGAAGATTGCGCTGACAGTGGTGATTTTGCCGCCATCAGTATAGACTTGCCCTGAGAAACAAATAAAAGGCTTTGGTATAAAGAGAGAGCATGACTTGTGGCCTTCATTTTCATTCAGCAAATGGACATAAATTGCTGCCCAAGGGGAGGTGCCATCATGGAAGGAGCGTGGGCCTATCTGATGTCCCACATGGAAAATAAGTGACGCTTAGTGGGATGTTTCAATCTATTGTTTGATCTGTTTTCTCTGTAATGATTTGCCCTATGGATAAATGTGCTTGCTTGGAGGAGCTATGGGGCAACTGGTAAAAATCACTGTTATTGTCCTCAGAGAAAGCAATGAACAAGGGCTGGCCTTTAGGTGGATTGATTAGCGGGGATATCACAGTGAATGGCAGGAGGCTGTGCAGCCTTAATATACTATGTCAGAAGGGAATGGGAGAAGGCTTCCTGCCCAGAGACATGATGGCTAGAGACCTGACTAGGCAAGGGATAAATACATGTGCAGTTACCCTGAAACTGACAGTTCTCATTAATGCTAAATATCGTCTACACAAAAGCATGAGAAAGTTCAAATTCTACTCAAATTGCGTGGTGGCTCTATAAGAGTATGGGAACCAGCTCAGAAATTAACCTGTTCAGGGACAGACTGGTTAACATAGGATGACTTCCATGCAGGACTAAAAAGGAGGATAGTCAGTATTTTGCATGAATTTTAGAAAGATTTCAAGAGCCTAATAATCAAGGAAATGGTATACGCAGATCTGGTACATCTCATCCCACAAGATGATTTTCAGTTTTTAATCTTGTACTTTAAATTTAACATCCACAACTGTTTACCTCAATAAGGGCCTGACTTGCTTCTTCACTCAGTCTGGGATTAACATAGCCATGAGCATATGCAATGTAATCCCTCAATACCGTCATATCCATGTACTCTTCTTCCATCTGCTCTTCACTTTGGTAGTACAGTGCAACCAAGTGGTGAGCAAGACGTCTGTCGTAGGCTTCATCACGTGGGTCCAACATTAGAAAGATTAAATCAAATCTGAATGGAATAAAGACCCAAGAGTTAGTGGATAAACTTTTTCCACTATTTATACTTCTTGGTCTCGTATCTTTGATCAAACAAGTGTAAGTTGTCCGAAATCTAAAATTTGACATTTTCTTCATTACACCAGGGGTACAGAATACTCTTAGGAAACAGAAAAGGAGAGTAAAAATGTGATGATCTTGCTTTCAGTCTACAAAATTGAGCATTTGAAAGCAGGCTGTTTTCAGAGGACTTTCAACTCTGGAATTTTCTGCCATCTTTCACTTAATATCTGAAAACTGTGACTTTCAAAGCATAATGTAAACCTCATTTATTCAACTTTCTGCCTGATGAGGTAAAGGAGTCAACAAAGATCCTCCTCAGGATCAAAATGGAAGTATATTTACACATAATTGAACTTTGTCTACAAATGTATTGAATAATTCATGTGTGCAACTGTATTCTGAGCAGGATGTGATGGACATATTTTTGGAGCCAGATTTCAAAAGATGACAACTACCTGCAATTTATTAAATGAATGGAATTAGATGCTCATAATCATATACTGTTACTTGTTTTCTACATTTCCTAAAAGAGAACTAGGTGTGACATGCTATGAGATATGGTACCATGGGAGTTTAAAAATCTAATTTGTCATCAATAGGCTCAGGCATACAAAACACGGGGTGACACTTGACATAAGAATTACAAACCATACACTTGTATATTATTATACTTGGCTTCCTAATTTTTAAGTCAGCAATGGGAGAAAGACTAATTTTTATACTCTTTGTAAGATGAGATACCTCTTTCATTGTTTAGGAAACAATTATTCCAGCTACTAACACAGCTTCTCAGGAAATAAAGGCAAGTTGGGGTATGTCTACATTGGAGTTGAGGTGTAATTTCCATCTTGGATAGACACACCCACCCTAACTCTAAGTTAGTGCTCTAAAAACAGCGGTGTTGCTGCCCTAGCATGACTGGCAAAAGTGGCTAGCCACTGGAGCATATATTTGGGGTTTCAGACGGGATCATGCTTACAGCACCTATCCTGTCCTGTCACTTGAACTGCTGTGGCTACACTTCTATTTTTAGCACCATAGCTTGATGGTATGTCTGCTTGAGCTGGAAATTACACTCCAGCTCCAGAGTAACCATACTTTTAGAGGTAAATTTAAGATACTTGAGATTTTAAAATCCCAGTCCTTTTGCAGTGACACAAAATCTTGAAGCAAGCAGAACAATGGATACAACAAAAGATTAGGGACAGTGCCAGATCCCATTATTCAACACTATACACTACATACTAGAAACGGATCAGCCATGTACAGTCTTCAACTAGAATATTAGTTAAGAACATTATTTTTAAGGTAAATTAAAAACAAAACACACTTCAAGCTTCCTGCAATGCAAATGCCACCCCACATTCCAGACACTATATGTAAACAATTTATACAGGAAGAGGCAGAAAGTTGCAAAAACAAAACATGGAACATAAAAACATAAACCTTACTGTAATACCTGGATAACAATGTGTGAGGAAGTTGGATGTTTTCAATAGTAGTTTTCTTTGGATTCCACTGCGACTCTATAGGGTTAGCAGCTGCTAGGATAGATGTGCGAGCATTCAGTTGACAAATAATTCCAGCCTGTCAAAAGGAAACATTTGAGATCAAACCACCCTTCCCAGTGGAAGGAAGTTTGCAGCAGCTATGTTAAGAGTCCCAAAACTCAGTTATTCTAACAAGAAAGACTTTTAAGAATTAACTCTTGCTGGGTTCACCAAAAATGCTTTATAAAAAGGGTTCTTGAGATCAAGAGATATACCAAAGCTTTGGTACGGAGATGGTTTAAAATGGAACAAGGTTATTGGGAAGGAGTACTACATGCAGTCATATATGCTAAGTCTGCAACAGGCTGAATGCTATCACTGATATACAGCTCCAACATCTGTACTCTTACTCAACTTAGAGATTTTAAGTAACCCAGTTCAGTCAATAGTCTCATCTCCAGTTCCCACATTACCTTTTCAATTATCTCATTTAATCAGCAGATATTATCCTAGGTTGAGCTAACGTCTTACCTTGGCAATAGAAAGAGTCTGTTGTTCCATTACTTCATGCAGTACTGATCTTGTACTTTCATTCATTTTATCAAATTCATCAATGCAGCAAATGCCATTGTCACTGAGAACCAGGGCGCCTGTCTGCAGAACCAACTGCCTCGTCTCTGGGTCTTTCATTACATACGCAGTCAGACCAACTGCACTAGAACCCTTCCCAGATGTGTACTGGCCTCTAGGAACCAGGTTATAGACATACTGAAGCAGCTGTGATTTACTCGTGCCAGGATCACCACATAGCAGAATGTTGATCTCAGAACGAAAATGGCCTCTTCCAGTATGACTGAAATCTTTTCTTGAGCCCCCAAACAGCTGCAGCAGAATGCCCTATAAAAGAAGATATTTTTTCAACTCAGACACCAAAATTTTTGATAATTCTATGAATCAATCGCCGATGAGCAAGTGAACAGAAATGTCAAATGAAAATTGTCTGAAATCATTAACAGAACAAAGAAATTTGATGTACCATTTTTTTCTGTCAAGTATCGCTAAAAAGGATAGTGGAGTTCTATTTATGGCTTCAGTGATTTCCAGGTCAAACTTTTAACATTAAAAAACTGACTTTCCAGGGCTGGTGTTTTAATTTGAATTTAAACATTGAGCTAAGTTATTTCTGGATTTCTTATCAACAAAGACTCTACAGTTGTTGAGACACTGTATAAAAGAAGGGTGCCTATGTTTACACTAATGTATCATCACTGATATATCACCATTATTACACAATTGTGCTAAATTTTGTAAAGTATGTTGTGTAAGGTATAATTGGAAAAGTTTAGTCTGCTAAGTATGATTATCCTGTTTATATGCATGTATCATCACTGTATATGAAGTTATGAAACTTTGCTGTGTGTTTGTGTCTCAAATCTGTTGTGTTTCTGGGTAGCACTCCCACGACAGATTTACATCCAGGCTAGTCATCTGCTTGATGGCCCAGTAAGGTCTCTTCAGGCAGCACCTACATAGGCAATGGATGCCTCACGACACAGCAATGCATGTGACCCAGGACATCATGTTTGTGCCAGTCATTTTCCATGCCTATATAGGGTTACCATATTTCTTGTTCCCAAAAACAGGACACTGCAGGGCAGAGAAAGGGAGAAGCTAGAGAGGAAGTTGGAAAGGAATAAATTGGTGATATGGGAGAGGATACCTGCAGTGGAGTACTCACTGGCGGTTGGGGGAGAGGAGATGTGAAGGGTAGTATTACTCCCTTTCATGGTGGCAGGGCTGGTACAAGCCCAGATCACAGTCACAACCAGCAGTGCTTCCCTGTGGGACTCCCTCCTCAGGGCATCAAGCAACTGTAACTGCAGGGGAATGGACCAATCAGCTGTAGATGCAAGGGAGGGACCAATCAGGGCTCTTTCTGGGCTACCAAATCTGCTTTGCAAATATCGAGGAGCTTTCCTGTTATTTGAAAAATCTACCAGGACAGAGGATGGAGACTTCAAAAAGAGGAAATGTCCTAAAGAACCAGGACCAGGTAACCCTATTTGTGACCCAGGACTCCATGTTTGTGCCAGTAACTTTCCATGCACCTGTGCTGGGGGTTCAAATTGCAAATTGTAACATAACTCTTGATCTTCTTTCCTGCTCCACATTTTTAACAAAGGGAAGCTTTGAACAAAGAACTGGTGACCCACAGTCTTTTTGGGTGATCCAAAGAGACTCATTGAAAGTTAGCAGATTTAACCTAACTGCTATTATCCTGATCTACAAACTCGGAAATCAACTCATGTATAAAATTCATTTTAATGTCTTAATAATGCTGAGCCTTTTAAAAAAATATATTAATAAACATTTAATTTTTAGTCACTAAAGGACTGACTACAAGTGTTGATTTTTGGGTAAGATCTGAACTATATCTGACTAGAGTGTGTGACTGAGTCTCTGGAACTGGAAAAAACATACATGTGCATTTTTGGTTTTAGTAACATTTCATCATTAAGTCCAGTTGTCTGGGTAGTAACCTTGGGCTGGAGTACCTAGAGGTCTGTTGTGTGGCTCCCCATGAATTAGTGAAGTGCTGTAAGAGCTCACTTTTGTTACTGTCTTGGTGACCTCTAATAGAATAAACCATCAGTTTTGGGGTTTGTCTGCCTTGTTTCCTAGAGTCTATCCTGAATTTGGCATTTTCAGCTATAACCCAAACCAGGCAGGCTGGAATTTAATTTGGTTGATGATGCACAGGTCTGCATAGAAACCCACTAAAAGAATAAGAACAATTTTCATACAGTTTCAGCTTCAATCTTATTTCAGATCTACTATTACATGTAGCTGGTATATGAAGTATTGCACTGTGATTCCCATTGTGGCCCCATCCATTGTGCAAAAGGCAGGTTGACAGCACTAATGTGCACAAAATGCAACATTACATGAGAAAGTATTTGAACTCATGGCCTTTTTGTCCAAGAGGCATAGCTGGTTATCTTAAACCACCATGGCAGTATGTTATTTTGAGTGTCATTCACCAATGTGTTTGTGGAAACAATTGCCCTCACAGGTATAAACTTCCTGTAACCAGAGGCACTAAAACAACAAGAAGTTAAAATATTGCTAAACTTGTCCATTCAACATTTGATCTCCAGGGCAATCCTAGCTATTTCATGAAGGTCAGAGCATTAGATTCGCTCTAGCTTTGCATCAAAAATGTTGTACAAATCCAAAAAAAAAAAAAAAACCAAACAACTTGTTACAGCCTGCTCATTTTAAGTGGATCTGTACTGCACAAAACTTTTGACTAAATGCCCCTCAATTTCCACTATAACTTCTAGCCTCAGGCCCTCTTGTGACATATCTATCTATGTTCATGAATGTGGGCTTTACAGCAATTGAAAAATGAAAGGCAACTCCTACTGGAACGCTGTATCCAAGGAACCACTGCACCAAATGACTCCAAACTTGCACTACTGACTGTAGCTCTGGTCCTGATGAGACAATTTTCAGCACAACTGGGAGTATGTGGATGGATTTTAGAGCACGCAGAGGTATTGGCTCAAATCAGAAGCTTTGCCCTGAGAGCAAGTTGTCTAAAAAGGAGCTCTTGCAGAATGCAGGCAGAGAGTAATTAAAATGAAAAACATATATTCTCAGAAAGCCACTGAGGGCAGAAATTAATGCATAATAGACATGGGTGCTGCTCGGGTTCAATGGCCCCAAGATGTCACCTGAACCATCTGATCTTAGGGGAGCTGAAGAACACTCAGGCTTGTAACAGTTCCAGTCCCACTGCACATACTCAAACGATTTTTCTCTGGCTTCTCAATATGGATTCAAGCCAGATTAAAGAGCCAACTTTTACCCTGAATAACTTAAAATATTTTTACTCAAAGGGGATGTGTGTATCAGACACTAGCTGAGATCAATGCCAAGTATGTTTTAGCCAGGGTATGACAAGTTCCAAAGAGGTAGCTGTGTCAGTCTAGTTCAGCAAAACGAACAAGGAGTCTGTAAGTTCTCCACCCTCAAGTGTCTGACGAAGTGGGATTTTCTCCCAGGGTATGAGTGCACATACAGAACAGTAAGCCAGTCTCAAGGCTGAACTATAGTGGTGATGCTGCTCCTCCTATAACCTAAATGAAGGTCTGAAATGTTTCCCAGTGTTTGTTAGTTGTGACTGCACTCTCTGGATCCTGAAGCAAAGCAAAGAGATGAGCAAAGAGGAAGGCAGAATTACCGGCTGGTCAGTTTCCTTAAAGCCACCCAGTAATAGAGGAGAGTGAAGGTATAGGCTTCCTTCCTGATTACCTGACACTCCCCCATAATCTGATTACTCAGGCCCTCTGATAACTGAAGCTTAATGTAAATAAAACTCAAAGTTCTATTAGAGATATACCAAATCCAATTTCAAATACGCAACAGCCTGTTATTTGTCTGTATTTGAAAGACGCTGCATAAGAGAGTGTATATATTAAATGTACACATGCATTTACATTGCCTACTCAGGTGTTACTGGACACTTGTAAAATTGGGTTTACCTTTTTGATATCTTCATGTTCATAAATGCTTGGAGCCAGAGCCAAAGAAAGTCTTTCATAAATGTCTGGTTTTCTGGAGAGCTCTTTCAGCATTTCCACACGTTCTTCTGAAAATATTTTCTGTTCAGTTTCTTCATCAACACCATGTAAACGTTTTGAATCAGTTTTACGATAATGAATGACATCAATGTGGGTTTTATAGACAGATTTTACATTGCTCACCCTTGGATTAACTCGAATAGGAACTGCTCTGTAGATACCTAAAAAAAAAAAAACAACACAAAATTACAATGCAGAAATAAATTTAAAAACAAGCTCAGACCAAAAGCTCTAGGCTTAATGGACTTATCTACATTTTTATTTTTCACTTCAATTTTCAGATTGCTTCTACAGAATTAGCCACATCACAGAGCAGCAATTCTCTAGAAAGCTTTCCATAAGGTAAAATTCTTTGACCAGTCTATGCTCCTTCTGATGTCAGTGAGAGTTGTGCATCTAAGTTACTTAGGCCATGATCCTGAAAACACTTAAGCGTGTTCACCTTTACTACCATGTCCCATGATTTCACAAGGGACACTCATCATAGTAAAGTTAGGCCCTTAAGTGTTTGCAAGATCATGGCATAAAGTGTGTTGGAAATTCCTACCCATAGAGCTATATTTAGCTGATTTTTCTTTTAAAATTTGGCCTGCACATATAAAAAAAAGTTGAAAATAATTTTATTAGTGCATAAATGTCTAAGTAACTTTTCAACTTTTCAGAGTTAATAGTGAAGCAGTCTTGTTTTGAAGCAGCAATGATTTTATGCTAGTAAAAGATTTTTTTAATGAAAACAATTTTAGCCTGATAGTTTTCAGTGTTTTGTCTGCAAGAGTTTTATAAAACATTTAAATAAAACAAGTGACATTAAAGAGACCATTTAGTTAATTTTTTATAAATTTTAATCTAAAGTTTCAAAAGCACAATTTGCGAAATTAGTTTCAGAAAGCCTGGACCTAATTTAAATTGTGTTAACTGAAATCATTTCAACATGCTTCCTCATTTTTTCCTGAAATAAACTAAATACATGTAAACTTTTCAGAAGAATTTCCATGATAAAAATGCTACTTTCCCTTTTAAGTTTAGGTTAAGATCTGCAATAATTAATTTTTAGAAATGGTGTAATAGAAACACATGACAAACACCTACACCCTTCTGTCTACACAGAGAGTACCTACTGGCAGCTGTAGATACACTATTGCTGATCTAAGAAACGGGGAAATATTGAGACATCTGAAAGGTATTTTACACCAAAACTAAGGTATCACTAAACTAATCAAATGGTATTTTCACTTCACACTTGAACATTTATTTATCGGATGGAGTTTTCTGCCACCAATTATGATGTGCTCAGTTAATATTCAATATGCCACCAATTATGATGTTTTCAGATAATATTCAATACACACTATTCCAGACTGGACCACTTGGAGGACCAAAGGAGGCCACATGTATTAGCCAGATGAAGAAAAGAAACCACGTTTTACCTGTAACATTAACTCTGTCACCTGGTTGAACCTTATCAACAAGATCATTGTGAGCAAATAACACAACAGTATGAGGCGTCTGGCCCGCTGGCATATCTTCAGGAGACTCCTGCAGTTTGATCTGACAAAAGAGATGTTTGAAAGTTAGTTTCTACTGCTTATAAATAGTAACAAATTTAATTCACTTGTAAGGAAGGATCTTACAACTATACAAGTTGATTATTTTCAAATGGACACAGTTACCTGCTAGAGAAGACAAACACACAAAACTTTCAAAGATTTCATCTGGTGAGAAAATACTACTAAATTAGAATTCCCCAATTAGAATACCCAATCATAATTATGCAGTGTAGTTACAGAAATGAGACAGTGTGTCTAGTGATTACTATCTGACATGGGTAGAAGTACAAGGAAGATTTACAGAAAGGGCTAACTTAGCTCATATGTCTAGAGATTTGACTGGTCTCAACGTAGTAATATTTATTCCACAAGTGAACACTAACTGGCTTGATTAACGTTTCACACTAAAGAACACACAACCCCCTCCAAATGGATGACGGATAAAACTTGGACCTTTCCTCCCCCTCTTAACTGTAAGGATTCTTGCAACTCTATATTGCTTCATAAGCTTATTTAAAAAGCTGTGAATCATTCTAAAGTTCAATATCGTCAGTCCTAAGAAACATATATATTTTAATAGTCAAGTTACATTTTAAAGAAAAATACAACTATTAAGAGCAAGCAAAACTTTTCCATTTTATAATACCAAAATGAAGCAACTTACCATCTGTTTGTCTGAAAACATGGACCGATTGTGCATCAGTGCCATGCTGTGTGTTGTGTTACAGTTCTTGCACGTTGATGGTTCAGCAATCCGGCCACGGTCAATTTCTACTCTGGTGGTGAAGGCACAAACCTGGCACTTGAAGAATGCTTCTTGCATCTCAGGAATCAGCTGAGAGCTTCTGATCACCATACCATTGATGGTGATAAGTTGGTCAATGTCTACAATGTCGAAAGGAACACATGTAAGGTCATGTTTTGAATTTTAAATTAGCCTGTCCCCAAGGTCCACAATAGACTTTATTTTTAGAGCTAAAGTGATATTTACAGTCCCCACTCATGCAGTAGAAAATATTCTGCCCCAAACAGAAAGAAAATAAAATCTGTATGAATAATTAAAAATCACAGTTACACCGCAATTTTGACAGAAGGATATCAACCTTTATGTTTCTAGGTATAAACTATTTATTTACCAACAGAAGTTAGGAAGAAACTTCCTTTGTGGGCAGGTTATTCAACAGTCGTCCATTATTGTGCTTTTTGTACGTTCCTCTGCAACATGGGTGCTATGTGAGTTTGAAAATATTGATCTAAATGAACTGATCTTTTATCTGTATTTGCCCAGTAGTTGAACGAATTTCATACACCCTCAAGTTTCTTTTTTTTTTACACTGCAATGACATCTTACCTTCAGGGTTCAGACTCCTCATATTCCTGGTCTTCAATGCATTATATGGTCTTACTTGAATCTGATGTTCTAATATTGAGTCAGGGTAACAATCAAAAAAGATCTCATTCGCTGCCATGTCAAATGTTGGGATAACTTCCTGTTTAAAAGGAACAGAGGCATTTGTAAGGAAGTTTGGCATTATGTGGTTAACATTTTTACTCCAAAATATTCAACTCTGTGACCCCATTTGGTGTTAGACAGGAATGATCACAGTTCTGTGGCCATTCCCCTATGTAGGAGGAATTGCCAGTGGGCTGTTTAAACCATCTTTGTGTCCCTTTTGTACTGGAGGAGCAGTGCACACCTAATCTGGCCTTTGGTTTTTACCTATAGGGCAACCGTCCTACTTTTTTGGATTTAGGAGAAATCTGTTATGATACTGTACATTATTTTAAAAATCAAGGAGTCAAGTAACAAATACAAAATGGAATGTGTAACATATATGCGTAAAAGGGCAGCAAAAAGGAGACGAAGAGTGTGCCAAACATACAAACATTATAAATCATATGTATAACATGACCATAAGACCATTTCACCAAATACATCTTTATCATATTTAATATTAAGCATATTGTATTAATTATTATGTATTTATTACGGTTATATTATTTTATTTTAATATTTGGCATTATGTATCATCGTTAATATTAAGCATAAATATACAATGCACATGCTAGGCCAGTGGTTCTCAACCACTGTGTCGGAACACATTACTTTGTCACCACACAGTGGTAAGTGTGTCGCAGAGAGCTGGCAAGATGGCTGGATTTGGCCTGGGGGGAGTGGGCTGGTGTATCCTGTAGAGTCGCAATATGCTACCAAGTGTGTCACGACCTGCAGAAGGTTGAGAACCACTGCACTAGGCTAAACATCCCCCCCTTCCCCACAGCTTTTGGAAAGGAAGGCTCCTTATTCAACAAACATTAGAACTAAGCCTTCTTCTAAAGAAGATTACTAGTTCTTATGGTTGCAAAGACGAGGAGACAGTGATATGTCTGAATTGCCAGCTCCACTGTTCTGTCGCTTAAAAGTAGTAACTTTCTTAAGCTACAGCAGAGTAGAAACTGGCAATAAACTTCTCTTCAGAATCACTTGGGCAACTGTAAAACTGAGCCACAGTTCCATTCTATTGCTATTTATTAAAGCTACAAACAGCAGCAGAATCAGACACAGGAGCTATTCACTGGGAAAGGAAAGACTCAAAAGAAAGGCAAGCAAAAGAATTGCAAAAACTTCCCCCTGGCTGCAGCTGTAGATAGGCAGATAATAGATTTAAGTGACCATGACTTTGTCATTCCCCTGAGACACAAAAGTTTTGCTGGCATAAGTTCTAACATAGACAATTGTCTTTTGAAGGTGCCTGCTTCCTCCACACACCTACATGGCAGAGGAAAATAAACCGGAGCACTGAGCAGGGTCCACAGACTACAAACTGGCAGGAATTCCAGCACAATTTCCCTTAACAACAAATTTGGTGAGAGGAATGGGGAGGTATCCTGAGCATCTCACATGATTGTGCCTTTGGAGAGCAACAATAACTCCCTCCCCCAGCTCATTGGTATCTGTCTGTGACTATGATAAAATATATTAGATATATAAAAATATATATATCTTTTACGTAGAAATTTGTACACACAAATATTGTCTACCTAGGTATTTACAGACGTGCTTAAGCGCTCTCATATGGAGATATTACATTTACATTCTAACTTACTCTTAAGTAATGCCACCTAAAACACCCAATTGAACTCTACTAGAAGAAAATCTTTAAAAAGGCCTGATGTTACCTGTGGATAGCAGATCAGCTGTCTGTATAGATTTGCATCAAATGATCTCAGATGGTCACAGTTTACATTCAGAAATGGTTCCCCAACCATATTGATCTGTAAGATGTTTAAAAGCACATTAAATCACCAGCATTTAAGTCTAAAAAACAAGTTAGTTTTAGCTGTATTATTAACGTACCTCCTCAAGTCGCTGCATATAGAGTGGTTCATTAACATCCAAGCCAATGTCCTCTTCTGCTTTAGCCAGTGGATCAATAAAACGCCGAAGAAATCTCTTAATATTGATAATAAAATAAAAATAAAGTTATATTTAATAATGCCCAAAGGCTCAGAGCTGTCATTTCACTGCTACAGCATTTCTACACTGGATGACATTTTCCCAACTCAAATTATCTTCAAAATTCAATACTTCAGTTATTCAAAAGCTGATACAGGGTAGGGATACCTTTAAGGCACCTTCCTACAGGATATTTCTCTCATGCACAATACAACTTTCTTAATTCTAACAATACCTTTCGAATTTCAAACAGTAAAGCATACCAATTACCTTGAAAAAGCCTTATCAAGCTATTAAGCCTTTCTAGTGAACAAATTAATTGATTTTTATTATTGGAAAAATCAATTAATACAAAATTATTTGTTCCATTAATTATTTAATAAAAATATTTAGACTGCTGGTGTGCTGAGACCACTGCATGTCATGCTGATCAGTACTGTTTCATTGTTTCTTTTGATGTCCTTCTCTGTCTGTAGCTACCTGTTATCTCTTGCCTTATACTTGGATGATAAGCTTTTTGGTAAAGCCCCTTTTGTTCTATTTGTATAGAGCCAACTACATTGGGATTTTGGTCTATGAGTACGGTTTGTAGGCATTAGGGTGTAATTGAGGTTTAAATCCTCAGTGTAAAATGTCATATACTTTTTTATTAGTAATATGTTTAGCATGTAAGCCTGTTCCCAAAAGTCTTCTTTTAACTTGTATTTATAACATTATCAGCATGACATGCAGTGGTCTCAGCACACCAGCAGTCTAAATACTGTAAAAGTGTCTGTAGGCATCATAGAAAATGAGAGCCTTAAAAAGTTGTACAGGAGAATAATGAGATAGCTTTATGGATATTTACAGGGAGTTCCTCCTAAGTGTAAGGGGCCATAAGGGAAAAGCTGCGTCAACAGGAAATGTGGTCCTATCGACACCTCCCGAGGAGGTGGCTTTATTAGATTGACTTCCAGATAAATTGAGCATGTCTTTACCGACCGATTTTATTAGATCAACTTCTGGATCGATTGAGCATCTCTTTACTGACTGCTCAGTCGATCCAGATGAATCAATCTGATGGCAGCAAATTCAAGACATAATCTACAATGCCATGGGGTATGAAAAATGTATACCCTTGAGAGACACAGTTATACTGATCCCCACCCACCCCCACGTAGACAGTGCTATATTGAAAGGAGAACGTCTCTCATTGACATAGCTACTATCTCACAGGGGGGTGGATTAACTATGATGACAGGAGAAGCTCCCCCATTGGTGTAGGAGCACTCATGTAGTTTTGAAGTGTAGACCTGTCCTTAGACGGATGGACAGGGAACGGTGTAATTCAGAGAGGTTATGTTGTCTAAAATGATCAAAACACAAAAGTAGCTTGGAGAATTTAAGGGGAAGATTAAAAGCTCTGTTTTAGATAGGTTGAGTTTGAACAGACAGCTAGATGTCTATGAGGAGATGTCAGAAAGGCAACTGAAATTTTAGTTTCATCATAAGGACAGGAAGGTAGAGCTGAGTTGTCTGCATAGATCGGATATTGAATTTGTGTTTGCAGATGAAATTGCCCAGAGATAAGGAGTAGAGAGAGAAGAGAAAGAAAGCCAGAAGAGAACCCTTTGGATCTCCCACAGAATGCTGGAGGGTAGAAGAGGAGGACCCTCTGAGAGACATGCCGAGGGAGTGATTAAAGTGGTAGGAGAAGAACCAGCAGAGGATAGAGTCTTGTAAGCCAAAGGAGGATGAGACTTCAAGACACAAACGACAGAAAACACAAACGAGCTTTTCATGAAAGAAATGGAGGTGTCCACACTTGTTTACCAACCTGGAACTTTTCTTTGCATGAAGCTATGTTAACATCTGTTCCCCAGATCACAAGCTTTTGTCCAAGAGACTGTTCAGTTGCCAATACATCCTCTGCTGGCTGTGGGAAAGAAAAAGCTGTCAGCATAGATAATATAAATGTATTTTAGAAAAAAAATTACCAGTAAAATCTGAAATGTCTACCTACCCCATCAGAATGCAAGTCCACCTGTCTGGCTTTATAGGCAGATCCAAGATCTGGCCTCTGCCTAACTGGAGTTCCTCGCACACCACTCCTTGGAGTACCCTCCACTCTAGAGCTGGGAGTGCCATAGGTCAGAGGTGAACTAATATCAAAGTCAAGTGGAATTGCTACAAAGAAAATGTTTAATTGTACTTCAAAATATTAATGGATATACTTTGCCCTAATGAAGTAAACAAGTTAGTGTCTTTCATCAGTCACTAGTGATAAAATGCAGGTTAGCAAAGTTTCTAAGTCTTACTAATTTTGAAACTGTATTTTAGGAGACTATAACTGTTGTATGATATATGGATTAAAATTTTTATTTTTCCAAGCCAGAACGAACACACTTCGCCAAAATAGTTTATTTTAAAACACCAGCAATATTTGAGAACACCATTGAGCTTAACAACATGCTCATACTAAGACCAAAAGGGATGTTTTCGGATGAATACATTGTTACTGGGTGTATGTTTTATGTGCTAAAATCAATGGTTAATTGAATTGAAAGAGAGCCACCAACTAACCTGTAATTGGAAACAATCCTGTTCTTTCAAAAGGGCCCATTTTTTTGTTTTTAAATTGACATAAGTAAAAGCTCACATTAAACCCAAGGATCAAAATTTGTCACGGAGGTCAAAGATTCCATGACATTCAGAGATCTAAGTGAAATTACCCTTTTCAGCTTCTAGCAGCGGCAGTGACTGTGGAGCTCTCAGGCATCACAGGCAGCCATAGTCCTGGAACAGTCAATGGGAGAGGGGCGATGCAGGGGGCAGAGGACAGTAGGGCAACTCTTAGCCACTGTGTGGGGCCTGTGGCTCTGAACTGCTGACACTGGTGGCAGGGCTTTTAGCCATCAGTGGCAACTTCATATCCCCACCACCGTCAGTGGCATGGTGATATTCTCGAGTCCCAAGCTGCCACAGATGGCAGGGACTCTGCAGCTCTGAGCCACTGCCAGCAGCAGAGACCCTGTTGCTGTCCACTGGTGCAGGTGGTGGGGACCCTCCCCCGCTCAGGTCCCCACAGGTGACAAGTATACCCTGCAGTCAACACCCTCCCCCCCACCCCCCCAAAGCCTCCAACCTCAGCAAGTGAACCACAAAGCCATCAGCTGTGGTCAGAGGTGGATCCCAAAGACATAAGCCGCCACAAGGGATCCCACAGCTGGGAGCAGCACCACTCGGTGGGGAGGACCTGGAGCTGTTTGCCACAATTGCAGGACCCTTTCCCTCCTGCAGTGGAACTAGGGCTCTCATCCTTCCTCCTCTGGTATTTGGTCAGCCTCCTCCCCAATCCGGATTTTTAGTAAATCATGGACAGGCCTCCATGAAATCACGCATGACTTGTCCATGACATAATATAATAGCAAAATCTCAATCTTAAAACCTTTCAGTATAGGCCATTTAACAACCAAAAGATATCAGTACTTTGCTGCTAGGACAGACAAGTATACCTGTATGACGAAACTGCGGTGGGCTGGAAAACAGAACATCTTGAGTATTTGGGGTTTGCATGTCAACTGCCGGAGAGGTTGGCATTGGCTGTAGATCTCCTGTAGATGTGGAGTCATCTGTTCGACGTTTTTGTGAGGGAGGAGATTGAGCATCTTCTACGCGTGCTGCAACAAGATAAAAGCTGGTAAGTAGCTATTTCAGACATTAGCTGCAGTGTTATACACAGATTAATGTTAAAATACCAACTCACAAAATAGGACAGAATAAAAAAGACGTTGGTTGATGTAAAATTAAAAAGCAAAGGGCAATATTTTGCTGAAATGAAAATAAAGAGTATTTGTGAGATTCCAAAAGTGGAAATGAGCTTTAGACAATTTAAAATATAATTAGGTCTGCAATTATCTTCCAAAATGCCTAAGAAATCAGAACTGCTACTATTAGTGCTATGAGAACATAAGTCATATAGTCAAATTCCAAAAGGGTAGCTGTTTGTTTTTCTAGAATAGACTAACACGGAGTCCTGCAGCACTTTTAAAGACTAACAGATTTATTTATTGCATGAGCTTTCATGGGAAAAACAAAAGCTCATGCGAAAAAATAAATCTGTTAGTCTTTAAAAGTGCCACAGGACTCTGTTTGTTTTTAAGTCATATAGTGTTCTTCATCAATAGAGCTTCTTTGTAAAGTGCTTTGAGATCAGTAACATTAGCCATTTTACAGCTAGGGAAACTGAGGCACAGTGACAGCAACCTACATATTGATGAATATCAAAGCTTTACAAATGCAGTGGTAAGTTTCTTATCATCATATTTGTGAACTTGCCTCTGTTTCACTTTTAAAAAGTATCCTCCTGCATCAATGCATAATTGAAGACTAAGGGCATGCCTATACTACAGTCTTGTGAACATAGCTATGCTAGTCCGGGATATGAAAAAATCATACCCCTTAGCTGACAGTGTTATGCCCACCATTGTAGACACAGCTACAAGCACAGAAGAATGTCACAGAAATAAGAAAGATTGTTCCACAAGTGAGCTGAGCTTACAGATAACATTACTTACTCTGAGACATGCAGCTATACCCAAGTTTGAGTCCTGCCAAAGATTTTACACTGTGGCTTTTGTCACGTCCTGGAGTAGCTATGTCCACTTACAGTTTAAGCTCAGTCTAAGCAACTGATCCTCAAGAACAGAGGAAGCTCAGCTCACTCCCATCTATGTTCACTCAGAGGGCTAATGTCTGGAGAAGAGCAGCAAAAGCAGCCTTTTGCCACTAAGCAAAAATTCTGAAGTGTGGGGACATGCAGAAAGCAAGAAATTAGTGGTTTAGACCAGGGGTGCACAACCTTTTTTGGCCAAGGGCCAAATTGCATTTTCTAAGGCCACTGGAGGGCCACAAATGCAATGGGGGGGGGAGGGTGTTGTCACATCATGTGATCCCCGCACTTGCTCCTCTCCCAAAGAGCCGCACAGAACATGCTCGTGGGCCGCCTGCACCCCAGGGGCCTCAGGTTGTACACCTCTGGTTTAGACCCTTTCCAGAGGAGCATGACAATTTAAGCAGCCATGATCTTTGTTAGTCTCTGAGGAAACCTGTTTTTCCCATAGGGCCTTGTCAGCACTACAAGGTTTTGCCAGCTCAGGTGCACGGACAAAATCGACTGTAGTAGACAGCCAGTGTCAGGTGAGGAGATGGTGATCTTACGGCCACTGAGAACTCTCCCCTCGGCGGTGCCTATGCTACGCCACAGGATTATTCCTGCAGCACAGTTTCCCCGCGATGCATCAGCTCCTAACGAGGCAAAGAGTTGAGAGAAAGGAACTGGGCTGCTCACATCCCCCACCCCAGGACGTTGCTTGGTCTGCCCACCCCTCTCCGATCCCGGAGGATGTGGGGAGTATGTAGGGCTAGTGGCGCAGACAGGTTCCCCCAACCCAGCCTGTCCCGTCCGCGCCCGTAGGGAAAGGCGGCACTTACGAGTCGGGGGGTTGCTGCTGCCCCGCCCGCGCTTGCTGGCGCGGCGGCTCGGCGTGGAGGCCGGCGAAGACATGACGCTGCTTCACCGGCTGCTGCCTGCCCGGAGGAAGAGATTAAAATTGAGCCAGTGTGGAACGACCCACGAGCCGGGCACCCGCCCGCCCCACGCCGCGCACACTAAGGTAGCCTCGCTCCGCGCTGACCCCACGGCCGGCCGGCACTCGCTCCAAGCCGCGCCCTGGCACCAGCCAGAGACACACAGAGCGGTTCAGAGACAACACGGAGCCGCCACCGGCGTCAGCACTGCGAGCTGCCCTCCCCTCCCGGAGAGACGCCCCCGCCGCTCGATCCCCTCCGCGGGCGAATACGGGGAACTGGGAGACGGGCCGCGCTCTTACCCTAGTTTTCTTTCGCAGCGACCTTCGACCGCCCCGTCTGAACCCCCGAAAATTCCGCGCCAAACGAGTCACGTGGGTGGACTCTCGCGGGTTTTCCTACCAATAGCCACACGGGAGAGCTCAACTCGGCCCATCGGGGTTTACCGAATCACTCCTCTATGTTCCGGATACTGATGATCGCGCCCTAGGAGACCTGTGACTCTCTGTACAGGGACACAGAGTAAAGGCTGATAGGGAACCAATTCTCCCACAAGACAACGAATTCATCCACTGAGATTTTACCTCGGATTCACAGGTGGTATCCCCCTCCTTGGTGAAAATGGTATCGCCCATACTTGACCAAGTTTCGCGGCAGGGCTAGTGAAAGCAGCTCAATTCTGATTGGAGAATGGGATTTCGGGGCGATCTATTCCCAGCTCGGGGGCGGGGAGTGGGAATCGGGGAGAAGCGTGTATCAACGGCTATCTGTTTTGCACCAAACGGAGTTTTACATCTGCGGAAGTAACCATCGCATGAAGCCAACTTCTTTGTTAATGTCTCTGCGCCGCAGATGGAGGCAACGGGTACCCCTTTGGCCGTAATGGTGTAGTCCAATCTCCCTTTCCTCCTTCCTCGGAGCAAAGAACGCGGACCAATCAGCAACCGGGGCGTTAGGCAACTTGGTGGCCCCTCGCACGCGCTGGGTTCTCCTCTGTAGTTCGTCCTCCTCATCCGTGTGTGATTGGTTCCTGTCTGCCGGCTACGTGCGTTGTCCCGGGCGCCGCGAGCGCTATGGCTGCGGCTCTGCCCGTGGGCGGCGGCAGCGGGGTTCAGGGCTCCCTGCACCAGCTGATGTGCGCGCTGCAAGACCCGGACCCCGGCACCGCCGCCCTGCGCAGCTACCATCTCGTCCGCAGCGTGGGGGAGGCGTGCGTGACCGGCACCGAGGACGGCGCTTGCGGTGCGTGCGACCCGACCGGCGGTAGCGGGCGGGCCGATGGGGTCCCGCTGTCCGGGCCCTAGGAGCGCGCTCAGCCTGTTCCCGGGAAGGACTCTCGTCTCTGCCCGGCCGACGGCTGCCCGCTCGGGGAGGGGGTTCATGCCCTGACCCCCGGGTTACCGCGCCCTTGGCTGCCGGGACGCTGAGGAGGGGCTTTGTGCACTGGAGAACGGGGTCCCGCGATACGCTCCTCGGGCCCCACCCCTGCTCCTCCGCTGTCAGGGGCCCGGGGCACCTGCGCCTCGCGTAGCCGCCTGTGGCGAAGTGGGTGAGGGGTTGTCTCCGCCTGCCCAGGAAGAGCTGAGCTTTTCGGTCCGGACCGCGCAGCGCCGCCCGCAGGAGCGCCCCTATCCGCAGGCCGGTCGAGGAGGGTTTGACGCTACGCTGCCGCCTCTGCTAAACCAGTTTAGTTCAGCAAAAGAGTGCTGTCCCGAGACTGATCCTGCCTGGCCATCCTCTGCAGCCCACGGGGCATCTCTGGTGCTGTGGAGCATGCTGCATAGGGTTGCTCTTTCCCCTTGGGCTCCCCAGACGTTTTGACAAACCAACGCTGGCTACTCAGGGATCAGGGACTAGCTCTAGACAGTTGACCTGTGTGATTTTTGTTTTACTAGACCTTGCCCTCCTTGTCTTGACAGTATGCTATGTAAAACTGTTTAACACTGCTCTGATCAGCCTTTCCAGCCACAGTTCCAACCCAAGGTAGCACTACCCTAGTGGATGCTAACCGTAGCCTGGAGAGCCCCACCTTACTGAAGCATGTCTGGGGGGACCCCTATCCTGTTGAACCCTAGCCCTGGGTGCGCTTTGCTATTTACTCCTAGATTAAGGAATTAGACTTTATTAACTCCTAATCCTAGCCTGGGCCTAATCCTACCTTTGCAGGGTCCTACTCTTAGTAAATCTAATCTTAGCCTGGGGCCGCTACCAGCTCCATGAATAACCTGATACCAGGGAACCCCATACCTGAGAACTACCCTAAGGATCCTGACCTAAATCCTAACCATAGCTTGGTGAGCCCTTCTGGCTCCAGGCCAAAATGTAGCCTAGAGAAACCTACCCATATGCACCCTCATCCCGTTTGGGAGGCCCTACCCTTAGTAACCTTAATACTAGCCTAACTGTAATCCAACCAAGTTTATCCTTATTAAAACAAACCCGTACTGGGCTATCCTACCATCCCTAGGCCTGCTTGACCATAGGTAGTGATATCCTTGGTACCCCACCTTTATCATGGGAATCCTACTAGTCCTAGTCCAAGGGGCCCTGCCAGTCCCAGGCCTATCTCTAGTCTGGGGAGCCCTATTAGTAGCAATCTAAATTCTAGGTAGGCGCTTTTAGCTGGAATGCTGTGTATAGTTCTGGACTCATGTGGGATGAAAATAAACTGGAGCAGGTACAAAGACAAGCTACTAGTTGGACCAGGTGAATGGAGAGCTTGTTTTATGAGAAGAGACAAAAAAGCCAAGCTCTTGTAAGCCTAGCAAAACAAAGGCTGAGTGGGAATGTGCTTGCTCTCTACAAATACATTGGGTGGGGTTAAAGCTGGGGCTGGAGAAGAGTTATGTAAGCTAAAGGACGATGTTGGAATAAATAATGAATTCTAACCATCAGAGGAGTAAAGTTCTGGAATAGTCTATCAATAAAAGCACTTACGGCGAATAACCTAACTTTATGATGGAGTTTGCTATGTTTGTGAACGTGATTATGTGAAGAGGTGGTCTGCAAAAGCAGACAGCTGGACTCAGTGACCCAGGAGGTCTCTTGTAATCCTATGTGCATTGTTCCTATGTTTAAAGTTTAGCAATGACACTTAAGTGGAACCTGATTTTCAAATATTTTGCATTTTGTGTAGTTGTTTACATTGGTGCAAAATGATCATAAAATGCTACAATTCTGAGTTCATAATATTTCATCTTTGCATTGGTGCTAATGAAGACACAAGGTGCAAAGCAATGGAAATCAGGGCAGTGATTCATAGAATCATAGAATAATAGGGATGGAAGGGACCTCACGAGGTCATCTAGTCCAACCCCCTGCTAAAAAGCAGGACCACTCCCACTAAATCACCCCAGCCAGTGTTTTGTCTAACCGGGCCTTAAAGATCTCCAAAGATGGTGATTCTACCACTTGTGTAGGTAGCCCCTTCCAATGCTTCACCACCCTCCTAGTGAGAAAGTTTTTCCTAATATCCAACCTCGACCTCTCCAGCTGTAATTTGAAACCATTGCTTCTTGTTCTGTCCTCTGTTACGATCGAGAACAGCCTAGCTCCCTCCTCTTTGGAGCACCCCTTCTAGTAGTTGAAGGTTGCTATCAAATCTCCCCTCAGTCTTCTCTTCTGTAGACTAAATAAGCCTAGTTCTTTCAGTCTCTCCTCATAAGTCATGTGCCCCAGCCCCCTAATCATTTTTGTTGCCCTCCGCTGGACTCTAATTTCTAATTTGTCCACATCCTTTCTGTAGTGGGGAGCCCAAAACTGGACACAGTGTTCCAGATGTGGCCTGACCAGTGCTGAATAGAGGGGAATTATCACATCCCTCGATTTGCTGGCAATACTCCTACTGATGCAGCGTAATATGCCATTGGCCTTTTTGGCAACAAGGGCACACTGTTGGTTCATATCCATCTTCCCGTCCACCATAACCCCAGGTCCTTTTCTACAGCGCTGTTACTTAGCCGATCGGTCCGCAGCCTGTAGCAGTGCATGGGATTTTTCCGTCCTAAGTGCAGGACTTTGCATTTGTCTTTGTTGAACCTCATGAGGTTTCTTTCGGCCCAGTGTTCCAATTTGTCCAAGTCTCCCTGGATCCTGTCCCTGCCCTCTAGAATATCTACCATTCCCTCCAGCTTGGTGTCATCCGCGAACTTACTAATCACACAGTCTATCCCATCATCAAGATCATTAATGAAGATGTTGAACAGAACCGGCCCCAGGACTGACCCCTGGGGCACTCCACTCGTTACCAGTTGCCAACCAGACATCGAGCCATTGATTCCTACCCGCTGAGCCCGTTGATCTAGCCAGTTTTCTATCCACCTTACGGTCCACTTGTCCAACCCATACTTCCTTAACTTGCCAACGAGAATGCTGTGGGAAACTGTATCAAAAGCCTTGCTAAAGTCAAGGTATACCACGTCAACGGCTCTTCCAGCATCCACAAATCCAGTCATCTCATCATAGAAGGCAATCAGGTTGTTCAGGCACGATTTGCCCTTGGTGAATCCATGTCGAGTGTTCCTGATCACTCTATTTTCCTCCAAGTGTTTCAGGATGGATTCTTTGAGGACCTGCTCCATGATTTTCCCAGGGATTGAGGTGAGGCTGACCGGTCTGTAGTTCCCCGGATCCTCCTTTTTTCCTTTCTTGAAGAGAGGTACTATATTTGCCTTTTTCCAATCGTCCGGGACCTCCCCCATTCACCACGAGTTCTCAAAGATAATGGCCAGCGGCTCTGCAATCACTTCCCCCAACTCCCTCAGCACCCTCGGATGCAGTTCATCCGGCCCCATGGACTTGTGCACATCCAATTTCTTTAAATAGTCCCTAACCTGACTTTCCATCACCGAGAGCCGCTCTTCTCTCCATTTCACGTTACCCCGTGTAGTAGCCTGGGAGCTGGCCCTCCCTGTGAAGACTGAAGTAAAAAAAGCATCGAGTACTTCAGCCTTTTCCGCATCATCCACCACCAGGATGCCTGCCCCATTCAGTAAGGGACCTACACCACCCCATATTCTTTTCTTGTTGCTGATATACTTATAGAACCCCTTTCTGTTATCCTTCACATCTCTTGCTAGCTGCAACTCCAATTGTCCTTTGGCCTTTCTGATTTTATCCCTGCAGTCCCGAGCAATATCTTTATACGCCTCCCTCGTCATCTGTCCAAGCTTCCACTTCTTGTAAGCTTCCCTTTTATGTTTCAGCTCCCCGCAGAGTTCTCTGCTAAGCCACGCTGGGCGTTGTCCCACATTTGCTGTTCTTTCTGCACATCGGAATGTTATCTTCCTGTGCCTTTAACAGGGTTTCTTTAAAATACAGCCAGCTGTCTTGGACACCTTTCCCCTTCAGATCAGCCTCCCAAGGGATCCTGCCCATCAGCTCCCTCAGTGAGCCAAAATCTGCTTTTCTGAAGTCCAGGGTGTGTGTTCTGCTTCTTTCCTTCCTTCCATTGATCAGGATCCTGAACTCCACCATCTCATGGTCGCTGCTGCCCAGGTTGCCATTTACTTCTTGTCTTTGCATTCAGCTGTGAACATGTTGCCACTGCCTGCAGCTGCTTTCCCTCCAGTAAGACTTTGGTCTGGAGCAGTGGACTGAAAGGCAGGCAGCATTAGTGCACCAGACACCAGCAAAGGACCTTATTAAGACTGGGGGTAGGAGCGTAGACAAAAGTACCAGCTCTGTTACATGTAACTTGTATTGACACTCATCAGAAAGGCCAACTTCTGTAGTCTACACTGTGGAATACCTTATGCGCAGTTTGGGTTCACTGAGCATACCCAGTTCTAATCATCTGTCAGGATGGCCTCGAATATTGTGCCTCAACCGCCACATCTATAACTAACTGGCAGTGTTGCTGCAGGTGTTGGAAAATTGCAGCTTCACTTCCTCTGCTGTGTATTAATGCTCCTCAGTTCACTCTACTTTTAACTGAGGATCATATTTGTTACCTCCTGAACTGTTAAGAGGAAGTTTTAAGCAGCCTTATTTAGCTAATTACTAAGTATTTTTAAATAACAGCTGCTAGGTTTAGAAATGAAACACATTTATTAGTCATTTGGGTCCCAGGAATATGAGAGAGACAAGGTGGATGAGGTAATGTCTTATATTGGATCAACTTCTGTTAGTTGCAAGATTCAAACTTTCAAACTACAGGAAGTTCTCTTTGAAGAAATTTGTTAGTGGCAGGTGTATTTAGAAGAAATAAAAGGAAATTCTGTTTCACCCAACATATAGTTATTCTATGGAATTCACTGCCAGAACGGGCTATGAGGTTAAATGTTGTATTTAGATTTTTAAAAGGGCAGGATAATTTTAGGATTAATACTTGGCAGCTAAATTCTCTCTTAAAGAGGTGTGACTGTGGAAGAGGTTTAATGTTTTTCTGAAGCATTAGGTTTTGCCCACCATTAGAGGTGGGATAGTGGACTTTGCTGGGCCATAGGTCTGATCTGGCATGTAAAGTACTGTGTTCCTAGCCAAACTCCTCATAGTTTTACTAGATGAAAATCAAGGTTTGTTGACATGATTCTTTTGTTTCTGGTATTTACAGTCATGTTATCACCTTTTCAACAATGAGGTTTGTTTAAACATGTCTCTGGGTAGCTGCTAACAAAGCTTCAAATGTTAGTATGGATAGGGTGACCCAATCCAGAGTGATCATGCGTTGATAAAACATAATTGACCAGTTACCCTTTAGGATCATTGCAAACCTGTTGCTTCTCTGCATGGTTCCCACCCCAGGATTGGAGGGTAAAAAAGGGTGGTGGTGTAGCCACCTTTCTCTCATTCTGGTTCTCTGCTACGCACAGCTGGACTGAACTTGACGATTGAGCATATGTGAATTGAAAATTTTACGAACAATCTAGGATTCAATCCTTCAGCGTTAATCACACGATTGACTCCTTTAGCTTCAATTGGAATATTTATTTTAGCACTGAAAATAGTTTGTTGTATATTGGTACAAGGACATTCTTTAAAAGTGGGCATCCTGAATAATGTCCACTGTTATCTAAATGATCAGGTTCTAAGAGCCACATGTTTGGAAAGAAACTGTTTGCTTTGTTATATACAGTCTGACACTTTTGCTTGCTCTTCCCACAGCCTTGCAAACTTCACTGGTGTTTTCCAAAGATAATGGATTACTTGTATTTATTCGCAAATCTCTCAGCATTGAAGAAGTAAGTTCATTAACTTAGTTACGACTTTTTTTAAAAAAAAACTATTGCAGTGTTTTTCATCTGCTAAATGAGAGTATATTAGCTTTTATTTCTAAAAAAGCAGCTTTGTTTTTCAGTTTCTAGAGTGCAGGGAAGAAGCTTTAAAATTTCTCTGTGCCTTTTTGGAAAAGATTGGTCAGAAAGTTCATCCTTATGCTCATGATATTAAGGTAAGTGAAGGAAAACATTTTAAAAATCTTAACAATTCTCCTATGTGTTTAATTTAATCACAAAAGCTTGAAAGATGTATAAAAATATGATTAATATCAGCTTGGTGGCTTTCCTTTAGATAATTCATAATTTGCCTGCTAATATTTCCTAATAAAGCTGAAATAGAAGACCAGTTTTGGTTTACATATTAGTGTACTGGGGTTATTAACAATGTTAGTATAGTTTGGTAGTATTTTTTCAAGTACCTTGGAAGCAGCAGGGTTAGAATATATTTTTCTCTTCCACAAAAAATAGTAGTTGCTGGATTTTGGATTTTAAAAAAAAATTTTGGGGGGGGGGGGGGGGGGGGGAAAGGCTGGGCCAGTGAAATGTTTGATTTAAAAGAATACAATATTTTGAATCCTTCTGCTTTAGTTTATAACCTATGAAGTGGCCTTTTTTAAGGCCTGTTTTTTCAGAGGAGTTGAACACCTGTCATGCCATTGGAACTGTGGGTGATCATCACTTCTGGATGAGTCCTTATAGTATGTCTACAGTGCAATAAAAAACCCATGGCTGGTGATTGTCAGCTGACTCAGGCTTGTGGCGCTCGGACTAAGGGTATTTTTAACAGTGGTATAGACATTTGGGCTTAGGCTGGAGCCCAGGCTCTAGGATCCTGTGGGATGGGAGGGTCCCAGTGCCTGAGATGCAGCCCAAGCCTGAATGTCTGCACTGCAGTCAAACAGCCTGAGTCAACTGGCACGGGCCAGTTGTGGGCATCTATCTGCCATGTAGACATACCATAAGAGTCTAAACTGTTCACTAGTATCTGTTTAACTGGACATGCATGTTAGTGCCACTGTACTTTTTGAGCTCAAGCTAATAGCTGCCTTCCTCAATGAAAAAGGATCTAGTGGCAGATGACTTGCTACATGGGTCTTTTATTCTAAAATTTGCTCCCCCGAGGTTTATCAATACATTTAGGACACACTGCAAAGCTGATCTTTTCTGTTAGGTTTGTATATTGTAAATATTATAAATACCTAAAGTAATTGGGGGAAAGGTGCTTTAAAGATATGTCTTAAATTATGTAAATATCTTTAAATCTTCCAGCCTGTTCATTTTTATTATTGTCTATTTTTTTTCCAACCTAGCTAACTTGTATTAGTGTTTACACAAAAGAAAAGGCTGCAAAATGTAAAATTCCAGCTCTGGAGCTTCTGATTAAGGTAAAACATTCTTCATTGTTTCTAAGCTTAGAGACTTTTGAGTAATGCCATGACTGCTGTTGAATGCAGCAAACCTAAAAATCCACCTAACAAGGAAGATTTGGTTGTTTTATTATTCATTCCTAGCAGGCGTATTAAAAATTATTTTGCTCTGCCTTCAGATTAGTCCTAATCTTCTTTGACTAAGTGGCTGAATTAAAGTTGCCATTCCTTAATTCATGTTGGAAGACATCATCATGAGTTTTGAAGGCAGTCACGAATTATTCTGTTTAATTGCTGTTCTTTAAAGCAACACTGTCAACTTAAAAATTAAACTTCTGTTTGAAAGTACTTATCCGTTACAGATAACTTAGGTGCTACAACTGAAAGATATTTGGGGCAAACTTTCTTTGGTTTTTTTTTTGTTTTGTTTTGTTTTTGTTTTTGTTTGGCTTTGCTTTGCTTTGTTTTTGTTTCCTTAGTGCATGAAAGCATTTTATTTATTTTGTATAGTGCAGTGGGCCCTGATCCTGCAAACATTTACACGGAAGCTTAACTTTTTCATATGGGAGTAGTAATTTTTTCTGTGGTTTGAGTGGGCCTTACAGAGACAGGGAGAGAAACATTTTAAAACAAGGTAAATATGCTTGTGCAACTGCAAACATTGAAAGGTGTAATATCCTAAAACTACTTATAACTCATTTTAAACTGATTGCTTTTTAAATTAATGGTGCCTTTTTAAATTTAAAATTACAGCAAAAATATGTACAAGGATCACAAGAAGCAGAAAATTAAGTGTGAACTACAGACCCAATAGGATGAGTACACAATTTGCATAAGGAAAATACAACAAACCAATATTGTATATAAATAGTAGCTTGTCTTTATCTACATCTTTTGATATTATAAGATGCATAAACCACCTTTAACTTAGTCCTCTAAACTTGTGCTTAAAGTTAGGTATATACTTACAGCTCTAAAGTAAGAAGGATACATTAGCTTGAACCAACTGGAAAAAAATAAAATAGGTAAATTTTAATTTGTGGGTATCTTGTATATATTTCTAGTTGCTTCAAAATCTACAGTCTTCCTATCTCATGGAAGAATTGAAAGTTGGAGAAATCTTCAACAAATTTTATGGGGAACTTGCTGCAAGAAGTAAAGTGCCTGACACAGGTGAGCCTTAGCTTTTCCAGCAACATTATTGCTTATTTTATTTACTATCTTTTATTGTTAGTATTGTGCTGAATTTTCTCCTACAGTAACATAGGAAAGATGGGAGAAGTTAGGATATACAAATAAAAACTTCAAAATAGTCTGTAATGAATAAACATGTTATGTACTAGTAGTAAGACTGCTCTGTTGGGACTTGGGAAATGATGTATAAGTGCATTTGACATTGAGTAGGGATATCATGAAATGTTACTTTTTAGTATACTGGTTCTAAGTACTAGTCAGTCTTACCAAAGCATATGGACAGCTAATAAAATAAAATCATCCTTCTCATCTCTAGAATAAGTGTCCTCAAAAATATTGACCGTTGCATATGCTAGAACTAGATATGGTTTTTCTGCTCCTTTAGGCTCCAATCCTGCAATGAGTTCTGTGCATGTGTGGTCCAGCACTATGTTAGCAGCATCCCACTGAAATCAGTGCAACTCTGCCCATGCAGAGATCATGACAGGAATCTTGGGCTATATTTATGTTAATGTTGCCTTGTTTTTAAATTCCAAAGGGGTAACCGGTTAGTCTAGGTGATCCAAACAAACAAGGAGTCCTGTGGCACTTTTAAAGACTAACAAATTTATTTATCGCATGAGCTTTCATGGGAGAAAATCCCACTTCCTCAGTCGCTTTGAAGATGGGGAATTTACAGAATGGGAGGAAATTAAATGCAGGAAAATCTATGACACAATATCAGGTCAGGCTGTAACAGAACAGTTGTTGGGATTCAAACACTGGGGAACAGCATAGAGAGGAAGGTGAGGTCAACTCACTTGTAAGGAGAATAAAATCTGTTGTCCTTGTTTAACCCTGAGGCAATGGAGTCAAATTTGCATATAAATTCCAATTCTGCAGTTTCTCTCTGAAGCTGTGATTTGTTATTCATTTGTTTCAACACTACTATTATTAACAAGTCATCAATGGAGTGAGCAGGGAGAGTGAAGTGTTCCCCTGTTGTTTTTTGAATGTTGTGATTTCTGATGTCAGACTTGTGTCCATTTATTCTTTTGCACAGAGACTGTCCTGCTTGTCCAATATATAAGGCAGGGGGCCATTTCCAGCACATGATGGCATAAATCACATTGGTGGATGAGCAGGAGAATGAGCCCTTGAGGGAGTAACTGGCTTGATTAGATCCTGTGATGGTGTCTTTGGTGTAGATATGGCGGCAAAGTTGGCAGCGTGGTCTGTTGCAGGGATATGTTCCTGCTTTAATGTTTCTGTTGTTTGGTCTGTAGTTGCTGACCTGACCTGATCCTGTGTCGTATATTTTCCTGCATTTAATTTCCTTCGATTCTGTAAGTTCCCCGTCTTCAAAGCATCTGATGTGTTTCTCCCGCAAAAGCTCATGCGATAAATAAATTTGTTAGTCTTTAAAAGTATCACAGGACTCCTTGTTAGCTTCTTTTTAAACTTTGACTGTAGCAGTTAACTCCTTGATTAATGACTCAGAATAGTAAGGTGCTGAGCACCCTGCTTTCTCAACCCCCCATTGATTTTAGTTTGAGTAGAGTGTGTGTGGCAGGATTGAGCCCTATCATTTAGTATTTAAAACCAGAGGTTTGAGAAACTTGAATAAATTAATCTTCACTATATGAGCTGGTGATGAATTTCAGATCAAAGCATGGAAGAATGTGTATGTATGAATGCACTGTTTTGCTCTTTCATTTGCCATTAATCATGCTGAGATACTACTAGTCTTAACTGCCTAGAAAGGTGGTTGGGCAGACATGCTGTCTTTATTATAATGGTGACTGACTACTATATCGTGTGCAACAGAGATTTCAAAGTAGGTGATGCACATATTGATGTTATTTTATTTTAGTACTGGAGAAATTATATGAGCTCCTTGGAGTCTTGGGAGAAGTCCAACCTAGTGACATGGTTGACAACTCTGAAAAACTATTCCGAGCTTTCTTGGGTGAGCTCAAAATACAGGTATGATCAGAACCTTTTGTTAGACTCTATCAATTAATTTTTTCTGCTGTGTGTGTTGTGTATGTTGAGTTCATGCTAAGACTGGGATTGTTGGATACTTCATTTAACCTGGTGATTATAAAACATAGATGAACAGTTTTACTGATTGCTAATAGCTGTGGACTGTTGTTTTCTCTGGTTAAAGGGTCTGTCATAGCTTATAGTTGGAGTGGCAGACCATTAGGTGCCACTTCATTAGCTGAGTAATATGGAGAGGTGAAAGGGAAGAGCATGGTCATCAACTATAGTACCCTAAGTAAGGGATGTGATTTCCATTAGAGGACAATTTCTTATTTGGACTGTAGTAAGCTGCAGAACTTCATTGAATGACTTGGTTAGAAGTTGACATCAGAGCTGTACCTTAGCAAGGTCCTCGCTTGTCTCGTATCTTACTCTTCTAACTTAAGCATAATATTTTCTTTAAAACTTTTTATTTTCAGATGACCTCAGCAACAAGAGAGCCCAAATTACCAGTAGTAGCCGGATGTCTGAAAGGATTGACTGCGCTTATGTATAACTTTACTAAATCCATGGACGAAGGTGCTGCACTTTTTTTTATAGGAAGAAATTTTAACCATTGTACACCTGAAGGGAGCAGCTGTTTATCTTGCATCCAGATTCACTGTTTTGTAGCTGATAATGGATGCAAGCAGTTGTCAGGGCTGTCCCGAGGGAGGGGCGGGGCCCAGGGCTAGTCAGCCTGGTGGGCCAACCCAGGGGCCAGGCTCTGCTCTCCTGCTCAGCCTGCAGGGGTGGGGCGGACCGGCCCAGCCCAGCCCAGAGGCCGGGATTCACTCTCCTACTCCATTGCACCCCTGGGGCGGGGCAGGCCAGCGCAGGGGCTGGGATCCATGCTTCTGATCTTCCCCTTGCTGCCAAGGGTAGTGGGGAGCAGTGTGGCAGTGGCGGGGGAGAGGCAGGGGAGCAGTGGCATGTCCCCTGGCAGTGGGGCAGCATGGGACCCACGGAACTGCAAACCCGGGATGGTCGATCTGCTGTCCTCCCCCCCCCCCCCCCCCCGCAAGTACGGCCCTGGCAGTTGTGCATTCTGAGTGAAATTCCCTTCATTGACAGAATGCCTGCCAATGCAAAGCACCCTGGGATACCCCTGCATGTAGGAGAGGATGGTCAGAGTGGTTGCCTAGTGTGGGACGCTGAAATGCTACTTCTCCAGCAAGGTTTGGGCAGCTGTATAACCTCAAGTGAAAGTTTGAACAGTCTCATAATTATCAGAGGCACACTTAGACTGGCATATCCATGTTTTAAAGAGTGGTTCTTCAGGAAGTCAGGGAAGTAAATTTAGAACAAAAACAAAAAAAGCTTAGCAGCATCCTCTGGGAGAGTTTCCCTTCCTTGAAGAGTCTGATATTTTGAAGACGTTTAAATAATGTCTCTTCACATCCATAAAAAGATGAAATTATCTTGCTATTTTGAGTCTGTCTCAGGGTGCCCTTTGTGAAATATTTCATTATTGTTATCCTACAGATCCCCACACTTCAAAGGAGATTTTTGATTTTGCAGTGAAGGCGATCAATCCACAGGTAGATTGATGTGTGTCTTCCAAGTTTGTTGTTCTACATACATTACTTCTGAAGAGCAAAGCTCTTATGCGTGAATCTTTTGTTTTATACAGGTTGACCTAAAGCGATATGCAGTACCTCTCGGTAAGATCTTGTCTTATAACTGTTTACAATACTCTGGATTGAAGCATATCTTTGAGAATACATATTTCATCTTCTGCTTGTTCCCTTCAGAGAACACAGCATATTCAGCATTCTAGGCTAGGAGAGTGGAGTGTGAGAATAGTGTAAGGAGTTAAAAATGGAAAAATTGGCTGAGCAAAGCAAGTCATATTGGTGGAGTAGTGGCACTATATGTGAAAGAATGCATAGAGTCAAATGGAATAAAAATCTTAAATGTTGCGCAGACCTTTATGGATAGTAGTTTCATGCTTCAATAGTAAGAATAGAACAGTATGAGTATACTACCAACCATCTGCTCAGGATGGTGAAAGTGACTGTGAAATGCACAGGGAGATTAGAGAGGCTTTAAAAATAAAAAAATTCAATAAAAGTGGGGGGTTTCAGCTATCCCCATGTTGACTGGGTATAGTTTCCTCATGATGGGATACAGAGATAGTCATTTAAGATGTCAAGAAATTGTTTCTTAGAGCAGCTAATCCTGGAACCCCCAGAAGGAGAAGCAATTTTTTATTTAGTCCTAAATTGAGCACAGGATCTGGTCTGAGAGATGAATATAGATGAACCTCTTGATAATAGTGACCATGATACTGTAACATAATAAAATTTAAAATCCTGGGAGAGACTCCAAAGCAACCCACAACAGTAGCATTTAATTTCAGAGAGGGGAACTCCACAAATGAGGTAGTTATAAACAGGAATTAAAAAGTACAGTGCCAAAAGTGAAATCCCTATAAAGCACATTCAAACTTCTTAAAGACATCATAATTGAGGCTCAATTTTAAATGTCTACCCCAAATAAAAAAAAACAGCAAGAGGACCAAAAATGTGCCATCGTGTCTAAACAGTAAAGTAAAAGAAGCAGTTAGAGGCAAAAAGGCATCCTTTAAAATGTGGAAATTCAATCCTATTAAGGAAAATAGAATGGAGTATAAATTCTGGTAAGTAAAGTATAAAAATATAATTAGGAAGGTCAAAAAAATCCAACAAAACTATGAAGAACAACTAGCCAAACACTCAAAATGTAACAGCAAAAAATTTAAATACATCAGAAGCAAGAAGCCAGCCAAACAACCAGTGGGGCCACTGGTGTAATCCTTTAGCATCTTTATTGTCAAGGCCTGGCTGAGTATGTAAGGGAGATTCCCAAATCTGAATCATTGTTTTAGGTGAGCAGTCTGATCAGCTGTCCCAGATTAAGCTGTCGTCAGAGGAGGTTTTGGAACGTAAGAGCAGCCATATTGAGTCAGGCCAGTGATCCATGTAGCCAAGTATCCTGTCTCCTGACACTGGTCATTGCTAGGTGCTTCAGAAGGAAAGAACAGATCACTGAATGATCTGTCCTGTTGCCCATTCCCAGCTCCTGGCAAAGCTACACATGTAGAACCCTGCACGGATATAAATATGTGGATCTGTACCCGATCTGCATCTGCAAGAAATGGCCTGTGGATATTTGTGTTGTATCCGCGGATGCGGATATAACGCGGATATCCATGGGTAGCCACAGATATCCACAGATTTGCAGGGTTCTAGCCATGCACAGATATAAAAATGTGGATCTGTACCCGATCTGCATTTGCAAGAAATTGTCTGCAGATACCTGCATTGTATCGGCAGATACAATGTAGATATCTAGATTTGCAGGACTCAACACACATATACCTATCCTCCATGAACTTATCTAGTTCGATTTTTTTTTTTTTTTTAATCTCTCTATAGTCTTGACTTTTCTGTTTCTATGTTGCTAAATGTGAAGGAATTGGGAGGGTGACATTGTTTCTGCCTACATCCCAGCTAAATGGCAATGAAAAGTCTGAGGGTATATCTACACTGAATTCAATTAATTTCAATTGACCTTCACCCATTTAACTCTAGAAGTTGGAGGAGTATAATCAAAACACAGTCATTGCGTTGGGGGATTGCATCCCACCAGCCGTGCTTGCATTGATGATAAAAGCAGTGCACTGTGCGTAGCTATCCCACAGTGCAACTAACTTCAGAGGCTTTTGGGAAGGTTGTCCTTCCACGATGCAATGCCCTCCCTTGTCCAAAACAAACAGAATGATTTTTCACACCACTTTCTGAAAGCCTTTTGTGTCTACTGCACGTATGCCATTGCCAAAGAGGCACGGAGCCTACTCAGCTCTGCACTACCATTGTGAGCATCACAAACATCTCCTGCCATCCTGCAGTATTTTGAAGGAGAGACAGGAGTAGCAGCACAATTGAAATGTTACTCAAGCTGCCCTGCAACAAGCCATAGAACAGAACAATTCGCATTTGCTGCAGGCTTTCCTGCACCAGCTGCAGTCGGTGGAGTGCTGCTTCTGGTTCTGTGAAATAAGCACTGACTGGTGGGATCCCATTGTTATGAAGGTGTTGAATGTTGAGCAGTGCCTGCAAAACTTTTGTATGACAAAAGCCACCTTCCTGGAACTTTGTGCAGAGCTGGCCCTAGCTCTGAAATGCGTCGATACTTGCTTGTGATCAGCTCTGAGAGTAGAGACTCAAATGGCCTTTGCTCCGTGCAATGCCAGACTGCTATCGGTCAGTTGAGAATCAGTTCAGAGTTGGGGAATTCACCGTGGCAGAAGGAGGAGTCGCTGTTGTGATACAAGTTTGGAGGGCCATTAATAGACTTGTGCCGAGAAAGGCAATGGCTTTGGAAAAAGTGCAGGATACTGTGGATTGGTTTGTCACAGTGGAGTTCCCAAACTGTGACACGGGTGAAAGATGGCTTGCATCTCCCTATCTTGCCACAGGACCACCTTGTCACAAGGACATAAACCAAAAGGGATGCTTTTCAGTGATGTTGCAGGCCCTTTTTGGACCCACGGGATACTTCACTGACATCAGTGTAGGGTCATCTGCAAAGGTGCATGACGTGCTTCTTGAAAAAACATGCAAGTTGGCACTTCCTTCCCTGACCAAAAAATTAGTATTGGCAATGTTGAAGTGCAAGTAGTGATCCTTGGGGATCCTGCATACCCTTGCTCCTCTGGCACCAAGACACAGAGAAGGAGCAGTTCAGTAATAGGCTCAGCAAGTGCAGAATGGTGGTTAAAGATGTGCTGTTGCAGTTTGCTCACTAGGTTAGATCTGAGTGAAAGCAACATCCCAGTAGTTATTTCTGCCTGCTGTGTGCTCCATAATGTGTGTGAGACAAAGGTCAAGTTCCCTTTGGGTTAGGCTGGGGTGGCAGGTAGACTAGCCACAAATTTTGAGCAGCCAGGTATCAGTGCAACACTGAAAGCCAACCACAGAATGCTGAGCATCAGGGAAACATTGAAAAGTCATTTTTGTACCGAGACACAATAATCGCTGTCACTTATCTGTGCTGTGACTTCCTTTTTGCATCCCCCCCCCCGTTCCCCTTTCTGTGCTTTTGAGAAATAAAGAGCATTGACTTGCAAAGCATTTAAGTTTTATTGATGATCTTTAACAGACAAGGGATAGGATGATAATTCATCCTGCATTCTCATGGTGGGGGTAGGGGATACAACCAAGTGTCTTTGCCAGCAGCAAAGAATCCACAATCCAAGTTCTTAAATAGACGTGTCCCTTTCTGTTCTCCTCAACTGGGCTCCAATGGAGCACATTCTGCATCCTGGTCAACCTCTTCCTAGAATGCTTGGGGATAGAGGCAGGGAAAGAGTGTGCCTGTTGAGGGTTTTGCAAGGGCTGCAAGTGGAGTCTATCCTGCTACTGCTCTTCCAGAAGCTCTACAAGGCGCCTCTACATGTCTGACTGATCCCTCATGATACGCAGCATCTCCACGTGTGTTGCATGCTCATTCTTCTGGGCTGCTTTCTTGTGCTCCATGACTGTGTTTAGTTTTTCTGATACTGAAAGCCTCCAAGCTCTTAAATCTGTCATCAACCACAGTGGCATTCATTATCTCATTGAACATGTGGTCCAGAGTATTTTATTTTTTCCCCACCTTCTGATCTGTTACAGCTGTTCAGCAGTAGTAGAGGCTGCATTTGGATGTCATGCGGTTTATTGCAAGGCAAACAAAGTACAAGGTTTCCATTGTTAGCTTCTACTACGCATGAAAAGCAGTGTTACAAAGGGAAAAGAATGCCCCTTTGAATTCCCAAATAAATGCTAGACTTGCATACCACTTTCTACCTTTTGCACGAGTGGGAGAGACACTCCAGCTATGGTAAATTATGGGCTAGTGCATCCAAGTTAGGGATATTCCTTTAGCACATCCTGCACAAGATTGTGTTTCCCCAAGCAGCAGGATTGTTGGTTGCCCCTTCCCCTCCTAAATCTTGGCTGTGGAAGAGGCAGTCCGAAGGGAATGGGGGAGAGGGAGGTTTGGTGAAGTGTCCTTGGAGAAAATACATGGGCACTTATTCCCAGAACCATAAAACTCGCAAGGACTATATATTGTCTGTGATCTTTTGGTGAAGGGACACAAAAGAATATCCTTGCCAGGAGAGTTATATGCACTGAGTATATTGGGAGGGTACTGAAAACTTGTTCCACCTTCTCTAGGTGACCTTGAAGTTCAAGTGGTGTAGCCATTGGGTGATATCAGTCTCCTTAGAGTAACACAGGCAGAAAGGGAGAATGTGCTGCAAGCATGTGAATGGTGGGGAAAGTATCCTATTATAGTGGAAGAAATAAGATTGCTCTCCCTGGAAATCTGCAAAGGATTGCAGAGAACCTACATAAAAAGTTTCCACATAGGATTCTCGCCCCATCCCTGTCCACATTTAAATGCCTTTTCAGGGGCAGGCCTCTGCTTAAATGGACCAGCATTGAGGAAGCCCATCCCCATCACCATACACAGTTCTTTTTTGCCTGCAACAAGAAATTGGACTTGGGATGTAACCCAAGAAATGAGATTTGCTGCACATATTCACTAGATGTCCCTTCCTTGGCATTTTGGTCAGTCAAGATTTCCTGTGTCTAGCTGAGCTGCTCTGGGGTAACAAATAGTTCCTGGCTTTCATGGAGAGCAGGTACTCCATTCGCCTGTTCTCTTCTTCGTCATCCACAGACCTATTGTCATTCGTCCTGTACTTGGATTCCCCTGCAGTATCAATGCTGCGTGGAAGCAGAGCGGTTGGGTCTCTGCTGAGAATCACATTCAGCTCCTTGTAAAAGCAGCATGTCTTTGGTGAAGAGCCAGAATGATTGTTCACCTGCCTAGTTTTCTGATATGTCCGCCTCACTCATTTACTCAATGGAGCACTGCTGCACTTCCCTCTTGTGTTCCTTCTTCAACATGCCACGTGATATTTTCTCATATATATCCAATTTTTGCTAAGCTCTTTCCAGCTACACTGATAAAACTGGAAATGGGAATTCAAAATTTCCCAGGGCTTGATGGGAGAGTCTGTTTCTTGGGTACATGACTGTGCAAAAGAGTGTCAAAGTCCAGAGTGGTCAAAGCATAGCATTGTGGCCGCGTGGATAAGTTCTGCAGCCAATGACCTCAATTTATACAATGCTCTGTCTACACTGTTGCTCATTTGACCCATACGCGTCAAGATCAGCTCTACAGCACTTGTAGAGGTGGATTTATTAAGTTAAATATTACTGCCATTGAGATCAGTGTGACGGACTTGCCAGTGGAGGTGTGTACATTATATGGTCCTCAGAAGATGCATTCTGTCAACCTAATTTCTCAGTGTAGACCAGGCTTTATTAAATCACTGGCCTAGATGAAGTAAAATGCTCATTCATAATATCTGGAGCCCATTCCTCCACCAGCAGTAAAATACGAATCTCCAAAAGGGGCTGCTGCTGACCATAGCTGTACATATAGTAGTGTAAAACAGGAGAAAAGTTTTCAGATATGAGCTCGTATTGAGAGTTAAATTGAACAAGTGTGTAAATATGTTTTAATAATTGAAAATACTGTTGAATCTGAAGATATCTGCAACTTCCTGTTGGTCTAATGTAGACTTCTAGAGCAGTGGTTTTCAAACCATGGATCGGGACCCAGAACTGGGTCTCAGACCCTCAGGTACTGGGTCGTGAGGTTCCCTGCTGTTGCCGACGGAAAACTGGAATGCATTGTTCAAAGATGTAATTGTTGGGTCATGAGCACAAATGATTTTTTTCAACTGGGTCCTGAGGAAAAAAGTTTGAAAATCACTATTGTAGAGCACGGTCAACTGTCAGAAACTGGAACAAACAAACCTGAATTTTTAATGATGATTGTGCTTTTTAAATTGCAGGTGGTTTACACTTGTTCAGTGCGCACGCTGCTCAGTTTGGTACCTCCCTTCTGGACAACTACATGTCACTCTTTGAAGTACTGTCCAAGTGGTGTAGCCATACAAATGCAGAGCTGAAGAAAGCTGCTCATTCAGCCCTGGATTCGTTCCTTAGACAGGTACTGCAAATTTACTTAAGAACTCCAAGACTTCATAAAGGAGTTAGATTTCTCAAAACCCTGGAGTGTGAAGACTGTTCATGCATAGATGCTCACACACAGTGGTCCTACATAAATAATGATTTATCTGATAGGGTGGTGTTGATTTTCTTAAGGCTAGCTGTTACTTTATTTTCTGGTTTTTACAAATCTATAATTGTTCGTAAATCTGCAGATTTCTCTAATGGTGGCTAAAGATGTAGAACTGCACAAGAGCAAGCTGCAGTTCTTCATGGAGCAGTTCTATGGTATCATCAGAAAAATGGATTCGAGCAACAAGGAGTTGTCCATTGCAATTCGTGGATATGGGCTTTTTGCTGCGGTATGGCAAGTTTACTCTGACAAAAAAGCATATGGATGGATTTTATGTTAGGATTAAGAAACCATTCATTTTACATATTTGTTTTCATTGACAGAATCTGTTAAGCAGGGAATGCCTTCCCCTCCAGTTGTTTCTGAATTAAGTGTTACAAAATAAATCAACTCTGTAGTCAGACTGCTGCATTTTGGCTTAAAGTAATCATTAAAGGCTCAGTAAATGCCTTTTGAGTTCACTTGAAAAACATGCAGGATTGGGCACTACAGCATTGTTACCTTTTCTTCTTACTACATGACTTTAAAAATTAGAAACATCCTTTCTACTGTGTCAGAATTTTGGCTACATTAATTCAGCTTAGAATTATCTGGTCCTGTTAGGACATGAAATCTACAGTTTTGACAGCTATTAAAAGTTTTTCCATCTGTGTGCTGAAAATAAGACTTTTTAAAACATGATATATATTTCTCCTTTTTCCTTCCTCTCTCTTACTTGGGAGTCCTATTCCAAAGGGGTAGCCGTGTTAGTCTATTGTAGAAAGACAACAGAGTCCTGTGGCACTTTTAAAGACTAACAGATTTATTTATCGCATGACTCATGCGATAAATAAATCTGTTAGTCTTTAAAAGTGCCACAGGACTCTGTTGTCTTGGGAGTCCTAGACAGCGTTTACTCTCGAGTCCCAATAATGCTTCTCTTGACTGACCAGCATGGGTTACTATTGATTACTATTGTTACTATTAACATGTTACTACCATCTCCCTTCAGGGGACTAAGCACCTGGTTCTACAACATTCTCAGCCTGTCACAGATTTGGTGGTAATAACTGGAGTGCACTTTAATGTCATCTTTTTAAGGCAATTGGATCAAAATGCAAGATGATGACACATTGTGTCCACATTTCCATTCTTATAAGACTACAGCTGAATTCCTAGGTCCCAGGTTGGGTTGGAAAAGCATTGTAACTGAAAGCTCAAGATCAGATACTAACACAGTTGCAATAAATTATAAAGGAAGGCCAGGCTGTTTACTAGCCCTTATCAGTTGAACAACATGGAAAAAATTATTCAAGTGTGTAATCAGGTTCCTGTAAAGTGTCAAAAATAGTTATTATCTGAATCAACTGATTTTGTTTTCAGTATTGCAGCATTCCTGTGCTTAACATTAATACTAATTACTGCACTGATACTTTACTTTCTTTCCTTAAAGCCTTGTAAAGCTATACGTTCTAAGGATGTTGACTTTATGTACATTGAGCTCCTTCAGCGCTGCAAACAAATGTATCTCACCGAGGTGGAGACAGCAGATGACCATGTGTATCAGCTACCCAGCTTCCTTCAATCCATTGCAAGTGTTATATTCCATATAGATACAGTAAGTGGAATGTTTAAAGCATTAGTAAATGATTTTGTACAGTTAGAGCCATTTATGGATCTATAAAGTGTGCACTGAACTACAATAGAAGAAATTCCAGTTTGGGAGTGCATGGGGACTCTTGCTTCTCAACAAGTACATGGTGACTTTTGGCTCCTAGAGCAGGCAGGATGAGTAGTTCTGTATCAATCTTAATGAGAGGTCTGTAGAAGAAAAGGAAGGATAACACACAGATTAAGTAAAACCATAAATACTATGGCAATATATGACAAAGAGTAGTCGAGTGACTATTTAAAAAAAAAAAAATTCTGGTTATAGAGCACTTGTGTTGAAATAGCAGTCATTGTGATACTGTTAAAGGGACACAAGCAACTAAATAGCCACACGTCTACATTTTTAAGTTGTTTTTTTAAAAGGTTATTTTGCCTGTCCAGTCCCCTCCCCTTTTTTTGACAGCACTTTGTATACAATCAGCTTAGTCTTTTCCTCTGTATATCCAATCATTTGTCTAGTTTCAATTTGTGTTTCATGCAGCAGTGAAAAGAGAAATGTTTCTTCAGCAGCACATACACAACTGAGCTGTGCTCTCTTTACAACACTTCCACATCAATAAATCTGATACTTAAATTGCCACATTAGGAAGGGTAAATAAGTGTACATGAGCTCCTTTGTGATTCTGGAGTTTGTGTTTTGAATGAGTGCTTCCTGGCCACTGGGCATGCACTGGAGTAAGATGAACAAGAGGAACCTGTACTTGAATGCCCTGGCTTCAGATGCATAAAAACAAATTAGACTTCTGGTTTGTGGTTGATTTAGTGTGAAAGAAGCTCACACTTTAAATTCAGAATAATAAGAAATTAGTATGATTATTTCTGTTAACACTGGTCTTCACTGAGAAACTGTCTTTCTATTCCCTGGGACATAACGTGGCCATCACTAATTTGTCTGTCTTTCTGATGTTTTAAACTCTATCAACATACAGTGGCTCTCAAAGTCTTTTGTCACCCTCAGACAGTAGATGAGTGTGTAACATTTCTTTCCTTTCACCTTTTGTTAGGAATCGTCTCTTATTTGGCAAGATTTTCATGATTCCTGAATGTTAGTGAAATTGTCTATGCTTTTATGGGATGCTTTTTTCTTCTTATTTTGTCTAGATTCCGGAAGTATATACTCCAGTTCTTGAACGTCTGATCGTGGTGCAGATAGATAGTTTTCCACAGTACAGTGTAAAAATGCAGTCTGTCTGTTGCAAATCCATAGTAAAGGTTTTCCTAGCCCTGGCAGGAAAGGGACCAGTTCTCTGGAGTTTCATCAGCACAGTGGGTGAGTATGTGATGCTGACTCTGGTTTTTCCACCATACAGTGATAAACCAGTTGTAAAATAAGGTTGTGGAGTATTTATCTGAGATGATCTCAATGATGATGACCATTTTGGGAGCAACCTGTGAACTCTCATTCTCCAGGGCAGTAGAGGGTTTGGAGTGCTGATTATGCAACACTTCAACAGCCTCTGCCAGCTCACTAAAGGAGCAAAACTGATAACAGTCTTGTATGAGAAGATGATGATGATCTATAGGAAAAGGATAAATGAAACAGTAGGGCCTTGAAAATATGGAGGTATCTGTTACTGATCTTGTTTTGATGCATTGGGTTGCTGGACCAACAAAAAGTTCCTGGTTCCCATTTGCAAAATTCTTCCTTTATATTAGTAGAAAGGTGTGCACCTGTTTGGGCCCTGGAGCACTTGGTGGCTGATGGTATTGTAAACATACCAGAAATGCATGATGATGAATTCTTTCCTTTATGGAACATAGTAATGGTGTAAAGTAAAGTTCTAAATGTGTGATGTTGTTGAGATATAGTCCTGTGAACAAAACAGTGTCTCACAATGCTTATAGAGTTGCCAAGATTTCTCAGCAACCCCTAATTTTATATTAATTGCAACACTTTTTCCTTATTGATTTTTTAAAAATTTTCTGTTTAATAAACTGATCCCGTGATGTGTTGATCATCCAAAGCATCATACTCCAAAACAAGTCCTGATTCCATGCCTATTGAAGTTCATTGGGAGTTTTTTATCATTTACTGCAGTGGGCATTAGGTCAAGCACTCAGTCATCAGTATGACCGGCATCAGACCTGGAGAAGGGGTGAGAATGGGTTGACAAAATGGGATGTGGAGGAAGTTTAAAAAAAGTTTTCCTGAGGGAGATCCTAAAATTAGAGTCTATTTCTGGCTGTGTTTGATAATTGATAAATTTCCTAGCCACTCTATATTTAAAACACAAATTTCATCAGAATGCCAGAAATAAAAGTTCATCTTAATGCACTGGGAAATGCTCAGCTTTCTTTTAGTGAATCATTTGGATGATGTGCCTGTGAAATCTGTTCAGATAATTTTTTTTCTTTCAGTGCATCAGGGATTAGTCAGAGTCTGCTCCAAGCCAATCACCTTCTCAAGGGTAAGCTAATTGTTTTGAATTGTCATTAGAAAAGTTTTTGATTTTAAACAATGCAAAAGGCAGAGTCTACTGTATATAGTTATCAGATCTGTAAAGAAGGAATAATCTTTTGGGACTCAGCTGGTTGTTCTTTGGTCATCTATGATGATTGTTATGAGAAGCCCCAAATAAGGTGATATCTTGAAAAATAATGTGTGAACTTGTGAGACAGTTTTGCATACTTTAATGAATGAAAAACTCTGTAAGCTATTATTTCATATAATGAAAGCACTGCAAAAGATAGCAAGAAAGGGTGTCTGCACCTTTTAAACTCTTTTGTCACTTAGACTGGTCACCTCAAACTAGATTGTAACTAAACAGCAAGACTTTGGCCCATGTTAGAAAAAGTCTCACTAACTCCAGGGGATGCTCAGTAAAATGTATGTAACAGGGCCAGCCACCTTTCAGGCACTCCTTGTGGCTTAGGTGGTTTTGTAGCTCCCAGCCTCAGTTTCCCTTTCTGCTCCAGGGCCCTTTAAAATCCACACAGTCCATATATTCAAAGCATTATCCTTCTGGAGTCAAATTTATTAAAATCTGCACAATGTCTTGCAAAAGCGAACTCAAACCACAGAGAATTTGTCTATATGACCACTTGTTTCATGCCAAGCTGGTGCTTACTAGCCTGCTGTGTGCTTACTGACTACTCCTGTTTCAAAACAGGGCAGACTAAAGTTCTCTAGGGCACTTTTATTATGTGGCAATAATGTCCTCACAGAAAGGTAGTGAATAAAAGGCTAATGCAAGGTAGATTTAATACCCCAGCTTGCCGCCAACTCAAGTGTTTGTTTAGACAAGGCCGGTGTCTTTGCCCCAGCCTCAAGCGCGGCACATGCTCTCTTCCTTAGTGTCTGTCTTCCTTTCTAACAGTGCCTCTCTTCTTGTCTCGGGAGCTCCTAGACTTCCTTTCCCGAGCTGGGTTGCAATCAGATAGACTCTCTTATGCTGCCTGCAACACTGTCTACCTCTGCTTTCTCAGGCCACCCTGGCACTTCCAGCCTGGGCCAAGCTGAAGTATTAAGTTCGCACATGAGTTCCCTTCTCCAGGGACTGCCTCTGTAGTCTGTGCTTTCCTTCCATATCTCCCTAGGTCCATCCTGAATTATTCACTTGACCTCGTGATCTCATCATTACCTACCTGGGGAGATGAGCTGATCTTCTAACAGAGGGCGCTGAGGCCCCATTTCCCCTTAAAGGGGTGGGTCAGTCATACAGGGATAGAACCATTACCTTATATAGGAACTTAAAGATTTAACAGTTAATCTCTTACACTGCACTTAATCAATCTCTCTAAAATAGCAGATCTCCTGAAGAAAATATGAAGTGAAGGTCTGGCAGATACATGGGAAAATTTTTAAAAGCAGCTAGTTGTACTCAGCTGTCTCCAGCATGGTAAAACCAGGAAATTGTCTGTTTCAATCTTTTGATATAAAAGTGATTTCCAATTACTTTTCTTAGTCTCTGTTGTGAGACTTCTCTTTCTAAGGGAAAAATGTAGCTGAGTGTGTTGTAAATATATTTAAAATACTAACTTATTGATCTACTGTCCTGCCCTGTAGGAGAGTTTTGGAAAAGAAGTTTCTGAATTGGAAGAGCCCACAGCAGTTGGAGAAGTCAGAACAGGAAAATGGAAAGTACCTACATATAAAGACTATCTGGGTCTTTTTAGAAGTCTATTGAACTGTGACACAATGAAGGTAAAAATCCATTTAATGCTGAGACCCAACAAGAAAAAGTTGGACTCCTTGTTCTTTTAATTACATTTATTCTCCAATTGTTTGAATAAAGATTTTATTGCTCTTGAAAGCGAGTAAGTATTGTCCCTGCTAACACCTGGCCTCATACAGTCATATCTTTTGTAGGTTGTCTTGCTTTGTTCTTCCAAAGAATCCTAATTGTGTCCTGTTCTTATCCCTGCTATTCCAACCCCAGATGTCTTTCAGGCTGGCAGCCAATCATTCTGCAGTGTAGTAATTTAGTGACATGGACTCGGGATGCGGGCTGAGAGTGTGACTATCACCGTGAATTTAACCGAGAGTAATTTAGCTGCCTGGGGTGAAAGATTACCATACTAACCCGCTGCACCAAAATCTCCCAAGACTTTACAGTCCTGTTGTTTTTAAACTTGTAAATTCATGAATGGTTTTTACCATGGTTTTGAAGTTTATCTTTTTCTCTCCCACAAAGGATTCCATTTTGTCAGATGAAACCTTTCTGATTGCAAATTCACCACTGCAGTCTCTGAACCGTTTGGTGTATGATGAACTTACAAAATCGATATTGAAGATTATTGAGAAATTGGACTTGACAGTTCAGAAACTGAATGTTAGTGAAAAGGTGAGTTCTGATACTTTTGCGATAATTATTATGATGAAAACCCCAAATATTTATCCTTTGCCTTTCTTTCCATGCAATGTAGTCCTTGAAATTTTTTGGGATTAAAATTCATAACAGTTAAATATATATTGTATTTTATTTCTGGAAGCAAACTGCTATGATGGTTTGTCTTCAAGACAGATAAAATCCCCTCTTTGGCATCCTGTGATCTCATTTTTTACTCTTGTTTTAAGTAAGTGTTTTCAGTTATTGCAAATCCAATGAAATGTGTTTCTGTGTTTAAAAAGAGAGATTAAGGTGTAGCAAATTGGTGGACATATTTCTTTTTTTCTGCCCCACTGCTGATAGAAAACAGTGGATAAGTGTTGTCCCACTCTGTAATACCCTCTCTGTTAAAGCTAATATTACTTCTGTGCACAATTTCTTTTTCTTTTTAAAGGATGAAAATGAAGCTGGCAGTGGTTTGGTCGTTCCTTCTTCTGATCCAACTTCAAACCTTCAGCCAGCTAAGCCTAAAGATTTCATCGCATTCATTAACCTAGTAGAATTCTGCAGGTATTGCATGTTCGTTAATTTGGGAATTATGGAAGAGGTGTTTGGTAAGGTGCTATAGAAATGTGAAGTATTAGTACTGAGTGTGGTTATTTCCCTAACTACTTCTGGCCATATGTGAAGTCTATTTAAAATTCACAATGTCCAGAACACTAGTTGGAAGCTAGTAAGCACATTTTGAACATTTAGGTTGCAGGTGAAAATAATGACATGAGTATAGTATATTACTATATGCTGTAACTGTATAGAAGATTTGCAGCAAATTCCAGGACACATGTTGCCCATAAAATTAAGTGAGAATTAACTGTGTGACTGCTGCATGTTGTCCATTTATTCTGAATGAGTCGTTTCAGATGCATTTTTGAAGAGGCTAAATGAAATAGAAATGTAAAAAACTGAAAATTCAATATTAGAGGCTCTTGCCACCATTCTAATATTCTAAGATGCTTGATAAGTTAGTCATTCACCTTCATTTTATTCTCAGGCCTGCGTGCCTGTAATATCTGTAGCATCAATAATTACACTATTGTAGGATATAAAAATTATGAGGACTTTAATTTCTCACACTTTAGGGCAGTGGCTCTGAACCTTTTTGGCTTAAGGGCCACAAATATCTCGTTTTTATAACTCTGAAGGGGCACCAGTCTTATCAACTCAAAAAAAAATGTATTGATGTATTTGTATTGACACCATCACAGGGCCTAATCATGCCACCTACTCCATCAAGGGTT
>ML685766.1:7602089-7666850 GCA_007922175.1 Pelusios castaneus
CACGAAAGCTCATGCGATTAATAAATCTGTTAGTCTTTAAAAGTGCCGCAAGACTCTGTTGTTAAAAACAGTTCATTCCATTTCAGTGACTGGGAGGAGCTGGGAGGGCTGGGAGCAGGGCGGCAAGAGCCTGCAGGAGGCTGGGAGATCTGGGAGCAGGCACCGAGTGGGAGGCTGGTAACTGCATCCCAGCTTTGCCCCGGGATCTGGTGGAAGACTCATGGCCACAGCCCAGCTCCCGGCTCTGCCCTGGGACCCAAAGGGAGGCTGATGGCTGCAGACTGGCTCACAGCTCTATCCTGTGACCCAACAGGAGGCCGGCAGCTGTAGCCCAGCTTCCAGGCAATGGGAGTGGAGCACAGGCCATTTTAAAAAGCCCCATGGGCCGTGGGTTAGGAGCTGCTGCTTTAGGGCATAAGATCCCTTTTAAAATATACTGCAATATTTTACTATGAAGACCCAAATTCTACAATGGTGTTCTTATAATCTGTAGGTGTTTAGGATCATTGGTCTGGAAATATTGTAGTATATTCTTTTATAAAGGTGATCGTTGGATGGGGTCAGGAATAAAGTTCCTGTGTGGCTTATATAATGTTCTGTAATTATTAGGGGCAGTCTGTGGAATTTACTCCTTTTTCGTATCCCATAACTGATTTCTATTGAAGAGTATAGTAGGTCTGTTCCATTATGGCAGTTCTCATGTTGTTCATTTTCAAGCTGGTATAAGGAAAACTCATTTCAATTTATTTTGTTTGAATGTTTCCTGTGCATTTATTTTACAGAGAAATTCTGCCAGAGCATCATGTGGAATTTTTTGAGCAATGGCTGTATTCCTTTGGTTACGAGCTTATTATTCAGTCAACACGATTACCTCTTATTAGTGGATTCTACAAATTGCTCTCTGTTGCAATGAAAATTGCCAAGAAAATAAAATATTTTGAGGTGAGTACTCTCACATCAGGCATTTCATGTTGTATTGATGACTGTTAGTTGAGGTATATTTGTACACAATTAAAAATATTTAATTGTTACTGTTCTTAACTTTTTTATCTGAATTACGTTTCTTTGGAAAAAAACCTATTGGAAAGCTGAAATTAGGCTGAAAACTCAGCTTTTTACAATGTATCGTCAATGCAGGATTCCTTTCTGCAGGGTTTTAGTTTCTTAATATGAGACTAATAGAACTCACCTAGCACTTCAGGGTGTTTGATCTTTAAGATGACTGGTGAGATTCTCAGCTGATGTAAATTAACATAGATCCATTGGCTTCAATCGAAGGAGACAGATTTATATCAGCTAGGGAAATGGTCTGATATCTTTAGAGAAGCAGAATTACTAAGTAAATAAGTTACTCTTTAATTCTCTGAGTTTTTTTGTGAGAGGATGATTCATGTGGGCAAGGAAGTCCTTTGATTCAATGGATGTCCTTAAAGCTTTGAGGGAGGGAAAATCACAGATCTTGAGCCACCTACTTAGAGAGTTTGTATTTTTGCACTCTCTTCCTTCTTCCTCTCAGCTGAGAACATGGTTCATTCAAAGAACCTGGATGTGTCTGCCTCTCCAAGGTGTGTAGATGGGGAAGCATTAGTTCTTCACAAAGGTTCAAACTAACAAGATTGCCATTAATTTCAACAGAAATGGTGTAAACGCTCATGCAGGTTAGCATGGGGGGATGATGCTATAGTGAGCTGTTTTCTTCTCCCAGCCTAATCACTTTCTAGACAAACCTTTATAAACCTGTAGAGCCATATATGCACACTACTCAGGGAGAGAATCTTGTTTGTGTTTTCTTTGGCCTTGGGCTAGGGTCATGGAAAGATGCTGCTGCTTAAACTCTACCTTCCAGATGCTATTGGCTATCATTTGCATACATTTATTTGCCTGTGTACATCAAAGCAGAGAGGATGACTTGGCCTTCAGTGCTTATTGATAGTATATAGTTGTGACTTTTGCTGAGAAAAGAGAATGAACATACATTATAAGCTTTCACATCTGTTAGTATTTAGGCAATACTATTATCCTGGAGCTTTTTGTTCTAAGCCTAAGTTGTGCAACAGGTCTTGATCTCTGTCAAAACACACATCTTTCATGTATATATTTTTTTCATTCATAGCACTGATGATAGTTTCTGTTTGGCAGGGTGTAAATCCAAAGACTCACCAAAAATATCCTGATGACCCTGAGAAGAACTCTTGCTTTGCACTATTTGCAAAATTTGGAAAAGAGGTAAACTATTTTCCTTATTAGGCTTTTTTTACTGTATGAATTGTTATTCTAGCACCCTATTTTTAACATTTTTATTTTTATCTCCATCATAGCTCAGCTTATCGCAGCATTTTGGGTTACAGGAAATCCTTACATTAAATAAATATGATCATGAGCAGGTGCTTGCAAACACTTTCCAAATACTCTGTAGAGTCAAAACTTGCTGCCTTTCTGAGGTTTCGTTTCATTAACATAAAAATGAACAAGATCAGATTCCTTTCAAGCTTCTCCTGATTTTGCTGCTCAGCCCATACCTTTAATCTGCTAGTTAATAATATTGTATAGTTGTTTGGAGAAATGAGCCACCTGCCCCAGTGAGTCACCAAAAACCCGCTTACCACTCACGTAGGACCAGCACTTGCTCCTGTGCTGGTGTGTTTCAGACAGAACACAATTATCCCATTAAGTTGAAGTTATTGTGTTAGATAACCCAATCATACATTATAAAACTGTATTGTATGCTCCTGTCTTACTTTAAAGATCCAAAATGATTAGAAGTGTTTCTGACTTCGGAGAAACACATGTACATCCCTTACTCAGATTAAAAAATGCAAAGTTGACTCATTAGATAAATAGAACTAGTATCATGTCTTTTAGTCCATCCCCCATAGTAGAAAATTATTAATGCCAAGAATAAATTTCAGGGAAGGGAAATGTTGCTTGCTATAAAATAAATAAGAACGTAAATGAAAATAGCCATATCATGGCACAATCTGTATTTAAAAATGCGTATTATAAATCAAATTTAAGTTGACATAATGTCAGTTAAAACATATTCTAGTGTTCGAAAATTGAGATTCAGTCCACTGCTCTGAGAAAAAGCTAAAGTGAATACATAAAGTTTGCAGTATGCTTGCAGGCTATCTAAGTTAGGCTTTTTTTTGGACCAAGGAAGGAAGCAAATTTCATAGTTAAAATCTAATCCTTGGCCTAGAGTTTTGTTCAGGAGACAGGTTTCAAAGAATTGAAGGCAAGCACCATCATTAAACAGTATGTAGTCAAGAGAGAAGTTCAAGTTCTGACAAATCATCCTATTAAATGTTGGATGCATGCAGTCATAAAATTGATATGATATGATGATGATTTTTTTGTAATATGAGATGTCAGTGAAGTATTTAAAAAGAAAAACACCTAAACTTGATGTTAGTACAACCTCTCATTGCAATTAATATAAAATTAGGGAGTGCTGGGAAAGCTTGGCACTTCTATAAGCATTGTGAGACAAGGGTCTGTTCACAGGATTGTAATTTCAACATCATATTAGAATTAGAATCTTAATTTTCTCTTTGAACTGAAATCATACTAGAACCATGGAATCTCACAAAACCCTCTCTTTGAGTGGGATTTAGAGTTCATGACTGATTTCCACCTAAAATGCTAACTCTAAGTACAAGTTTTACTGTCAGGATATTTTCTCAGCTGCTTTGAATTTCTGTATTGTATCCTTTACATTCTAGTCACTGAACAAGATTTCTGTGTTCTGTGAATTATATAGCAACATAGAGTGATATAGCCAACACTTTCAAGATCCTTTTAAATTATTTACCAACTAAACAAATGATCTGCTCAATTGTTTATTACATTTCTGAATTTTAGGTAACAGCAAAAATGAAACAGTACAAAGATGAGTTGTTAGCATCATGTCTGACATTTGTACTCTCCTTACCACATGACATCATCATGCTTGATATCAAGGCTTACATTCCTGCTTTGCAGGTGGGTCAAAGTGATATACTGTTAACATTCTTTGTTGGCTTTTGTTTCTAAAATCATTTTTTAAAAACTTTGTAATTATATAGGATGATTGTTTTGTTTTGAAAGGCTGGTAAGAAACCTTTAGCTTTTGCACTAGCATTACTGTTGATTAAAGGGCGAATAAATGAACTTTTTGTGTGAACTTGTAAATTTGCATGGTTACCACATATGATGTTTGCAGCTCCACCTGAAGGTCCTGATCATGCAATGGAGTTCCAATGGTGTAATATGGTAAATTAAATATTTGTTACCTTTAGCATGTCAATTGTTAGGGAACTAAAGAGCTACAAGGACATTGTTTTGATTTACTCATAAAGGGTTTTTTTTCTTTAAATCTGTGTATTCTTTCTCAAAATATTTAAGAGTTTTGTTGGTTTAATATGTAGAATGCATTTAAGCTGGGCCTCAGCTATACCCCAATGGCTGATGTAGGGCTGGATGCCCTGGAAGACTGGTCGGCTCACATTCCCAAACATATAATGCAGCCTTACTACAAGGATGTCCTGTCTCTTTTTGATAGCTATTTGAAAACGACTACATCAACAGGTATGTAGTAGAAATAACAGATACTAATACGAATATGGGGTTGGGGGGCATTTGCTAGCTTTAATATATGCAAGTTTAATTAATAATAAAAGTATAAGTAGAGACTGAGAGTGTCACTGTAAGATTTTGCAGCATATTGTGGAAACTCGTGTGAAATATTGAGTCTTCTGCAATCAAGAATTCTGCTTTTTTTTTTTTTTTTTAAACTGAGTGCTACAATGATGTGTTGTTAGCATCATGCCTGACTTTTGTACGTTCTTTACCACATGACATCATCATGCTTGATATCAAGGCTTGCATTCATGCCTTGCAGGTGGGTCAACATGATATACTATTTCCTCTTAACTGTTAACATGATATACTGTTACTGATATACTGTTCAGCTCCTGTGAACTTGATGCCATTAGTCCTATTGTCTCCTATTTGGGGTTAGATTTTCTTTGAGTTAGCTTAATGTTGTTTCCATGGCATGAAGAGTCTTTCCTTTTCAGATATAAGACATGAAAATTTAATTTTGTGCAAAATCACTTTTAACAGAATACATTCAGGAAGGTTTTGAGGGTTGGTGAGTACAGTATGTGGGCATTAATAAGCCGTTTCTTGTTGGTCAGATGAGTCCCCGAATAACTGGGAAGTGATGAAGCTTTCCCGTGCAGCCCAGAAAGGATTTAACAAAGTTGTGATACAACGTCTGAAAAAAGCAAAGATGCTTTCATTGGTAAATCTTTTTCTTTCTCTATTGAATCTATAAGACATTAACACTTCTGTTCTGTTCAGCTTTCAAAACCAAAGAGTGGTACACCTTTTCAGAAGTAGATGTGAAAATACAATTATTGCAGCTTAGAGTGATAATTATTTGCTGACAGTTACTGCATGTAACTATTCATTTTCTCATATTTCTTAGTGATGTTTCATGTATTTTTTTCTCGTGTGTATAGTATGAGGCCTGACTGAAATATTGAATTAACTGACATTTCTTATCGCATACCTTTCAAAATCAGATGCTACACATATAGGCTTGTAAACAGGGCCTTGTGGATCCCTGAATTGTGGAAGTCAGTTCCTGACACAGAAGTGTGCTCAAGAATTTAAGCTTTTGTTTTTTAAATAAAATGTTTCTGGCCCATATGATTGCAGAGTCAATCTTGTGTATAAATTGATGCAGTGTTGTCTTCCTAAGACTATCTCTACACTACCAAGCTTTGCCAGAAGAGAGCCACCACTATAATAATAGCGGTGGCTCGTGTCCATATTGCTATCATTTGGTCCATGGAGCGGGTCCTCACTAGGGCCACTTCCACTGACCTAGGTGGCAGAGTGAGGGATCTGAGAGACCAGTCTGAGACCAGTCTCTCAGCTTCCTGGAGGGAACTCACAGGCTCTCTGCTGCCCCACCACCCTTTGCCAGGATCCCAGGCACAGTGCTTGGGGCCTCCAGGGTCCCTGCTGGCAGAAGGGGGAAGCCACCTGTGGCTTGTCTGGTCTGGTTGGCTGCCACCTCACTGCTGGTAGGAACCCTGGAAAGCCCTAGGCGGATGCAACCACAAGATTCCTGGCAGCAGTGTCGGCGGGGTGGGCAGCCACTGGGACTCACTCAGGACCACCCCCAGCCCAAACACCACTGCTGCTGCCGGTTCCCCTCGCCCTGTTCTCTGGCTGTACAGATTGAGGGGAGCCGACAGCAGCAGCGATGCTCAGGCTGGGGGTGGTCCTGGGCAGCAGCTGCTCTGGGGATCCCTAGGGGGTTGCAGTTGCCCTGCTGCCCAGAAGCCTGGAGACAGCCCCTGGCAGCTGACTCCTGGCTGCTGCTCAGGACCCCAGCAACTCCTGGGGCTGCAGTGCGCTTATTCTCTCCCCCTTACTTGTCAATTTCAGTGCTCTCTTAGGCAGTGAATTCGATAAGTACCCCCTACTTTTCAATAGCAGTGAAACTGACAATATGATAGTTCCTTACTGCGGTAAGGGGACACACTGTGCCGCCTTAGCTTTGCCAACAAAGCCCCTATGCCGCATGTTCAAGTGGCTTTATTTTGTCTGCAAAACAGGGCAGTTTTGTCAGCAAAGAGGTGAACATAGTGTGTATGCTAGGGCTGTTTTGTTGACAAAAGCTGACAGAACTTCCTAGTATAGACAAGGGCTAAAACTGCAGACAAGAAACTGTAGCGCTGTGAGGTGTAAACTGCCCCATTCATCTCAATGAGGTGTTAACTGTGTAACGTAAATATGATAATCTGTAGCATACTGAAAATATACAACAGTGTAAAATAACTGGAATTGCATCTCACATGAATAGAGCAATGTTAATTAATTGATTTCAGCATAAAAAGCCCTCTATAATTCTGAAGTTGTTTTAGACACATTTTTATTTTCAGATTATGCAGATAATTTATATTGAGTTTGCTGCAGAGTATGGCCTAGTGTACATGGGGGCGGGGAAGGCAGGGCGTGGCGGGGGTAAATTGGCGGGAGATAAGCAATCAGCGTGCTGCAGATTGCATATCTCTCTCTGAGGCCTTGTACACACGATCACTTTATTGCGCATTAACAATCATTACCGCGCGATACCAACAACAGCGTACACACGTGCAATAGGGCTGTTGCGTGTTAACTGTCTTGTTGTAGAGCAATACAAAAACCACCTCGACGAGGGTGGTAGCAGTTAACGCGGAACAGCTGTTGCGCCTTTCCACTCGTGTGTACGCTTATCGCGCAATGATTGGCCTCCAGAAGTGTCCCAGCATTCCAAAGTCGTCCTCTCTGGTCTTCCCCCCACCCGCTCTGTGGCCGTGACAAAACAGTCCCCGCCCTGATCGGATTCCCGGGATTTTCGAATTTCTCGTCTGTTTCACTTCCTGTTCTCTTCCTCGTGGAGTGGAGTGCAGCTCCGATCATCAGTGGCAATGGCGGCCCGTTGTGGAAGACGCGCATCCCTTTGGAGCACAGCAGAGGTGCTGGACCTGATCAGCATCTGGGGAGAGTCTGCTATGCAGGCGCAGCTACGTGGCAGCAGGCGAAATTATGATACATTTGGCATAATTTCTCGGGCCATGTCAGAGAGAGGTTATGATAGAGACACTGTGCAGTGCAGATCAAAGGTGAAGGAGCTAAGAATAACCTATCACCGAGCGAAGGAGGCAAACCGCCGTTCGGGATCAGCGCCTGCTCCATGCAGGTACTATAAGGAGATAGAAGCCATCCTCAGTGGGGACCCCACAACCACTGCAAAGAGTCCTGTGGATACATCAGACCCCCATATCCAGTGAATGCCAGACCTGAGCAGGATGAGGATGTGATCGAGGAGGAGATGGAGGATGACCTGGAGGAAAGCGCAACAGCGTGTAGCCAGGAGCTCTTCTGCACCCCCGCTGAGACGTCCACCCAAGACATGAATTGCAACGTGTCCTCTGAGGCGGCAGAGGTGGGTTCCGGTAAGTTTCTCTTTCGTGCAGCTATGGCTCCTGCTAAAATATCATTGTCCAGGGCGGGGGTGCTTGCTGTCTCAGTCCCCACTGTGCACGCTCTTTACTCTGCATTCATTAGAAGTGCATCAACACAAGCAATGATTGTCAAAAAATCATCTGTATTTAGGTCAGTAAAGGTTTCCTCGATGTACCTCCAGAGCCTACTACTCAGGTTAGATGGGAGAGCGTTTGTGTCTACGCTCCCAAAGACATATACTCTGCCTCGCCAGATGCAAAGCACAGCCCTGGGAACCATGGCAGCACACAGTGCAGCAGCATACGGTCCTGGCTTGCAACCGGTGGCATGTAGGATATGTATTCTAGCTGGCAGGGGCACTCTGAGGAGAGAGATATCGGGTTCCATCTGTGTGCCCCGTGCAGAATGTTAGCCCCCAGTAAACTTTCTATTAGGACATACCTTGTCCGCTTCAGTGAAGCATAGGATGTTGACTGCCCTGCACCTTCCAGTGAAATGTGCTACTGGAAGGTTACATTGGTTATCTAGGCTATGTGTTAACAACAGCTTTATTATTATTATTTTTTTTTTATTAGATTCGACCTTCACAAGGCCGGTGTCTACCCCAGCTGACCGCATGAGAAACATTCGGCAGCATGCTCGAAGAAACAGGGAGGATATGTTTCAGGACCTGCTGAAAACAGCACAGGAATCCGCAAGGGAGAATCGAGCCTGGAGAGAGGAATCCCAACAGAGGAGGCTGAGAAACAGGGACGAACTGATAAGCGTGATGAAGGAGCAAACAGAACTGCTCAAGAGCATGATTGCTTTGCAGACCCAGGCGATTAATGTACGGGCTCCACTCCATACAGTTCAGCCGTGTCTGCCTCCCACACCCCGTAGTCCTTCAAAGAATTTCTTTGAAGGCCACCCATCCCCCTGGTACACTGCAACATCCAGTCCCCCCCAGAGCTACTTTTTAGAGACCCGCAGCTACACCCCACCTGTAACCCCCCCCTTTAGGTTTTAATAAAAACAGTGACAAATAATTTGAAGAGTAGCTTTATTTGTATACATTGAAAATCTCATAAGGTGCACCTGATGCGTCCTGGAAGTTAACTAGGGGAGGGCATTATTGAAATGGTCCCTGAGTGCCTCCCTTATGCGAGCAGCTTCTCCTTGGGCCCCCCAATCCTTCTAGTGGCTGGCTGTTCGTATGCTTCCTCGAGGCGCTGTGCCTCCATAGCCCACCCCAGGGAAAACTTTTCTCCCCTACTTTCACAAATGTTATGAAGGACACAGCACGACGCAATCACAGCAGGGATGTTGTCCTCCGCCAAGTCCAGTCTCCCATACAAACATCGCCAGTGCCCTTTTAAACGGCCGAAGGCACGCTCCACAGTCATTCTGCAGCGGCTCAATCTGTAATTGAACCGCTCCTTGCTGCGATCTAGGTTACCGGTGTACGGCTTCATGAGCCATGGCATCAGTCGGTATGCTGGGTCTCCAAGGATGACTATGGGCATCTCCACATCCCCCACTGTAATTTTTTGATCTGGGAAGAAGGTGCCCCCTTGCAGCTTCTGGTACAGACCAGTGTTCCTGAAAATGTGGGCATCATGCACCTTTCCCTACCACCCAGCATTGATGTCCGTAAAACGCCCCTTGCAATCCACGAGTGCTTGCAGCACCATGGAGAAGTAGCCCTTCCTGTTGATGTACTCGGTTGCGAGATGGTCTGGAGCCAAAATAGGGATGTGTGTGCCGTCTATGGCTCCCCCGCAGTTAGGGAATCCCATGGCAGCAAAGCCGTCCACAATCTCACGAACATTGCCCAACGTCACTGCCCTCTGTAGCAGAACGCGATTGATGGCTCGGCAGACTTGTGAGAGGGCTAATCCAACGGTGGACGTCCCGACTCCAAACTGGTTTGCAACCGACCAGTAGCAGTCAGGAGTCGCCATCTTCCAGACAGCAATCGCAGCACGCTTCTCCACGGTTAGGGCAGACCTCATGTTGGTGTCTTTACGTCGCAGGGCAGGGGCCAACTCTGAACACAGTTCCAGAAAGGTTGCTTTCCGCATTCGAAAGTTCTGTACCCACCGCTTGTCATCCCACAGCTGCATAACAATGCGATCCCACCACTCGGTGCTCGTCTCTCACGACCAGAAACGGCGTTGCACCGTGTGCAGATGATTGGTGAAGGAGCTAAGCAACGTGGTGCTGTTGCTCTGCATGGCATCGATCAGCCCCTGCTCCTCAGCGTCCTCGTCTGACTCGGAGCTCATTGTGTGCTGAGCAACCAGCCGAGATGTATTTAGAATGCTGAAGGCGACAGTGGAGATCAGAGCAGGATCCATGCTGTTGCTGTTGTGATTGCTCGCAAGTAGTGCGTCACTGCACTGTTGAAAATAGGCACGAGTTGCTATTGGCAACGAGGAAGACGCAAGGGGAACACAGTGCACCACGGGAAACTGAGATTTTACTCATGGCGCTTTGCGTTCCTTTCCTTCATCCCATGATTCCAAGCCCAGATTGAGGGAAAATTGAACTGTGGGATAGGTGCCCAGAATTCATTGCGCTACACTGCGATATTGCAAAGAATTCTGTTGCGTTACAAGGAGTGACGTGTGTACGCGCTATCCCACAATAAAGGTCACGTGTTTTTTATAGCGCGATTGCCATGTTGCGCTTTAATCTGATCGTGTGTACATAGCCTGACTTAATTACTCCTTCTTACTGCAGCATCTTCACTGGGCTGTGTTGACTTGAAGCGCTCTCCTGTCAACACAGCCTCACTCCACTTGAAGGTGTGGAGTTATTGGGTCGACTGGAGGGCGCTTCCGGGATTGACTGAGTGGGTCTGCACTGCCCATAGTTTTTTCAGTCTAGACAAGTCCTATGTGGGTCCATGATCATAAGAAGTATCTGATTTTCCTGACTGGTACTAAAGCCACACTTAAAATCAGGGTTTATAGTGTTTCTGAATGGTGCTTTGTGGAAATATTTATTTTGTATCCCATGCAAAATTTAATGGGAACTCATGCAAGTAAAACGTATCACTCATTGAATCTGAGAGCTTCTCTCTCACTTTAGAAAACAGTGGAAGGGTGCAATTTAATTTGTGTAATTTAATGTATAAACTACCTGGAAGGAGAACATTTTAAGCATTTAACAATAGCTCATCCTATTTGTGTATGCAGTGTTGTTGTAGCAATTTCAGCCCCAGGGTATTAGAAAGTCAAGGTATGCGAGAAAATATCTCTTATATCTGTGTACGTTGAAAGCTTGTCTCTCTCACCAACAGAAGTTGGTCCAATAAAAGATATTACCCCACCCCCATGTCTCCCTATTTGTGCTTAGTTATTTTGCTGAAACCCTGTGGTGTGTGCACAAAGCCAGCTAGTTTACATATTAAATGAATTTACGCCAATGTTGGCTACTTGGTGCTCAGCACTTCTGAAAATCAAGAACATGCGTAAATATGGGTTTAGGAGCCTAACTTTAAGCCTATATTTTTAAAAAATCTTGACTTTAGGTCTTTTGATTTTGTGATATTCTACATCCAACAATATATTCTGTTGGCATGTGATATTCCTGTGAAGAATGGAACCAAATGTGCCACAAAATTATTTTACCCTTCCTACAGAAATTGGCATGAAAGTGTCACAAAACATGAATAAACAGAATAAATCTAACTAGGGAGAGGAACTGCATATGGAGCCAGATAAATATATATGTTTAGTATATATGGTATATAGCAATAGTATATAGAATTCCGGTGCTCCTGTGTCTCTTATTGAGTCAGGAATTTAAATTTTTTTTATCTCCCTACTATTTTAACTTCGTGGACAGGAATCTACTAATTAAAACTTAAATCCTGCATCCACTTTTACGTGTAAAGTTACATCTATGAGTAACCCCATTATCTTCACTTATGTAATGATATCCTAAATTATCTAGGAGGAAGATCAATCTTTGGAAGCTGTAAGAACTAGAGTAGTACGGCTTCTTGGATCTTTGGGAGGGCAGATCAATCGAAATTTAGTTACAGGTAAGTGTCTTAAAAATATACAACAATTCAATGCCTGTCATTTACCACTGACTTGAAGGGCAGGTTAAAAAATGCTGTCCTTTTATGAAATATGGTGACCTTCCCATATAAAAAGTGATTTTTAGTAGGATGGTTCCATTTTTATAAAGCTTTCCAGTTCACTAGAAGAAAACAAAACCTACTGTGGAACACTGTCTGTCTGCACCGCAGCTGGGAGGTGCAGTTTCCAGCTTGAGTAGGTGTACATGCGCGATCTCTGCTCAAGCTAGTGTGCTAAAATAGCAGTGTGGTCGCGGCAGATGGTGGCTTGGGTTAGCCACCTAAGAATGTATCTAAGATCTCAGACAGGGTTTTTCTTGGGTGGCCAGGTTGAGCCACCATGGCCACGTTGCTATTTTTAGCACATTAGCTTGAGCAGAGCTATTGCATCTGTGTCTACCTGAGCTGGGAATTAACCTCAGCTGCAGTGTAGACATACCCAAAAAAGTCACTTAAGCCCCAGTCATTCGGAGCCTTCCACATATGCTTAACTTCACCTGACAGTGGTCTCTATGGTAACTACTAGTGGAAAACAGTGACATTGACTGTATGAAGTGCAGGGAGACAGTTAATTAACCTGGAGGGTAGAAGAGGGAAATGGGAGGAGGCAAAAACCTTCATTTTCTCTGTTGTAGACTTTTTAGCACCATATCTTGGAACTGGATCCACATTTTTAGGTCTTATATACACACATTGGGCCCTGTTGAGATCAGTTAACTTCTGTACACCTGCAAGAGTATGTGTAGAATCCCATCTCTAAGCTTTACTTGTAACAGCAGTGGATCAAAAAAATCTGTATTGGGTTTTTGAGAGAAGTGTTCTGAGACTAGCATGCTCCGATATGTTTCAAGGTTATAAGCTACTCTGAAGCTACCTTTGTTGAAACTGGATAGTACTGCTTTTTTGTGGAAAGTCGTCAGCAGTTACCCTTTCTCCAAGTGACAGTGGAATTGTTTGTTATGAGAGTAAGACCTATCATTATTCTGGCAAGTGCCTGGATTTGGTAGGTACTCTGATTCTCACTCATAGACTTTAAGGTCAGAAGGGACCAGTATGATCACCTAGCCTGACCTCCTGCAAAATGCAGGCCTCAAGACCTCACCCACCCACTCCAGCAATAGGCCACCAACCTCTGACTGATGCATACCTTGTTTGAAGTTGGAGGGATTAGTCAAACCTCAGTGCTTCATGACTTGTTGCATTTTATTATCTGCTTAGTTGCTTGGCATTAAACTCATTTTTGTTTTGCTCTTTTCCTAATATACTAGCTGCTTCTGCAGAAGAGATGATGAAGAAATGTGTGTCCTGGGATACTGAGAAGCACCTGAGCTTTGCTGTACCCTTTGCAGACATGAAACCAGTCATCTACCTAGATTTGTTCTTGCCTCGTGTGACTGAATTGGCTCTATCTGCTAGTGACAGGAAGACTAAAGTATTGCCATTTTTGTGTTTGTTTTAATTATTAAGTAATTGTCAGCTAATGCTTACGATGGCCTTCTTCCCTTGTGAAGAAAGTTCTGTTTTTGACTATATCCTAGACCCAGGGGTTCTCAACCCCTGGCACGGGGGCCAGAATTGGCCCACGGGGCTTTTTAAAATGGCCCGCACTGCCTGGCCACTGGCTGGAAGCTGGGCCACAGCTGTCTGGTCCCAGCGTGCAACTGGGAGCCTTGCTGCGGCGGCCCGCCTCCTCTCTGGTCCCTGGTCAGGGCTCCAGGGGCTGCGGGTGGGGCCGCAGCTGGGAGGCATGCGGTGGAGGGGAGGGTGTGGGTGAGCTCGGCACGCCACAGCATGGCTGGGGGGGGTGCGGCACAGCTGGGAGGGGGAAGTTGGCCATCGCGGCTGTGGGTGTGCTGGCTGCTGGGGGGTGGCTGCAGGATGCGGGGGATGGGGCTGTGGGCTGGCACAGTTGCGGGGTGGGGAGGGGTCGGGAGCGTGGGCCTTGCTGTTGCTGGGGCCCAAAAAATGCCTGGCCACAAACTGGCCCTGTTCATGGGCATCCAGTCCACCCACCCCTTTTAAAAAAAAAAACCAAAAAGCTTTCATTTTTTCCCAAATTTTTTAAAAAAAATTTTGGTTCAAGGGCCACAAATATAATTTTTACAACCCTGAAGGGCCACTAGTCTATTTAATTACATTTTTATTTAAATTTAATTGATTGATTTTATTTGATTTAAATTTAATTTAAATTTAATTTTAATGTAAATTTAATTAAATAGACTAGTGGCCCCTCAGGGTTCTAAAAATTATATTTGTGGCCCTCGAGCCAAAAAGGTTGGGAACCACTGTCCTAGACTGTAACATGGCTCCTTAATGTAGCTGTATAATCATGTTGCTCTCCACAGTGTAAATTAAAAAACTGTAGAGCATAGATCCTTTGAACTGTAGTGGACAGCCATGTGCTTCCATGGTTAGACTTGTAGTGCAGTGTTCCCAAACTCTTCCACATTGCATGCCACCACCCGTAGTACCACCACCTGAAGTGGGAGGAGTGGGAGCGGCTCTCCTGCTGCTTGGTGGCCAGGCCCCCAGCAGCAGGTGGATGCGTCCCATTGGGTGGTGCCCTGTGTACCACTGATGGTATGTGGACCACAGTTTGGGAACCACTGCTATGGTAAATGAAGCTTTGGAGATGGCTTTCTTTTTGTGTTGTCTGGCCTCCTTCCCTGGCAGAGTATGAAAGCTTGTATTTTCCTTCTCCGTTGACTCCAGTACAGGAAAGTAATTACGTACATGCTTAGTTTATTTGCTGGGTTGTGATCATGGTTTCTAAAGAAAGACCAGGCCTGTAGGAGACCTGCAGTGCTTGGCTATAGATGGGTTTCAATAATGTGTTTTCTTAAGTCCATAGATTGCAAGGCCAGAAGGGACCATTGTGATCATCTAGCCCAGGGATTCTCAACCTTTTCAGGGCTGCAACACAGCTGGGAGCCTTCCCAGCTATGTGCAACACACCAATCCTGCCCCCCATGCCTTAGCCCCACCTCCCCCCCAGCCTCACAGCTGCCCCTCACCCCCGAGCAGCCCGGGATCCTAGCCCTGCAGCCCACATCTCCTTCCCCTAGCCCAACCCTGAGTCTCTCCCCTTCCCCAGCCCGACCTGGGTTAACAGAAGTAGACTGCATGTATTGCAGCCCCTATGTCGCTGCAGCAGCTAAGTAGGGGTGGGGCAGGCTTAGCTCGCGACACAGTGGTTGAGAACCACTGATCTAGCCCAGAGGTTCTCAACCCCCGGCCAGCAGGCCAAAAGTGGCCTGCAGTGTTTTTTAAAATGGCCCTTGCTGCCCACCTCCCAGCTTCTGCGCCCCGCCTCGCCCCACCCAGCGTGCAGCTGGGAGCCACCTCCAGCTGTGTGCTGGGACCAGGCAGGAGGTAGGCGGCTGCAGACCAGCTCCCAGCTGCATGCTGAGACGTGGGGGAGGTGGGCTGTGCTGCCTACGTCCCCCCTGATCCAGGTGTGCCACTGGAGCCAGGCTGCAGCCACCTGCCTCCTGCCTGGTCCTGGCATGTTATATTGGTAAATACAACATGGCTTTTATAAGAGGCCTTTAAAAAAAATAAATTCTAATTAAAAATAATTTAAATTTAATTAATTGAACTTGAATTAACCACTTAATTTTAATTTGGACTTAATTAATTAATATTAATTTTAATTAAATTGACTGGTGGCCCTTTAGGGTTTCAAAAATTATATTTATGGCCCTTGGGCCAAAAAGGTTGGGAACCGCTAGTCGCCTGACCACAGAACATCACCATAATAATTCCTAGAGTGTATTTTTTACAAAATCATTAAAAAACCCCAATTGTGCACTATGAAAATGGGAAGTAATAATTTGCTATGAAAAACTGGATTTGTATCAGATTTAGCTAATTCTTGATCACAGTATTGAAGTACTTCTTAGTACAATAGTTGTTGCTTGTATGAGGATGCAGTATGGAACAAAACCAGTTCATTAGCATTTATTAGGGACAAGAATTTCCCCTGCCCCTGTCCCTTACTTGGTAAGTGGTACATAACAAAAAAGTATGGTCAACTTTTATTGCAGGTTGCAGCATGTGAGCTCTTACATAGCATAATTATGTACATGTTGGGGAAAGCATCTCAAATGCCAGATGGACATCCAGGTTCCCCACCCTTGTATCAGCTGTATAAACGAACATTTCCAGTACTGCTTCGGCTTGCCTGCGATGTAGACCAGGTAAATACATTTGTGTGTGCCTCCTACTAAAACTCACACTTCGTGCTTTACATTTTAAATAATTCCTTTTCATTTTGGTTAAAAGCATCTAAATTTTTGGAATACATTTATTGCATGATACAAAATATTTTGGCACATTCTGCTGCCTTTAAAAAAAAAACCCAAAAAACAAAAACTTTTGTGTACTGAGATCCTTATGCCCAAAATATTTCTAAAGTGGAAGATAGAAGCCTCCTAAACAAGTACAGGGATGTACTGCAATCCAGATTAATTCACAAGAATATCGTTACAGGAACAGTCTTCTATGATTCATTCTAAGAGTTTTCCAAAGTCTGAGTCTTGATTTTTTTTTTATTTTTTTTTTATAATAAAATAAATTAATTTTGGGAATGAAGAATTGATGATTCCAAATATACAGCTAATGTACAGCTATCACACCCCAGAGAAAAATACATGTGGCACAATTTGTGATATTTGGTAGCTGGAGGTGATTATGTACATAATTCTGTGTGCTTCCATAATGCTGTCCTGCCAAAGATCTCAAAGTATGTTAACCCTCGCATCCCTTGCAGGAAGATATCATCTTTTTACAGATGGGGAAGTTGAGTCAGAGAGAGATTAAAATAACTGAACATATAAGGTTTTTCAGATTCTGAAATGTTTCATCCCATAAAAAAGTTGTTTAATGCTGAGAGGAATTATGCCTTCAAACCCACCAGCTTAGTTTATTTCTCCAAGTGCACCAAAATAAAAAGATTATACATCAAACCTACCTAATTGCTGGTATAAATGTGGATGTAGCTCAGTGGTGTTGTGCACTATTATAGCAGTTTAAGTTTGAACTTGGTGTCCATAGGGCCCATATGACCTTCTCAATCCGTGTGATGTTTTGTCTATTCTGAGGTCAAATAGACTTTGCATTTTGAAAAATATTTAAGAAATGACTGTATCAGTAGAGGTGAATCCCTCTTTGCACACACAGGGCTAAATCGAATCTTGAAGAAGATCCATTAATTATGTCAAAGTTGAATTTGGCATGTGTAAGTTCTTTAAATAAATGTTCCCTTCCATTACATTTCAAGATGTTTGTATTTGGTGACGTTGACTTGCAAGTAAGAATGTTAAAGTGCAACAATATGTAGATGCTATGACATATAAAAGATGCTATATGATACAAAACAGAGTATGGTTTAAAAACCAAATAAACTGCAATACCTAACTGCCTTCCTTTTTGAAGGCTGGCTGTATGTGCCAGAGGTTGTGTTATGTGATGTCACCATGAGTGTAAGTCAGAGTAAGTTTGGGGATCTTTTGGTTTTGAGGAGCTACGAAGGGAAAACAGAAGCTAAATGACTCCAATTCAATTGTTGCTTTTTTCCATGATGTTGGATATGTGGCTCTGTAATTATGAAGCTGTTGACTTTTTACTCATTCACTATACAAGCCCATTTCTTTTTAAGTGCAGTTTTTTCATTTTCAAATGAAAAAAAAGACAAAAACCTAGGATGTAAATATATCTTTTAATCCATTTGGGTGGTGGTTTTATCTCTTCAGGTAACAAGGCAGTTGTATGAGTCTCTAGTCATGGAACTGATTCATTGGTTCACCAACAACAAAAAATTTGAAAGTCAGGACACAGTAGCATTGCTGGAAGCTATTCTGGTGGGTATTTGCTTGCTCACTTTCTCTCTAAATTGTACAAGCTTCTTGTGTAACATCTTTAAAAAATAATGTATGAGACAGTCTCCTAAAGAAACTCTACAACACACTTACACGTTTTACAGACCTTCCTTTTATATAAAGAAGAAATCCATTTTTATTATTTTCCTTTGCAAACCACCTTTATTCATTATTACTTACTTTTATGTTGGGCTTTATGCTCCTGTGAATCCTTCATCTTTTTTTTTCCCTTAACAATCTCTACAGACGTAAAGTATTTTACAAAATTAGCACATATTGTTAATCTTGAAAGGATTCTAGCTATCCTTTCTGTGATCAGTTATACAAGAAAGTATTAAAATGTTTCTTTGAATGTTTTCTGCAGCTGTTATTCAGGCAAAAGTTTAACTTGTTTTTGCACCCTGCTGATGGGTTAAAGTTATCGCAGTGCTTGGGCAAATGGGAATTTTTAACAAAAATAACTTTTCTGCTGTTAGTTGGGTTGTCAGCTAAATTAGGTCTTAAACAACCTCCCCCCAGCCTTACCCCTACCCCAAAAATAAAACCCCCCAAAACAACAACTCAAAGAAATAGTCTGTTTAAATATCCTTTTCCTTCTCAGCTCTGAAGATGCACTTAATTATACTGTGATATTATGATATTAGTTCTCCAGTGGTCCATAAACTTTCAGAAGGAAAATGGATGAAGAAGACCTGAATTTCAATTAGAAACTAAAGCAGAAAATTCCCCACCCCCACAAACAAAATTCCAGTTGCTTTTGTGTACCTTAAAGACAAAAAAGGATACCAACATCTTTTTCCTTTGTTAGGTGATCTGTAAAGTACTGTCTTAATGCAGGAAGTCAGTTTTAAACTGGGCAAAGGGTATTGTTGTATGTCTGGATGACTTCAATAAGGAATTTTACTTTACATCTAAAAGTTTACATGCACAGCTTCCCTCCCCCCCCCCCCACGCACACACACATACGAACACACACTTTTAAAATTGAGCCTTTTATACAGTGAATTATTTTTTATCCTTATTCTTATATTTATGACTATTGGAATAATTCATAATATTTAGCGCTTAGATCTGAGGCTAGCAAAGCTCTTCACAAACATTAATTGAATACATCTCATCTCCCCTGCAAGATGGCTATGGTAAATATTGTTCCCATTTTTAAGATGGGAAGAACGAGGGTCAGAAGTTAGCTTTCCCAAGGCCATAATGTAAGCCTGTGACAGCACCAAGTTTAGAACCTAGTTTTGACTGTATAATCTAATCTTTCAAGGTTTTTATCAGACTTCTGTCACCATAGCATCAGAACACTTCTTAAAAAAACGAATAAATAAACCTTAATACAAGTGACTGATTTCTTCCTCCTCCCTGGAAGATTTTTTTTTCCTCCCACAACTATTTATTCTGTCCAATTCTTTGCTTTGTACATTAAATTATTTTGTCTCCCATGTAACACACATGTTGACTTCTTTCATCTGGTCATGGAAGTGAAAGTAGACCTGTAATGGGTGGGAGAAACATGTTTTTGGATGAATTAATCAACTGTAGCAATACTAGCCCTTGAAACTTACACTTCTTGTAATGAACCAGCCTTCCCCCTAATTTCAGGATGGGATAGTGGATCCTGTTGACAGCTCTTTGAGAGACTTCTGTGGCCAATGTGTTAGAGAATTTATGAAGTGGTCCATAAAGCAGACAACACCGCAACAGCAGGAGAAAAGTCCTGTGAACACCAAGTCACTCTTCAAGCGACTATACAGCCTTGCTCTTCACCCCAGTGCCTTCAAGAGGCTGGGAGCAGCGCTTGCTTTTAACAACATCTATAGAGAATTTAGGTGAGTTGAAAACATGAACAATAGTGAAGTTGAAGTAAAATAAACAATGATAATATACTACAGGAGAGAGACATTTTGAGAAGAGAATCTAGGTTTTCATCCACTGACATTGATGTTGGTTGATGCTGATCACTAAAATTTAAGAAGCTGTACTGATGGACCTGCTAAAATTATATATTTGTGTCAAATGCAGTTCACCTACATAGCCTAAATATTTGGTTTCTAAGTGGGTGGAGAGCAGTGAGGCAGAGGTGGCAAAATTCTATCCCAAGCCTGGATAAGAATGGCAAGTTGTTAATAGATTAGGGTTTTTAAAAAATAACACTTTTAATGATGGCTATGTAATTTTCTCTTTTGCTGATAACAAGTAAAAGATCTTTGTAATCTCTGTTAAGAAGCATAGGACATTTCTTTCATGTTAGTTTGAAATGTGACACCATGTTGTTTAACTTTCTAAGTTTCATATTTGAATTTCATATTCACTTGCCTGTTGCTACTCTTATTCATGCTTCTTAGTATATTTACCCTCTTCTTTGTTTTATAGGGAAGAACATTCTCTGGTAGAGCAGTTTGTGTTTGAAGCATTAGTTATATATTTGGAAAGTCTGGCCTTAACCCATACTGATGAGAAATCACTAGGTGAGTTGAAACTGATTTATTGTGAAATGTAGTGACTAAATCATCCTGTCTCATATCATTTTAGATTGCATAATGAAACAATCTTAAATAAATGAAATGTGGCACTGAAGTTGTAGGTACATTGCAGTGCAGTACAGTTTCCTTTACACCAGGGGATCAATTATTTTCCAATCGCCATGCTCCTGGGCTGCTCTTGTTCCAGAGTAGCCTCAGAGTCCAACGCAGCTCCCCATGCAACAAATAAAATAAATGTCACTGTGTGATATAGTACAGGAATATTATATGTAAGATATAGGAGGTAATTGTTCTGTTATATTTGGCATTGATGAGGCCTCAGCCAGAATACTGTGTCCAGTTTTGGGCACTATGCTTTGAGAAAGAAGTTAAACTGGAGGGAGTCCAGAGGGGAGCAACAAAAATAAGATTTTCAAAAACATGACACATGAAGAAAGATTGAAAAAAAAAAAGTTTTTACAAGAGCTTTATATATTTACTCTAGAGAAGAGAAGGGGGAGCATAATTCTTCTCATACATAATGTTCGTTATAAGTAGGGCAAGAACCAATCAGCATAGTTTGCAGCAAGGGAGATTTATGTTGGATATTAGGGAAGACTTTCAAACTGTAAGGATAGTTAAGCACTGGAGCAGGTTATCTTGTGAGGCTGGGGAATCCCCACCTTTGGCGGTTTTTTAAGAACAGGTTAGACGGACCTGTGTCAGAGATGGTCTAGGTATACTTAATCTTACCGCAGCATGGGGTAGATGGACTAGAGGACCTCTTGAGATCCTTACCAGCCCTATGTTTCTACAATTACTATGACTCTGAGCTGTTTCACGGGCTTGCTTTGTGATCTTGAGCAAGTTATCATAGAAATGCAAAACCTGATTATTATTAGGCATGGTCCTGTATGTCATTCTTGTGGCAATCCTGGAATAGAACTACACATTTCTGCAGTCCACTGTCTCCCACAATTCTTTTATCTGGGCTGTTTTCCTTCACTCTGCAGTTTCTTAGGTGGTTTGATGTTGCAGCAGCACTTGTACCAGTCATTCCCCTTCGTCTGCTTGCTGCCAGATCTGCCTCTGCAGCAGCAAAATGGTGATTGTTTACTTATGTCCTTTTGATTTATTAGTTATTCAGCCAGTTTGGGCAGTAACAAGCAGTTTTCTCTTCTTCCAAGCCCCCTCTTCTCTTTGCACCAGAGCAATTTAATGGTCAAAGCAACTTGAAGCCTCTGATGAGCTCCTGTGCCCCCTTGGAGGCAGAGCAACTGTATAAGTACTGGTCTAAATCTAAAAGGATCCAAGATCAAATGTAAGGTATTCACAGGCTCAGGAGAAGATGAATTATCCCCAGCCAATTCCTTCCCAGCCTGCTGAACCCATTTGTTCTAGGGTATAGGGCTGTAAGCTACCTCAAGTAACTGTAACTCTGCCTCAAAAAAACCTGACCAGAAGACAGAGCAGAACAAGGAGAAACTCTAAGGACGAGCTGGACTTCGTTCAGCTTGTCCAGGGGTAGTTCCTGGGGCAACCCATTGCAAAAATAAGACCCTTGTGGGGCTACTGGTTCCCTCACAAGCCTTAAGATGCATGTTAAACACCTTGGAAAGAGAAGCAGAGTTCATATTTAGCCCCCATCTTTCCCAGTTCAAGTCCGAGTACAGTGGTAATTAGACTCCATGCCCTGCTCAGGGAAAATGGGACCTCAAAGAGGAGAATGCTGAGTAGAAATTTCTAGAAGGCTCTGGGTTGTGTGTAAGGCAAGCCGCAAAAGGACTCGCCTTGGCCATAGTCATGGTCACCCACAAAGGACACTGAAAAGTCCAAAAACCCAAAGAACAGAAGAAAAACAAAAATAAAAATAAAAAATCAAGATACTTGACCTCTGACTCAAACCTCTTGTCATCTGGTGAAGAAAGGTGAACTTTTGGACTCTGAATGTGAGCTGGACTGTTTCCACTTGCAGAATCTGAGGCAGAACGGTTGTGTGCACAATCCAGATCCAGCCAGAGCAGGCTCCTGAAGATAAGACTCAAAGCCAAATATCTTCTGTCAAAATCCTCCCCTCCGGCAACAATTTCCCTGTATTCTGTCTTTGAAGATATGATCAGGTTGGAATGGTGAAAAATCTGACAAAGACAAACACATTGACTGGCATGACTTTAAATTTTAGAAGTTGCAAGGACCGAACAGTGCTATTACTGAAGTCTCAGAAGTTGCTGTAGTATCCCTACCAAAGATATGCTTATTTGGAACTTTTTTGCCAGAGGGTGTTGTGAAGGCCTAGACTCTAACAGGATTAAAAAAAGAGCTAAGTAATTCATATAGGATAGGTGCATCAATGGCTATTAGCCAGGATAGACAGGGATGCACAATCATGTTCTGAAGTGTCCCTAGCTGTTTTTTGCAAGAAGCTGGGAATGGGCAACAAGTCCTTGATGATTATCTGTTCCATTCATTCCTTCTGAAGTGTCACCTGGGGTTCTGCCAACCCAGAGTTCATGGGACCATTATTTTGTGTGGTATCAGGATACAAGTCAAATGGAGACATGGCTCTCCAGCCAATAGATGGACTTATAGAAACATAACACAAGTGCTCTTACTTCAAAGCTGTACTTTACTTAGGATCTATCACTTATATACGTCTACAACAGGTTAATAAAACACCCCAACACTCAATAATTTACCAAAGTCTGAGGCAGCTTTCAAGTGGAAACAGCAACGGCTTTCTGATTGACCTGCTTGTCTAGCTGTTGTTGGAGAATTGAGAAACGGTGTCCAAGAAGAGATCCCAAAGAGTCCAAGTTTCTTCCACCCATTTATTCTTGGTAGTAGACAATAATGCGTCAAGAAAGAGAAAAACATTTCTAAAGCTAAACCTAAGGTTGCCAGAGTAGTTAATTAACTAAATGTGTTCCTACAGAATCTGCGTATCTTGAGGCCCAGACAAACATCTCCCACAGGGCATGCATAAATAAGGTTATTGGTCTTTTCCCAAAAAACAGGTCCAAGCATATCCAACAGAGCATCAGGGAGAGGGTACAGGGTCAGGCAAAGGTTGAGCATGAGGCTTACTTCCATTCCCCTCTTGAGTTAGTCATGCCAAGGCTGCACAGGCCTGCAGAAAGGCCTACCATGTGGGCTGTTGTTAGTATAATACTGATTATCATATTTGTTGTTATCAAGTGGTTCCTGGCCCTTTTATGGTCTATCAAAATTTCCCCATACAGTTCCCTTCCTTAAAGATCACCTTTTATGAAAGGGAGCCTTATGTAACCTCCATCGCATTTATCCTGGATGCACCAGAGCTGTGATCCAGTGGAAGCCCAAGGCTCTCACCTGAGATCAAGACCATCTTGTTGGTTTCTCAAACTCAGCACAGCAGAGTAGTAACTGACAAGCAGTCATCTCTCCTAACTCCCATTAGAGGGAAGGGTGAGAAGTTCAGTATGTTCTCTTCCAGAGTAGGAGCGAGGGTGGCAGTAGCTATTGGCTCATCTGTCAGGGAACTTGTAGTTGCCAAATTTAGCACCAGGTTCAGCATGACATGAACCACTAATAGGAGGAGCCCCAAAACTACTATATTGGGGTGTAATGCCAAATTCAAGATTCCCAATGCAGTGGGGGGACCATTCCAACGGTGCTTTCCACCACTCTTGGTTTAGATGAGTGGTTCCCAACCTTTTTGGCTCAAGGGCCACAGATACTATTTTTACAACCCAGAAGAGCTCCCAGTCTCCTCCAGCAGGCCCGCACTGCAGCCAGACAGAGTCTTCCTCCTTGCTGATCTCTTCTCCCCTAGGCAGTGGCTCTGTTCTGCAGCCAGGGGGATGGAAGATCAGTGCTCCTCTCCCTCTGGAGCCAGGAGAAGGAGCTCTGATTTCCCATCCCCTTGCCTGCAGCAACAATTCATCCCCTTGCCATCCTCTTGTTTGCACCGGTCTTTAAGCCTCACAAAAATGCACTCCACTTGGGTCATTAGGCAGTAACTCCCTTCTGCAGACAGCAGGAATGGAGCCATGGGCCACTTTGAAAGCCTCCGAGGGCCACTTTTGCGTCCGGGCCACAGTTTAGAAATCTCTGCAAATCAGGATATACAAGTAACATCTGTAAGACAGTTAAATTCATTCCAAGAGTACCGGCTTCACAGCACAATAAAAAGTGTACGTCACTTCTAAGTGATTATATACAAGTTCAGCCACTTGAAATTTAAAATCATATCCCCTAAGTGCTACAATATGACAAAAACATATATTTTCATCATGATTATAATCTGCTTCATATCCATGGTTAACAAGAAGCATAAAACACCAGCTTATGAGACACACACAGTAATCACTTACATACACAAACATAGAATTATTAGTCACAAAAGGGTTAATAGCATAGTGGCATTTGTCTTCAGTGTGTCATGTGTTGCATTCTTATCCAATTCTATGCTCCTTTAGACAAGCTTCCAATTTTAGTTTTCCATTCTTGGTCATCTTTTACCACCCACATTTTATGATCTGTGGACTTCTAATACAGTCTGAGTGCTTTCAGAAGTGATAACAAACCTGCATTCAGGCAGAAATGCTCCTTTTGTTCCTACTCCTCTCTGAAGTATCAAAGGAAGATGTGATGGAGTTTGGAGGCAGTCCAGACCAGCGAGTGGTTGTGTTACCACTTGCCCTGCCATCCTGGATGTCTAACATTGCTTTACTGCTGTATTTCTGAACTTGGATGCTCACAACCAGCCTGTCAAATGCAGGTAATACCCTACATATCCGTTTGCTAGACAGCCCTTATTCAGCAGCTCTGGTCTTAGCAGTTTGTCTGCAACCTCACTGTGGCTTCCACAAGCTTTGGTTATAAGCAGCAAGATGACCTCAGCACGCTCCTGGCCCCATACTTTCCCAAAATCATCTGGTCTGTAATGCTCAGCTCTTTCTTGGACAGTTCAGAGAAATATTAGCTCTGTGTTTTTACTCTAAAGACTCAAAAACACATCACAGTTTATTAACTTAATTGAGGTAAGTACACCGTTCTCTTTAAGCACAGCATTTAATTGATTTATAGTAAAAATAAAGCAGATTTAGTAACAATAGGACATAGGTTAAGTGATGCCAGGTAAAAGGAATAAAGTTAGAAGGGATAAAAAAAAAAAAAAAAAGAAAACACACATTTAAAAGTCAAAAATTTAAAGTAGTAATGTACATTCTTTGCCTAAGCAAGTTTTTCACCTATTTTCAGTTTCCAGAGACTGTTAGAATGCAGAAGGCCAACCAGAACTCAGTGTCTTCAGCTACAGTCCTTTTGTGTCATGCATAGGGATCACTCCACGGGCAAAGTCATACATCAGGTTTCTCGAGGCCTTCCTCATGAAAGTATGAGATCACTTCCCCTAGGTGCATGACAGATCAGATGCTGGTTCCCAGTCAGGTACTTGGTTCCTGAACATCGTGGACAATCCAAGGAAATGTGTGCAAGGGCCTCCCCATGTCCTTGCGGACTCTGGTTCTCTCAACCAATACCGGTCTGACGGGTTGAGATACACGTTTGGAACCCAAAACCACACAAGGAGTCTGGAGACCAAGAGAAAGTGACCATAGCATCAGTCTTCTAGAGCTCAAATTGGTTAAACTAGCCATATAAAGGTTCCAGAGCCCTAGGAGGGGAATTTCATCCTGATTCAGTCACACACTTCTACCACAATTACATACACACACCACCAAGGAGGGACAGGGAGTCCAGTGCTATAGATAGAAGTGATTGGAACTAATGAACTGAGTAGAAGCTGTCCACATAAAAGGGGAGGCTGGTTCATTAGGCATAGATAGAAGTGATTGGAACTAATGAACTGAGTAGAAGCTATCCACATAAAAGGGGAGGCTGGTTCATTAGGCACAAAGTCTAATAACTTGGATTGGTACCTGAATCAGGAAGTCTTCAACCTGATCTCTGACTTTTGGTCTTCCTTTAACCAACTTATTTGCTAACCACAGGAATACAAAGCAATCAAATATTTCAGAAGCAAAACATGCCCCAAATGTATGGGAATCAGTGTCCTGTCACACAGATGACCATAAAGTTTGTTATATGCATTCCCATCCTTCCAACAACTAGTGAAAGTGATCCACAAGATAAAGCTGGAACAAGCAAAGGTAATAGCTCTTATTCCCAACTGGCCCAGTAAGCCATCTTTTTCTGATCTGATAGAGCTGAAATCTCAACCACTGCTACTGCTGAGACAAGACATCTTTTTCCAAGATCATTTTCTCCACCCAGACCCATATTGGTTACAATTAATGACCTGTTTATTGAAAGGACTAACAGAACTCCATCTGTCCTCCAAAGTTCTCAAGACATTGCTCTTATCTAGGAGTCTCTCTGTGTTTAAAGGCTTACTCCTGTATCTAGACCAAGTTCAATGTCTGATGCCAGGAGCACAGTGTTAGACCCAAGGGATCCAGGGATTCCAGTTATTTTGTCCGTCCTCCAAGAGGACATGGTTAAAGATCTTCAACCTAGTACCACAGCATGCCAGCTATCACCCGTTCGTTGTGTTCTGTATTCAGGATCTTCGGACTCCTTGGCAGAGAACCTCCAGGTATCCAGGTTTCTCAGAGCAGTTAAACTGGTCAGGCCAGTGATCAGACCAGTCTTCCCAAAATGGGATCTATCACTGGCATGAACTGCCATAGCTTTTTAACCATTTGAACTTCTGACTTCAATATCAGCAGTCTACTTCTCAATTGAAGCCAGTTTTCTGGTCGCCATTACATCAGCTTGGTGAGTGTCAGAGCTGGCAGCGCTGTCTAGGCTGGAACCTTACTGCATGATCCATGATTGCAAAGCAGTACTGAAAACTCTCGATCATTTCTCTCCTTTCATGCTTCACAGTAGATTATTCATCACTCATTCTGTCCAAGGCCACAGCACCCCCCTGGGAATCTGTGGCACATCATAACTGTAAGGAAAACAATGAAGATCTCCATTGAGTATGGAATCCATCTCAAGTGATGAAAGAACCAGAGTTTCAAAGCTATATATATTGCCAGGTGGCTCAACTGCATTATTGAGGCCTACAAGGCATCTACCATCCTTTAAGGAATCAAGGCATGCTCCATGCGGTCCAGGGCAACTTTGTGGACCAAATCGGCCAGGGCTTTCACCTCAGAGATGTGGAGAGCAACTGTCTAGATGTTGACCAAAGACTAGTCAGAAACTATGTAAAGTGGACTTTCTTTTGTCTGCAGAGACTGCCTCCTGCAGAAAAGTGTGGCAGGTAATGGCCCATAAATAGTATTTACCTGTTGAGCAACTTTCAGTAAGGGGGTATTCCCTTCCTATTTCATTCTGTTTTACCTTTCTCCTCCCTACCTCTGTTCACTGCTTGCTGCTCCCCAGACATAACAGAATTATGGGAGATGCTGGGCTGCAGAATGGAAAATTTATTATGTAATAATTTAATTTCTGTTAGTAGTGTCTCCAACAATTCTACCCACTACGGATGGCCTCACTGCCAATTTTTCGTTCGGATTACCACCATGCAGGCTAGTGGTTCCCAATCTGTGGTCTGAAGTTCCCTTCCTGCTGGCTGGAGAGGGGAGATGCTATCTAAGGACTCCGGTGGAGTGCAATTCTACATGGGTAAAAGACTGGTGCAGGCTCCGTGATGCAGCCATGGGGTGGGAGATCAACACTTCCCTCCCCCTGGTTGTAAAGGGAGCACAGCAAAGCACATTGCCTACGTCCATAGGTGCTGAGGTCCCCACCAGAGATCAGTACTCCCCTCACTGAGCTCCAGCAGAGAGCAAAGCACTCTGCCTGGGTCTCAAGGTATTGGAGTCTGTGCTGGAGCCAGAGGGAGGGGAGCACTCATCTTCTGTCCCCCTGGGTGCAAAAGGGAGCCACTACCTAGAGACCCAAGGTAGAACACACAGGTATCTGGTATGCCTGCAGTTTCCCTGCTGCAGTCAAGGAAATGGGATATCAGCGAGGAGGCTGCCTCCTCATTGAACTCCTTCTGTCTGGCTGCATTGTTGGGGAAGGGAGCCTTCTGGCAGAGACTGTTGGCCTTTCAGGTTTCTAAAATTGATACTTTTGGCCCTCTAGCCAGAAAGGTTGGGAACCACTGATGTAGGCTATTTGCCTAGTCTAAATAGTTACTGAGTTTGCGTTAAGGTTATTGTTACTAAGAGCATTCCATGAGTTTTATGCAGCTTTGAAATGACTTATCTGGCAGCAAGTGGGAGAAGAGGGCTTGGTCAGCATGAGTAATTCTGCAACTTTGAACTACCTCCAGAACCTGCAGAGTGCAGGGAAGCATCCCAGACATAACAGAATTGTGAGAGATGCAGCTAGCCGAAAGGAAATTGAATAAGGAATTTTCCATTCTCTGTTAATTGGGCCAAACAATTGGCATTTATTCATAGATGAGCACTTTCCTTCTCTTCGATAACAGGTACAGTTCAACAGTGTTGTGATGCCATTGATCATCTAAAGCGCATAATTAAGTACAAAGCATCTTCCTTAAACAAAGCAGAAAAACGAAGGCTACCACGGTGAGTAATTTTGTTTGTTTTTGCCTTTCCAAATATTACATGCTAGTTTGTTTATATATGATTCTTGTAAAAATTTAAGGTGGTGAGTGGGGATTTAGCCGCATGACTCCTATTAACACACAACTGCATCCCCATGCTGTTCTGAAAACTTTCTCCTGCAATCTTCCTTGAACTGCTGACTAGAATAGCACATGATGCTAGATGGTGGATTGGTGTTTGAGAGTAAAGGACTGCCTTTGATTCCTGAACTCAGTGTGCTGGAGAAACAGCTCAGTCAGCTCCTGGACATACATTTCCCCACAGGAAACTCATCTCAGAGGCAGTGCTGAGTAGCCTCTGAGCAGTGATTTTCAAACCATGGGTTGGGACCCAGTACTGGGTTGTAGTCCCTCAGGTAATGAGTTGCCACGCTCTCTGCTACCGCTGCCAAAAGACTGGAGTTCATTACTCAAAGATATAAATGTTGGGTCATGGGCATAAATGATTTTTTTCAACTAGGTCCTGAGGAAAAAAGTTTGAAAACCACTGCTCTGGAGGGAGCTGCATCCAACCCTTTGTAGGCAAAAATATGATATCTAATGGGAAAGAACAGGGAAGTAAAATCTGGATCCTCAGGGCTATTAAATAGCCTTGGAAGATTTCCCTCCTTCAAAGGATAAGGAGGTGGGAGGGAGAAGATCTTTGATTTAGGTTGAATCTCATCTTTGTTTCTCTGGAGTTGAAAGCAGGAGGAAAGAGATTACTGAGTTTTGATATTTTCTTTTATTTTCTGGTCTCCACTACTAATCAGATTAGAACTCAGATCAGTGAAATTAATCCAGTATAAAATATTATATATGTAGTATGAATGATTTGACCCATCCAATCCCCGCACTCCTGTCACTTCTTTTTTTAGTGAGATAATGGAAAGAGCATCCAAATAGTCTGGCCTTATTAACATGATGGCTGTTGTGGCTTTTTGATGAAACAGAGAAAGGTCCTTTGGCAAATATCAGGTGGTTCATATGTATTCATTGTTTTTGTACAGAGGATTTCCACATGCTAAGTCAGTATGTCTTTTGGACCTTGTCATGTGGCTCTTGGTGCAATGTGGACGACCCCAGACAGAGTGTCGGCATAAATCTATGGAGCTCTTCTATGAATTTGTTCCTTTATTACCAGGTACTGTGGGTTTTCTAGGCAAATACACAGCTGACATCAAGCAATATATTATAGACATGCATCAACATACAAAAACCTAGTCCATCAGCTGCTCTTGTTTTCTGGCAGAGGAGATAGCCCCTACAGCAGTTAGGCAAAGTGGCCAAGGACTCTGTCTCTGTCAGCTGCAAGGAAAAGTGTGGTTTAGGAACCACCCTTCGGGTTCTACATCAGCTGAGGATCCCCTCGTAGCTAATTACAACAGCTGTCTTGCACCCAAAGGTTGTCTCTCCAGGTCAGAATAGAGGCACACTGACTGGAGGAAGCCTGGATGGTAAGAAATGTGACAGTTTTTATACTGAATTAAATACCAGCAGTAATAAGCTAACAGCTGACATTTTGTAAAAGCTTTTCGCCAATAAATGAAAACTGACACATTGCACAGAAAATGAGAGCAGAAGTGCACAGTTTATATGAACCAGGAACCTAGAGGTCTGTGTGATAACATGTATGCATTCTGTGTGCTTCTTTATCAGGAAACAAGTCCCCATCTTTATGGCTAGATGATGTTCTAAAAAACCAAGGAATCTCTTTCCTTATCAATAAATTTGAAGGGGGAGGCAATGATGGTGACAATCTTTCTGGAATCCTTTCTCAGCCAACACTCTGTGACCTGCAGGAGCCCTTTAGTTTGCGAGCTGTTGTGCAGTGGATGGATATGTTTTTAGCAGCTCTGGACTGTTACAATACATTCATTGAGCTGGGAATGATCAAACCAAATGAAATACTAGGTAGGTAAATCCTGGCTAAAGCTGGGTCAGTATTGTTTATTATGTAAACTCACTCTGAACAGTTCCTAGTTTGAGCTTGCAACATGTTTCAAGAATAGGTTTGATTTTACAGGTTCGCAACCAGTTTCAGCAACCATTGGCTGGGTGGATTTTCTAAAACTAGGACTAGTGTGATATCTTTGTTTACTTTGTATTACAGAAATGTTTCATTAAAAATATAAAAGCACTAAGTTAAAGTTCTTTCCATCATGGATTTCTTCTCGCCTCAACTTGTTTAACTGTGTCCCATCTTCAGCAGCCAACCCATTCTCCTTCACTTCAAAGGCCCGAAGTGAAGGAGAATGGGTAAGTGTGCTTTTGGAAGAAATCATGCCCAGACCTCCTCACTAGATGTGTTGCTCATGGGCATGGTTCCTTTCAAACACCCATCATCCACTCCTCTTCATTTAATTAAAAAAGGGTACTGTGCAGTACTTGCTCCCTTCCACGTTTCCAGCCCAGTAAATGAGTGTGATTTTTTTCCCTTGTGCTTCAGCCCCATCCAACCTCGGGAGTTCAATACTTGTATTCTGAAGATATGTATACCAACATCTTACGTAGCCATTAGGCCATTGGATCTGCATCCAATAAAAGCTTTTAAATTAATGTATTCCTAAACAGCATGTGTCTGTAGTAGTAAAATGAACTGGTGGAATTAGACACCTATTTGTAAAATCTCCAGTGCTTATTTAAATACTGGTCTGTGTGCATGTCAGGGCAAGATATCTAGCTTCATTAAAACTGTACAATAAAATTCTCACTAAATGCAGTTGTTAGTGGATGAGATTTTCACAGATGTGGATTTAGATTTATAGCCATATAATTGCATATATCTGACTTGTGTATGTTGTGTACACACCCATTAAGAATGCATAGTTGTATGAAAAGCTATCCCATAGCACCCCAAACTTAATATTAACAATGTAATTGAAGTCTCTCTTGAGAGGAAAAAGCTCTTTCTTTAGCTGGTTGGGGAAAGACTTGACGTTTTTGTTTTCTATATTTTCATTATGTCATGCATTATGTCTTTCTCTTTGGGCTGAGCATAAATTGTATTTTTAGATTCATGGCATTCACTATGCATTCACATTGGTGTAATTTTTTCTAGGTACAAATACGAAGTCTTCATTCCTGAGAACTGTGGAGTTCTTTCTTGAAACAGTTGTCTTGCATGATATATCCGCAGCAGAGCAGTGCTTCAACACTGGGCCAAAAGGCAACATGTTCAGCCCACAAGAAAGAGAAGGGTATAATTACAGCAAATGCACAATAGTAGTCCGAATCATGGTGTTTGTCAGCATGATCCTGGAGACTTGCCAACAGGATTTCTGGAAGGTGGGTGTTAAACCTTTCTGTCTGCACAAGTTCCAAAGGGGTAGCCGTGTTAGTCTTGTTCAGCAAAACAAACAAGGAGTCTTGTAGCACTTCTAAAGACTAACAAATTTATTTATCACATAAATAAATTTATAAATACAAATAAAGTTTATAATGTAATAAATAATTTATTTTATTTAGTCTTTAAAAGTGCCACAGGACTCCTTGTTTGTTTTGTCTGTAGAAGGTGCAGTTGTTGTTTAAGCACTGGTGATTTGAGGGGGAGCTAGCTAGAAGAAGCGGCTTATCCTTTGAAATAATCTCGCTGGTCATTAAACTCTAGGAAGTGTTCTTTTCTTTTGACATTACTGCCACAGTAAACTGAAGGATACCCTCAGTTCTTAGATCATTTTGCAATGAATGATGCAGTTCTAATTAGGAGGAATTAATACCATCTATATATGCTAGTCAGGTTACTTGAATCACCATCAGCCTAACACCCATTTTGATGGTGTTCCATGGTGGATATCTGATGTTTTTGTATTTGGAAGTTTTTCTAAGTGATCATAGTACAGATAGTGAGAGAGATGATGGCTATAAAAATGGCTGCGCTCTACCTTTTATCCTGTTACATTCCTTTTTGAAGAATGAACATGCAAGTCTCTCCGTGTATTTAATGTAATTTGAAATGGGAGTTTTAGTATCTACAGTTGCTTATAAAAAAGGGCACTGCTAAACACTTTCTGGGACTACAGATGCATAACTGATAGTTGCAGAATTTATTTAGACGCATAAGTGGTAGTCTTAATGTGTGTATAGAAGTCCATAATATTGGTACATTATTTGAACATTAAAATAAGTGTGTATACAAGTAAATCTGCAACTATGTGTAAATAAGTTATGTACAAACCCAGCTATACAATACCACACTTTATCTTTAGAAAAGGGCATTTAATTTCTAAAAATAAGAATAATTAACAATATATTGAAAATGATCCACTTCAAAGTGAAAGAAGTTAAGATTAAAAAGAGCAAGTTAAATAGCCACATTTTGCTTATTTTAGATACAGGAAAAATCATGGAAAGCAGAATAGGTCAACAAATGAAAAAAGGATTAAGAAAATGTCTCCAGTGTCATTTTAATCTTTTATTCTTTCTAGCTACTTGAGAAGCAATTACTTAATGCAAATCTGATAGAACTCCTTGTGAGAACAGTGTGTGATCCAGCTAACATAGGCTTTAACACAGCTGATGTACAAGTCATGAAAAATCTCCCAGATGTGTCTGTGAGACTCATAAAAGCTTTGATGAGATCTCCCTATAGAGAATCCTTGGAGCTAAGCATAAAGAAAAGAATAACATCACAAAGGTAGGAGCTCTCTGATAGCCATAAATTACTAATGTCAAATCAAAACTAATGCAGTACATAGTGAGAGATGCAAAGTAAATGAAGCTTCCATTATGTAGTTGTAGAATGATCTATGTTTCATAGATTGATATACCTATAAAGATGCAGGCAATCAATACTTTTGTTTTTTTCTTTCTCTTGTCAGCATTGAGGAATTTTGCTCCGTTGAGCTGTATAATCCAGATTCTCGTTTTGATCATGTCAGACTTAGCTCCGTCTTGTCTGCATTCAGGCAGCTCCACAAGGCTGGCCTGCTTCATTCTGCAATACAATCTGAGGTAAACATTTATGCAGAAAATAACAGTTAACATTTTTCCTATTCAAGAGTTTTTCAAATGTGAAAGACCATGATGTCATGGTGAGTTGCTTGTGCAGTAATCAGTGGTGGAATAGGCCGTAACTAATTCTCACTGTTTCCCACTGAAGTAGGTCAATAAATATCTTTTTTTATAGGTGAGAACCTCTCTGCCAGAGTATTAAGAAACTTGTCCCAGGTAACACTAGGGAGTTGGTGTTGAAACTTAGATCTGAACCCTGGAGTTGCTGGTGCTCAGGCCATCCCTCTCTTAAATAAATGCTTTGCATTGCACTCAGTAAATACCAAACACTCAGACACTAAACAATAGAAGAGAATGGTGAGAAATCACTTATGTATGGTTCTGTACAATTAGGTAAATTTGAAAATATAGCTAAAAATCTGGCCACAGGTGTGCGCTTTATGGTTCAGAATGGAGGTTATTTCAAGAAAATATCTACACTTCAAATGGAGTGGCAGATATTTAATTCCAAAGCAAAGATTAGATTGCAGACAGTAATAGTGAAAAGAAAAGAGTAGGAGGATATACTTTTTTGATAAAAGTAGAAAAAACTGTTGATTTACCTTTAAAAGAAGTCCAAGGGGATAAATATAACAGCAATTTTTTTTTATGGTTTTGACAATGTAATCAAACTTTTTTACATTTTGAAAATTAGCCTGTAAATTTGCAAAATTGTAGATAAGACTATATCATTAGTTATGATCTGGTTGTGCTGTAGTTGGTGGTGAAAGGAAAAGGGTTGAAATGCTATCAGAATGAATTAGAATAGCATCCATCCTTCTAATGGAACACAGTGTTCAGAAAAGAAACATATGATTGTATTACTGTCCAAGAAAAATATCATGACAAATGGGAAAAGGTGTCAGAGAAGCACTCAAAAGTGTGATATAGTTGTAAATAATAGGAAATACTTTATTTGGATGTATTGCTGTTAAAATGAAGTTTTGGATATGTTGGCTAATAAAGATTGGTTTTCTTAATCCATGGGTGTTGACAAGCCTGGCCTTTAAAGAGAAATTTCATTCTTCAAGTTTGCTGTTTTGCAAAAGACCAGAGTTCACATTGTGAAGAGGTTGGGTATTCAGCTTCTGGAATAGAGGGGAAGCCTCTTTCCTCACAGTAGGAGCCTCCATTGGCTGAACAAATACAGCATGATAGATTCATAGACTCTAAGGTCAGAAGGGACCAATATGATCATCTAGTCCGACCTCCTGCACAATGCAGGCCTCAAAACTTCACCTACTTACTCCTGTAATGAACCTCTAACCTATGACTGAGTTATTAAAGTCCTCAAATCATGATATGAAAACTTTAAGATACAGAGAATCCACCAGCAAGTGAACCATGCCTCATGCTACAGAGGAAGGTGAAAACCCCCCAGAGCCCAGGCCAATCTGCCCTGGGGGAAAATTCCTTCCTGACCCCAAATATGGCGATAAAGTAAACCCTGGGCCTTGTTTAGTCTCTTGAGTCACAGGAAAATAAACTAAAGGGAAGTTGTATGGATCAAAAGTAGGTTTTTATGGAACCTCCTAGGTATTCCTTGGACTCCTTGTTACCAAGGTGCTGGAATTCATACCTTAACCCATCTCTACATCACTCTAGGTAAAGAAAGTGAAAAGCAAGCTAGGTAGCAGCCATTCAGGATTGACAAAGACTCTGCTATTGGTGAAGGAGGCCAGATTTATAACATAATATAATTGATACATTTTATGGAATTTTTGCTAATGACTTCTCTGGAGCCAGGATTTTACACTGTATGTTCAGATAAAAACCGGTAGGCTGCAGTAGTAGGACAGTATGTTGACAGATGTCAGCGGTATCCCTGGATTACATGGTTCCTTTTTTAAGGCACCTACATTCTCATATGATTTTTTTTGAATGTCCATATTAGTGTTGCTCATCAACTGCTCATCGCCTTAACCAGGAAGTGATTCAGAATCCCTTAGACTTGAATCCAGATTTTGGCTTACTGAGAATTGTTCCCTTAATGGGCATCAGCTTATTTTGAAAACAAATATTCTTTCAAATGTGGTGTCCAGGAGCATGGATAGCTTGCATGGCAGTCTGTATGCAGGGACCTTTTTTAGGTAAGCAGGTCTGAAAAACCAGAGATCCTTGCCCAGAGCCCCTCTGTGCTCCTGTCACCGAACAGTCTTATGGTGATTTTATTTATTTATTTTTGGTAGCTAAGCAGAGCAGTTTTAAGGGTCTCTGATTTCAGTTTAAACTGTATTTTGCTCCTGTATTCATGGAAAGTTACAGTAGAAAGGTTTTTTGTTTTTGTTTTTTCTCCTCTACATCTCTAGGGTTCTGGGCTCCATTTCACAATTGGCTCTAAGCTCCTTTCAGTTGTTTATAAAAGCATTGCACCAGGAGATGAAAGAAAATCTCTTCCATCATTGGACATCAGCAGTAAGCGACTGGCTGATGGACTCCTGCAGTTGGCCTTTGCTTTTGGTGGGCAGGTAGGAGGATCATGTCTTGTGGTGTGGTGATGTGCTGTCTGTTTCTGTAGTGTTGGGTTCTGGCACATTTCCTATTCTGATAGTTAATGTTATCTGTGCTGTTTTCAAGAACATTGTGGAAGAAACCGGTCCACTTTTTCTGTAATGTGTTTTTGGGTCAGAAAGTGATGTATGTGTTTAGAGTACTGAATTTATAAGCACACAATACTTCCACTTCAGAAACCAAAGTTTGGCCAGGGCCACGTGCTAGTGACAAAGGTAAATCATGGATCCTTGAATATGGGAAATACTGTGACACTATTCTGGGGTTTGTAAATATACATACAACTATTGAGAAGGGAGCTATAAAATTGCTGTTCTTGATTTTGTAGGAGACTAGTGATACTTAATGATTTCAGTACTCTTGAACTGACTTTCTCTTCTTGTGTCAATTCCCACAGTCTGAAGAACTAGTAAGTCTCCTGTTGAACACAGTGGTACTATCTGTGCCGCTGTCAGGAACATCAGAGAGGAGTCTGATCAGCTTCTCCCATGGAGAGTATTTCTACAGTTTGTTTTCAGAAACTATTAATCGAGAACTGCTGAAAAACCTGGATGTGGTCATACTTCAACTTATGAAATCGTCTGTGGACAACCCTAAAATGGTACTGTACTTTTTTCTTTAAAAGGACACAGTTGAAAATGTCATATCATCTCTAGTTATAAGAAACACCCAAGATGACTATAAGTGAAAGATTAGGGGTTGTGGATGTTAAATTTCCTTTTTTCAGTGTTTCACTTTGTTGTGCAGTCAGTTTCTCTGCTTCGTTGAGATTCATTGGTACTCCCTATCTCATGCACTGAAGCAAGATGGCATAATTCCCAAGCATGTACTCTCATACGCATGCTCTTCTCCAGGCCCCTTTAAAGAGTGTCTACTGGTTAAAGGGAGTTTATTGGTAATACAGCAGCAGAGTTGATGTTTCTAACACTGGAGTCAAGAGAATGTCTTTCTCAGTTGCCTGCCCAGGGCTAGGGACAACAGGAGCCCATGGAAGATGGGGACCTGCCTTCTTGGCCTGGGTAGGGATCCAGGGAATGCAGCAACTGAAACCCTGAAGAGCTGTGGCCTCTGCATGGGATCAAGGGGAGAGGTGTTTCTTGGGACTTCTCTGCTGGTCCTTGCAGGAATTTAGAAGTTGGGAGGCCTTATTTCAATATTGCTGCTAAAGAACCCAGCAGAGAGATGTGAGAGGAGAAGGGTCAAACATGTCTGACAGTGTTGCTCTTGAGCCCGCTTGATCTCCGTTGCAGAACAATTCAGCAAGGAGTTAGATACCCCACTTTAAAATTATTAAAAGCTATTTTAAAAAATAGTCTGGACATGCCATTTAAAAGGTGTTCTGTCTCAGATAATTGAAAAATAATCAAGCTGGTGGCATCACTTGAAATAGTTTCCACTGTCATTAAACATGATGTGATTTTTTTTTTTTTTAATGGCTGGCACTTGCATGTTGCTGATTCTCCAGTGTGCTGTGTGTGCAGAGCCATAACAGCTGTTAATCTGAAAAAAGGATCTCATGTCTAACTGAGTTCTAAATATTCACATTCACAGTTGTAGCTGGCAGCTGACATACTCTACAGTAGCTACTTTTTAAATTCTCGACCTTGTTTATTTTGCAAACTTCTTGCAACTGGTTCATGTGCTGGAGGTCAGGCAGGCCTGGTCACATTAATTATTTTCCAAAACCACATTCCCTCCTTCTCCTCTGCTGGAACTTGGAGATTTTTTTTCAAGTTGATGAGAACTTTCTTTCACAGTGTTATGTCCTCACTTTTGAGGATCTGGGAAGAAAATACCCAGAGTTTATAACTATACTATTCTACATCTGGTGGAATCCAAGTATAGTGATTATGTTCTCAAATGTGCAGGTAATCCTTGCAGAGTAGGATGCAAAGTTCAGGTATAGGATTTTGTGCTTTTGTTTTATTCTCTGGTCATCTCATTTAGAAAAATTCTCTGTTTATGAAAATGTGATCCCATTCTATTACACTCTCTGTCTTGGATTGCAACATTGAAAGGGAAGAGTGAAATATGCTTGACAGTTAGCATGCATGAAACACCTTTATTCTTGGCTTCTTTGTGTATTTGCCCTCAGAGATGTGCTTTGATTTTATTTGGGGTTTAGCTGTCAGTCTCCCAAACTAGTGATGCTTTATTGTTTGTAATCATCAACCTTAATGATCACATCTTATGATTACATCAAATTATATGTTGCAGTGTATGGAATACATGGAATTTTTATTTTGTCTTCATTTCAGGTTGGCACCATCCTGAATGGTATGTTAGATCAAAGCTTTAGAGAGCGTTCTGTACGCAAGCAACAGGGAATGAAGCTGGTGTCTGCAGTACTGAGAAATTGGATGAGACTTGACAGCTGGTGGGCCAAAGATTCTGCTCCAGAGAGCAAAATGGCTGTTTTGACCCTGTTGGCTAAAGTTCTGCAGGTATATGTTGTTTCTGGTAAAGTCAAAGCCACTTTCACAGCACTCTGTAAGATCTTGCCCCATCTTGGAAGAGTGGCAGTGTTAGTTTTTGGAGGCTTACTTTAGAGAATTTCTTTTTTTACCTTTTATTGCTAGTTGGAGAATTTTAATGTTTTGTGAATAATCAGTACTAAAAAATTTTTAAAAATCAAATAAACAGGTTTTGGCAGGCAGAATTCTTGATTTCACCTTCCATTTTTACTCCTGTGTCTGATGTTTTTGCTTGCCTTCTCCTTCATGAGAAGAGATACCAACTGAAGGAGTAACCAAGCAGTTCTGACAACATACTGCCTATTTCACTGGCAGCTGGACAGTTTTTTTTGAAGGGGCTATCTCTAAATCAAACCATTTCAGAAAATTATTCTGTTTGGAAGAACTGTAACTTCTTTGCCTGTCCATTTCCTCCCCGTGTTTGAGACTCCCCCCTCAGCCCCACTCTGTTCACATCTTCAAGACAGCTCCATAGCAGCTTGCTTTTTTGACATTCTGTAAACCCATGCAAAATATCTAGGAAAAGTGTCTTTCTATTCCTCTTTTCTTTCTATTTTCATACAGTAAAGTTGAGGTTTATTAATGGGGGTGTGTATGAAGAGTACCGTGTGGGTTGTCTTAATGGCTTAGCTGATAACAGTGCAATGATCATAGAATCATAGAAACTAGAAGGGACCATGAGAGGTCATCGAGTCCAGTCCCCCGCATTCATGGCAGGAGGGGACCAAGTACCTCTTAAACCATCCCTAACAGGTGCTTGTCTAACCTGCTCTTAAAGACTTCCAATAATGGAGATTCCACAACCTGCCTAGGCAACTTATTCCAGTGGTTAATCGCCCTGACAGGAATTTTTTCTTAATGTCCAACCTAAACCTCTCTTGCCATAAATTTAAGCCCATTCTTGTCCTATCATTGACGGTTTAAGGAGAACAATTTTTCTCCCTCCTCCTCATGGCAACCTTTTAGTTACTTGAAAACTGTTATCATATCCCGTCTCAGTCTCCTCTTTTCCAGACTAAAAACACCCAGCTCTTTCAATCTTCCCTCATAAGTCAAGTGTTCCAGATCTTGAATCATTCTTGTTGCTCTTCTCTAGACTTTCTCCAATTTGTCCACATCTTTCCTAAAATGTGGCACCCAGAACTGGACACTTCTCTCTATTGAATTCCATCCTATTAACTTCAGACCATTTCACCAGTTTGTCCAGATCATTCTGAATTGTGATCCTATTCTCCAAAGCATTGAACAGAACCGGACCCAGAACCGATCCCTTCGGTACCCCTCTTGTTATGCCCTTCCAGCATGATTGTGAACCGTTGATAATGACTCTCTGGGAGTGGTTATCCAACCAGTTTTGCATCCATCTTATTGCATCCATCCATGTTGTATTTCCCTAGTTTGTTAATGAGAAGATGATGCGAGACTATCAAAAGCCTTACTAAAGTCTACATATACCACATCTACAGTTTCCCCTCTATCCAGAAGGCTTGTTACCCTGTCATAGAAAGCTGTCAGGTTGGTTTGACATGATTTGTTCTTGACAAATCCATGCTGACTATCAGTTAACACCTTATTCTCTTCTAGATGTTTGCTAATTGATTCCTTAATTATTTGCTCCATTATTTTTCCTGGTGCTCAGGTTAAACTGACTGGTCCATAATTCCCTGGGTTATCCTTGTTTCCTTTTTGTAGATGGGCAGTCTGTTTGCTGTATTCTAGTCCTCTGGGACCTCTCCTGTCTTCCATGATTTCCATCATAGTATTTCAGACTTTTGGGAGTGAGGGACTTAATTTTTTTTTTTCATTGGCCTGGAAGGGTCACAACACATGATTCTGTTTGTGATGAGTGGGAGCTATTAGATCCTCACTAATAACACATGAAAACCAAAGCTGCCTCATGTACATCAGCTGTCTAATAAAATAAACTCCAGAAAGGATGATTCTTATGAAACTATGGACAAAAATCATGGAAACTGTATCAACACAGAGATTCTTTTAATATACTCAGAGTTTTTAAATTTTAATTGTTTTTTTTCCTCTCCAGATTGATTCGTCAGTGTCTTTTAATACAAATCACGAGGCTTTCTCTGCCGTGTTCACCACTTACACCAACCTGCTTATTGATCAAAATTTAGGTCTAAATCTAAAGGTAAAATGTTGTGTTTTAATTTTTTTTTTCCCCAAGTTTGAATGCTAGCCCAACTTACAGGTAAAAACCAGTTTCATTGGGTTACATTTCTAAGGGTACCTTTCTCTTGCTTTTCATAATAACAAATTTCCTTTTCTCCTTAGTTTCTGATAGATGTGTAAACATCAGCAAGCTAAATATCCCAAATTTAATATGTTCATCATTTTTAGATGGTACATTGTTCTGTCTTCTTTGGTTTTTCTTCTCTTCTTGATCATATAGTTTTAGCAAAAGTCAATAATAGGGAGATATTGATGTAGTTATAAACTTTCTTTAAAATGTAAGAGGAAATGTAGTGCTCAAAAGTGAAATGGTGTCCCTGATCAAACTATCTGTAAGGATTAAACCTGGGACCTCTCTGTATAGAAGCGTTAGCTTCCTACTGCTTGAGCTAAATACAAAACATAAATTTCTGTATGTAGCCTAGACACTAGAGGGGGGGGAAAGAACCACACTGTTAGCATGTAGTACAAAAGATGCTGGACTGAGAGCTCTTTGCCTACAAAATAAGTACAGTATGGTTATGCCGTGCCAATGTGCATCTGCCCTGAATTAGACTGTCTACTCTGATGATTGCCTGTATGTTCATATTCAGCTGAATTTGAAGTTTCTGTAGTGGCTACAACTGTATTAGTGCTTTATTAGTGCTGGTTTTCTCTAATAGTCCATTTTCTAGTGATACCTGTCTACTGAGACATATTCATTATGTACCTCATCCATGAAATAATCATTGGAGGGCTATTTTTGGTCATTACTGATCAGGGCTTGATTTTGAACCAACATCTTAATATACGGAAGACTGCATATAAACTCATTATCACCATCTGAACTATCTACTCACTCAACACTGCTACTGAGGAGTAACTTGTAGTTTTTTCAGTCTGAGCCATAGTTGGAAAGTGAAAAGGTTTTTCTCATTTGAAATAACCTTTGTTTACTTTAGAGTCAAGCAGTGATTATTCTTCCATTCTTCACTAATTTGACTGGAGAAAGGCTTAATGAGCTTAAGAATGCTCTTGACCAACTTGTGGCTTTCAATTTCCCCATGAAGTCTGATGAGTTTCCCAAGGGAACCCTGAGATATAATAATTATGTGGACTGCACTAAAAAGGTCAGTACTGCACTGTATTTACTCTGTGTAATTAAAAATGCAAGTGAATTTGTATGCAGAAACAATGCAGTTTATCAGTATATTTTTCATCATTGACATGACAGAATTGTTCACCAGTTTGTCTTAATTTATTCCAAACATCAGAAATTAGCAGTAAGGTTTAAAGCATAGGACCTGTGTTAATTCAATTTGAAGATAAGCAGTATGCCCTATTTAAGCTAATGCAGTTGTCAGATTACTATCTTTAAGAATATGTTGTTTCTGTATTAGGGCAGATCTAAATCATGTTCCCCATGGGCTAGACTGTGGCTATTGAACCACATCCCTCTGTAATGCAGGTACAGTGCGGAAAAGAGCAAAGGAGAGGCACAATCTCTTCTTGGGCTGCTTCTTCCACCCGTGATAGTGAACATTTTGTTCCATACATCCATAAAGTTAAGCAAATTGCTGTCCCCAGAGTAATAGTTTCATCCACGGTCCCATGTCCAAAGTGCAGGAAAAAAGAAAAAAAACCTCTTGAATTAAGAGGCTCTCTGATAGCTGCTACACACCCTAATCCACACAGGAAAATGGTTTTCTGTATCACTGATTACTTTTATGAAAGATTCTCTTTCCTGTCAAATGAAAGTATATGAAATAAATACACTGTAAGCATAGTCCAGAGCATCTGTTGCTAGCCATTGTTATAAACAGGATACGAGGTCAAATTGACCATTGATCCAGTATGGGCAGCTCTCATATTCTCTTTTTTCTGCATTTTTTTTGTCCAGTTTCTGGATGCACTTGAATTATCCCAGAGTCCTATGTTGTTACAATTGATGACAGAAATCCTCTGTAGGGACCACAGACACTTTATGGAGGACTTGTTTCAAATCAGTTTCAAAAGAATTTCTAGAAGGTAAGCTTGGACTGTCATGTCTTGTTTTTCTGTGAAGCTTTGATGAAGAACTGTATTTTTTGTTATGCAGACCATTATGGTGTTGAGCATTATATTTCCAGATGCACTTTTTAGGAAATAACTTACCTCTTTCTTCCAGATCTATCTTGAGCAATTACATTTCCTCCTGAAATTCCCTGAAAGTATTTTAATCAATATTTCCTGTAAAACACAACTAAATGTGTTCTGATTTCCAAATGACGTATCGGAACAAGTTTTGCAAAGCCTTCACAGCTCAGTCTCTTCTAATACAGTGCAAATCAACATGGTAATCTTAGAAATCGTGAACTTGGGGATGTTCAGTTGATTTTGCACGTGCATATTTAACAGTTAATATTTTTCATAAATAACTGTTGTGAAGATAACTAATAATTATTTTGTGCAACCCTTTTAAAACACAGTATGCACATTTATGGGGGTGTGAGTATTACCAGGACAGTAAAACAGAATTATTTACAAAAAAAATGTGGTATTCAGAAGAGTGTGTATGTAAGCTTACATCCTCATTGAGAGTGTTTAAGGCTTCCTCACTTGCAGTCTTCGTTTATGTCCAGGTTTCAGTTTTGTACATTTAGTTTGATATAATTATCCAGGATAACAGACAGCATATGGCAAAACAACATCACGGGCAGGCCAAAATTAGTCTTGAAATAGATGCTGGAAAGTGATCAACCCTCCTCCTTTCCTTCCTCTTTCGAGTTGAAGGATCTCTCTTCACTTGTCCAGGAAGCAAGAGACCAAATGAAGCACAACTGCAATCTGGCTGACTCTTGAAAAGCTGTCTGTTTCCAAGAATCCTAGTTTTCTTTCTTTGCGAATGGTGCTGCTCTCATTGAAGTCAACAGCAAAATTCCTCTTCACTTTGGTGGGGGCATGAATGAACTTGATTTCTTTTTTCTTGCCATCTGCTTATCACATTTCTAGGTGAAGTTCTGTATGTAATATAAAAGATATAACTGAGTTTTTAATATACATAGAGGACCAGATTCTAAATACCTAGATGTTCAATACTGATAGCTAAGCATATCTTGAAAAATCTTATACTGCTTTTGCTTAGTTAGGTCACCAAAGTATGTTTGGGCAGCTAACCCCTCATTTCCAGGGATCAGACTGCCATATTTGAGCTCTCTGTATGCTTCTTGTTGATGCTAATGCCATTGTTTACTTGAAGGCTGCTTCTGAAAAATTAAATAAAACTGTACAGGAGAATATCAATTCTGTTAAATATTTCAAAGAATTATCTACAAGCAGCTTTTTATGTCTAGCGTAGATATAAATAGCAGTGTAGATGATGAGGCACTGCTTAGGCAAATAAAGACACACTTGGAGCCTATATATACGTACCTTTCCTTGGTATATACCTATGTGAGTCTCTACAACCCAACCAAAGCCTTCTCCATCTATGTATGTACCATAATCACTGCTATTTTTCCAGCCTTTCTCCACTACAGGAAGAGACTCTGGCCCAAGTGGAAGCAACAGAGAAGTGCTAAAGCCTTTCCCTGTTGCCCCCCCATCAGAGCTTTTCATTGACACATATAACTACACACAGTGGCTTGGACAGAGCCTTCTTTTCAGTGAGGCATGTACCCTACATGCTGCTGACAATGGTGTGCAGTATATATGTAGCCAAAGAGCAGAATGGCAAAAAGCACATCTAGAAACATCTGGGTTTTCCACTGTGGTACCCCACCAAGTGCTGATAGCTTTACTTACCATGTGAGATCAGCTTAGATCAGGTTGATATGACTGCTGAGGAGGATCAAAAAGTAAATGTCGTAGAGTTTAAATTTTAAAGAGAAATTTCATAAGGACTTCTTCACCTAAAATTCTCATCCTACCTAGGAGTGGCTGTGAAAAACAGGTGGTACTGTTAGATACCGTGCACAAAATGTTCCAGAGTGAAGCCCTTCTCTCAAATGCCACCCGCCAAGCCTTTGTGGATCGCTCTTTGCTTACTCTCTTGTTGCACTGTAGCCTGGATGCACTGAAAGAATTCTTTAGCAAGATTGTTTCGGAAGCCATGGATACACTAAAGACCAGATTTACAAAGGTGAGCTTCATTTATTCTTTAATGTTGGAACAAATCCTCTAAAATGCCAGTATTGTTTGTGATATGTTAAATACTATATTTTTCTTAATTCTAATACAACATTACAGTAAAGATTATTTTTTTCCCACTTCTGAATACATAACAGAGCACAAATTAGCTCATCACTTGGAGTCTTTCCATTGACTTTAATATGTGTTGAATCTGGCCTGAACATGTTGTTGTTGTTGTTGTGAAGTTAATATACAGTAAACATACCTGTTGCTTATGAAAAGAGTGAAGAAATATCATCTGTGAATATCCAGGGAGATTTAAGTTCCTATCAAAAGCAAAACTCTGCACTGACCTTACCCGGGATGCACGTGTAATCTATATCTATACATCTATAAGATGTATTGTATTACTGTACTCTAAGTGGTTTAAACTTGTACATTAATATGAAATTATGGGGATGGCTCTGTCCTATTTTGACTATAGAAAAATGTTAGTATTTCATGTGGTCAATAATATTTACTTTTTAATTGTAAAAAACAAAAAAAATCCTTGCTGTGTTTATTTAACAATACCAAAATGCCAACCATCCTAGGGTGAAACTCCCATTGACTTCTTTGCAGCCAGGATTTTACCCCTGTACCTATTTCATATTACCCTATCAATGTCCTATTTTTTAAAAAAGCCCTAAATACATACATAAAGGAAGGCTCATTACAAGATACCTTGTCCAATAAAGATTTTTAATAATTTTTGTACTTGTATAATGCATCTCAACCAAAAATCTGAGTGCGTTACAGATTTTGAAATAAGATGCCCAACACCCGTATGAGGTAGGGAAGTACTGTTCTTCCCCTTTCACAGAAGGGGATATGGGCACCGAGGTGGTGACTTGTCCAGAGTCTGAGATATCTATAGTACAGATGGAAATAGAACCTTATTCTTTTGTTTCCAAGTCTTGTATTTCTGCATTTATTTGTTCCTGCACTGCTGTGTACTGCTGCTGCATTTTTTCAAAACATTTTTATTATAATTGTTAAATATTGCATGCACTCTATAAATATGCTTGCAAAATCTTCCAAGAAATATTTCTTAAAGGTGCATTTGTTACATTTTAAATTACAGTTGACCTTTTATTGTATTCTCATGAAAGTTAGTAGCTAGATGTTTTATTTTAACGTTATAGAGTGAATAGATGTTTGATATGAAGCTTTAGTTTTACTATCTGGAAAGAAATCAAAAACTATTCAGTAGAAACTAGACTAAATTGGGAGATACGTTGAAAGGACAAAAGCTAACTGTTCTTTTTCTCTGTGCATGTTTTGTTTTTAGTCAAATGAATCTGCTTTTGATATACAAGTTACCAAGAAAACGGGGTATTATAAGATTCTGGAAGTTATGTACTCCCGTCTCTCAAAAGAGGATGTTTACTCCAAGGAATCTAGAATTAACCAGGCTTACCATGGCTCCACAGATGTAGAAGGAAATGAACTTACCAAGACACTAATAAAGTAAGACTTTCTCACTTGTTCCACAGATTTCTTTGCCACCAGTTAGTCTTGAGTGGCAGGCTTTTTAATAAGTATGCAGTTAAAACCAAAGGTTCATCACATCCAGGGAAAAATTTAAGTTGAAAACTAAGGTGTGGTTTAAACGATAGCACAAGGTGTTGAACAGAATTTATTCCTGGATATAATAACATTTAGATATCGAAACTGGAGTACTTTCCATGAGAGTCGGTACCACTTTTTTCCTTGGTATGTGTGGTGGTAATTGGTGCTTTTGGGTTGGTTTGGGTTTTTTTTTGTTGTTTTGTTTTTGTTTTGTGGACGTTGGGTTTTTTTAATGAAAACTGAGACTCAGCATCTTGCAGGGTATTTCCCTTATATTTTATTCTGGCTTATCAATGAGAGGTACTATAGATCTTTTGTATAGTTGTGCTGATCGATAATGTAGCCAGCCTGGCCTGTTTGCACACCATTTCCTATAGAAGACATATGTGAAAATTTCGTATAGGGATTGAGAACTTGTCTTTGAAAGGTCCTCTCACTCTCATTTCAATTTGTCAGCGGTTTAGCCAAGCTCTGGGGATCACTGTGAAAATACCAGCTAATGTTGTCTTCAGTAGTGCTGCTGATTCCATTTTAATAAAATATTACTGTGAAAAGACTTAAATACAAATGAATATTTAAGATGGTGCACTTCAGGTATGATTAGGCCATGCTATGGTCCTGCTACAAAGCCTGTGGAAGTCTTTCTGTTGATTTCATTGTCCTTTGGATTGGGCTTTATATGGCCTTCTAAAAGGGATTTTGACAATGTTTTCTGATGTTTTGTTTTAAGGTCATGCTATGATGCATTTACAGAAAACATGGCAGGTGAGAGTCAGCTGTTAGAGAAGAGGAGACAGTACCACTGCGCTGCATATAACTGTGCCATTGCTGTCATCTGTTGTGTTTTCAGTGAAAGTAAATTCTACCAAGGCTTTCTCTTCACAGAAAAACCAGAAAAGGTGAGATCTAAAGAGGAGGCTGTTGTCATGTCAAAGGTCTGAAGGGTTCCTACTAAATATTGAACGGTAGCTGAAAGTTTGGACTTTGAACCTAAGAATAGACTCTATATAATACAAATTGCTATGTAAGAAACTGACGAGAGGAAACAAGCAGAGATGTTATTCTTCCACTCTTCTTTGCACTGATTAGGCCTCAGCTGGGGTATTGTGTCCAGTTCTGGGTGTGGCATTTCAGGAAAGATGTGGCCAAATTGGACACAGTTCAGAGAAGAGTAACAAAAATGAAGAAGGGTCTAGAACAGTGGTTCCCAACCTTTTTGGCTCGAGGGCCACAAATCTAATTTTTACAACTCTGAAGGGCCACCAGTCTATTTAATTAAAAATGAATTAATTAAATTTAAAGTTTTACTTAAAATTAATTTATTAAAATGTAATTAATTATTTTTAATTAAATAGACTGGTGGTCCTTCAGGTTTGTAAAAATTATATTTTTGGCCCTTGAACCAAAAAGGTTTTTTAAAAATGTAAAAGGGGGGGTTTTTGCCCCCCCCCCCCCCCCCAAGGGCTGGATGCCCATGAATACCTGGAACCTCCCCTGCTTCCAGGCTGGGCCCCAACAGGCCCCGAAGGAACTGGGCTGGGCTCTCTCCCCCAGCACTTATGCTGCGGCTCTCACACAAGCCCGGATCTGGGCAGAAGTGAGTCCCCTTCACTCCACTTCCCAGCGTATGGGAGAGGCAGTGCCGGGCCCCGCTCAGCTCGAACCAGCCCCAGCGCAGCACTTCCTGCAGGCCAGCTCCAGTTTGGGTCCCTCCCCCCACCAGTGTGTCCTGCCCCGTTCAGGGACCAGGAAAGGGCACCCCCTCTGGGGCCTCACCTGGACAGCGCCTGTTTGGCCATGGCTTTCGCCCAGCCCAGCTCCATCCAGCAGGCTCCATTCCTGGCTCCTCCTGGCTGGCGCCTTCCTCCCTCCTTGCCAGAGGCCCCCGTGTTGCTGCCTGGCTGGAGACAGCTCAGTGCTGGAGGAGGGAACGAGGGAGGTGCGTGGCCGCAGCCCAGCTCACGGCGAGGACCGGGCGGGTGCAGGGGCCTGACAGCTTTCTAGTACATAGAAGGTTGTTACAACAAGAAGGGGGGGAAATTGTTCTCATTAACCTCTGAGGATAGGACAAGAAACAATAGGTTTAAACTGCAGTAAGGAAGGTTTAGCTTGGACATTAGGAAAAAATCCTAACTATCAGAGTAGCTGAAGACTGGAAAAAGTTGCCTAGGGAGGTTGTGGAATCTGCTTTATTGGAGACTTTTAAGAGCAAATTAGACAAATACATGTCAGGAATGGTCTAGAATGGTACTTAGTCCTGCCTTTAGTGCGAGGGACTAGACTAGAAGACCTCTGAGGGTCCCTTCCAGTCCTATGATTCTGTGTAGATGTCTTCATTTGATCCTGCATGGCAATTGAATCATTTTTGTCATACTGTTGGGTCAGAGTACACTAACAATACATGTGATCTCTCTATTCTATCTCAAATAATCAGTAGAGTCCTGCAAATCCACAGATATCCGCATTATATCCACGGATATCTGCATCTGCAACACGGATATCCGGGGACCATTTCTTGCAGATGCAGATTGGATGCGGATCCACATATTTGTATCCGCGCAGGGCTCTAATAATCAGTATTTTTTTGTGGAAAGTGCTTAAGCATTACAAAAGCCTTCCAACCATTTGAAATATACGTGAATAAAAGATTGTTACAGAGTTGTGTGTACCTTTTCAAGGTAACTAGTTGCTTAACTTGTTCTTAGATGTGTGCATAATGGTAACTTCTATAAATTAGTAGTGTTTTGAAACACTGTCCCTTATCATTTTACATGGTAACTTGAAATATACTGTTTTATTTTTAATAAAAATAAAATTTTGCTACTACCCCAGCTATTGTTTACAAGCATTAATTTTTAAATTTCCATATCTTCTTTGGTTCACAGAACTTGTTTATTTTTGAAAACTTGTTAGATCTGAAGCACCAATATTCATTTCCTGTTGAAGTTGAGGTGAGGAGTAGTTCTGTACTTTATTGTAATATAGTGAAGATATTAATTGCTTTTAACTCTGAGTAATCATTGAATTGTGTGTTACATAATTATGCATAGAGAAATGATGCCATCTGAAAGCATATAAAATACAAATGGAGACCTCTAACCCTGGAGATTATTACATAGTTTGCATAGTAAAATTACAAATGCAAGGAATGAAAACTTTGATTTACAAATTTAATGTATTGTTTTGGCAGACTTATTTCAAAGATTGATGATTACTAATGTCATTAGTTCAACTGATCTGATTTGGTAGCACTGATTATTAGCATTTATAAGTTGGAGCTCCTGTTAATTTTAAATAGCTTTAACCCCCCTCCTCCCCCCCACACACACCTTGGTGAAAAAGTTATGTTATAAATAAAAGTTCTGTAGCATTTGCTAGGTAATAAATATAATTCTCTAAGTAGATCTTTTGTAAAAGATACTCAAAATAGAACTCTAATTTTTATCAGCTAGGTGTTGTTTTTTTCAAAAGCACATTTAATTCCAAAGCTCTTTTTTTTTTTTTTTTTATTCTAGGTGCCTATGGAAAAGAGGAAAAGGTATATTACTATTAGGAAGGAAGCCAGGGAAGCGATAAATGGGGAGTCAGGTATGACATTAATTTCTAACTATTAAAAAGTGCCACTCTTCCTTAAACATATAGTTCACCACTGCACTTACATGGAATGTGCTGATATTAGTAGAGCTGCATCTGGAAAAGCTAATAACCATGTCTAAACTGCAGCTGACTCTGCAGGTGGCAGTGATTATGCAACTTCTGACTTCATGGAGCCCTGAAGTTATTTTCTTAAGTAATTAGAATGGGACCATATAAAGTATAATTTTCTTCCATTTTCTCAACAACCTCCAGCAGACAGATAACTGTATAAGAATTGCTGACTGTCATGCATTTTTGCTTTTTGACATATTTGTTAAATGGTTTCCAAACATTTTCCCACTCCAGTGTATCTAAGTTTTCTGGGCAAGTAATCAATTCTGTGCCTTTCTAATGACATTAAAGCGCAAGAAACTTTGAATTGCTACTAGATATTAATGTGTAGAAAATTCATTGCATCTGTGTAGAAATTTTACAAAAAAGACAAATTTATCATACTAACAAGCCTGTGTCTTTACTTACAATGAAACCTGGACAAGAGGCCACCTTTATAAAAGTGCCACTGATGTGCTCAATACTGGGCCAGATGCAAATAACAGAAACTGGACTTGGTCTAACTTTCATTAAACTACCACTTTGATTAAGCAACAGGGTTTTTGTTTTGGTCATTTTCTTTACTTGTCCTTGAAGACAGCTTCTACTCTAATTAGTGTTGTGATTAACAATACATTCATTTTCTTGTTTAGATGAGCCTCAGTATTTGCCTTCTGCATCATATATGGTAGACAGCAGTCTGAGTGAGGAAATGAGCCAATTTGATTTCTCAACTGGAGTCCAGAGTTTTTCTTATAGCTCACAAGACCCTACAGCTACTGGTATACACTTCAGGAGAAAGGTGATTGAAAGCTTGTATTGTGTGGAGGAACAACTAGTGTGTCAGTTTTCTAAACCTCTCCCTAAACTTACACATTAACTAGAAGAGCAAGCTTCATATCTACATGTTGTACTGAGAAAGATAAAAGATTCAATGGGAGTAAACATTGGAGATGGGTTGTCTTTATATGTCAGTTCCTCCTTTAATGGAAGGCTTGAGGCAAGTGTTTTTGCCATCAACATAGGTCCCTCTGCTCTGTGTCCAAACATAATCTTTTAATTTGAAGGGGAAGACTTGTTCCACTAAGACAACTTGCATTGTTGAAGACAAGATTCAACTATCATTACAGAGTTACTAATCACTGACTCTAATTACAAAGAAAAGTCAGTCACTAAAATATTTTTAGAAGCATCTTAAATATAATATTGGGTAAAGGGTGACTGTCAACTTTACTTTTCTGAATTTGACTACATTTAAACTGGATATACGTTTTACATCTGCACCTCAAGTTCCCCTGCCATTTTTGTTTGTCAGTTTCTTATTTCACATCTTCTGCTCTACTGTTACTCTGTGAAAGATCTACAGAACCTGCATAGGAAAATGACTGAATGACTATGGAGGGGAAACACTGAGCCTGGCCAAATGGTATCAGATGCACACAAAAAACTGAACAGACAGAACCACTTTCTTGTAGTTATATCGAGTCTTATGTGTTGGTTGGGGCAGTATGTTCCAGTATAAGCATGACTAAAAGTTGACATTGACCTTTTAACACTTAATCAGGCAGGAGGTTGCCATGTTGAAAGTAAGATTGAAAGTGTCATTTAAAAACATTGCACATCCAAGTACAATAGGTGTTTAAGGTAAGATCTATCAAAATAATCATAATTTTACCACCTCTTTTCATATTTTAGACTGAGGAGGGTATTTTAACAGTTTTCTTGACTTATTTTTTTTTTTTAGAATATTGTAATAAATAGAACTTGCTATAAGCAACTTCAGTGAATTCCAATTTCTACTTCTTTATAATGATAAAGCTAATTTTTCATTTGTTCTTTACTGTCAAATGACATCTCTTCTGAGAATTATCATGGTTATGGCTGTTCTCACTGGGAAACAGCCTATGAATTTACCAGTGATTAATTCTGTTACAAATAGCTTGACTGGGAGTGAAATTTAGGGAAAATGCATAAAGATCTTGAGTGAGGTATATAGGGGGGTCACTCTGAGCTGTGGAGTTGAATTATAGCTTCTTTGGATGCCAGTTAATTTTTAAATTTCTGATTGATGCCACTGTATTCTTTTGCATATCTGAGTCTGAGTGACATGCAGCTGGCACCCTTGGGCACAGAGATTTGGGGCTGTGCAAAATTAGTTGCTGTGTTTGGAGAGCTTTTGGTTTGAATAACACATTTGATCTATTGCTTGTTTAAATATTGTTTAGTACAATTTTGTTGTTTGTAATACTGTTTGTGTAAGCTTGACCAGAAAATCAGCATGACGAACAGTATAATTATGACTTTTTAAAAAATGATGCATAGAACCTTCATGATTATCTGGCTGTCCTTTTTTAAAACAGGAACCCACAGAATCCATGGATCTAGATGATTTGATGGAGCTGGAAATGGATGAGCTGAATCAGCATGAATGTATGGCTTCTATGACTACCCTTATTAAACATATGCAGAAAAATCAGATCACACCCAAAGTAGAAGAGGTCAGTATTGGTTCATGCTTAGCACTTCTCTTGTTTGAGAGGTTAGTTAACACTGGAATAGATTGCTGAGGCAGATTGAGGAATCCCCGTCATGGCAGGTTTTTAACAACAAATTAGATAAATATCTGCCAGGGATGGCTTAAGTACACTAGGTTGTGACTCAACATGGGGATGGACTGTTTCAGTACTTCTCAGCACTCAGGGGTATATGTACCCTTGCGGGCATGGAAAAGTCTTCCAGGGGGTACATCAGCTCATCTAGATATTTGCCTTGTTTTACAACAAGCTATGTAAAAAGCACTAGTGAAGTCAGGACAAACTAAAATTTCATACAGATAATGACTTGTTTTTACTGCTCTATACACTATATAAGGAAGCACAGGTACAATATTTATATTCTAATTTATTTTATAATTATATGGTAAAAATGAGAAATTGAGCAATTTTTCAGTAATAGTGTGTTGTGACACTTTTTTTGTATTTTCTGTCAGATTTTATAAGCAGGTAGTTTTTAAGTGACTTGAAACTTGGAAGTAGGCAAGACAAATCGGATCCCTGAAAGGGGTACAGTAGTCTGGAAAGATTGAGAGCCACAGACTAGATGACCTCCCAGGATCCCTTCCAAGTTCTATAATTCTATGACTTTTTAACTTTGAGACTGGGGTTACAATAGAAACCTTGTTTTGTAACCTTTGAGGCTAACAGCCCCTATTACAATAGAATAAAATTTATGGTAATCTTGAGTTATGTGGATTTCATGTGACCTATTTAATTTTGATTTCAGGGAATAGTTCCACCAGATCTTCCTCCATGGATGAAGTTTATACATGGCAAATTGGGGAATCCATCAGTTCCACTTAACATTCGGCTCTTCTTAGCAAAACTCATTGTTAATACTGAAGAAGTGAGTGATTTAAAAAAAAAAAAAGTATCATGTTCTCTTTCTTAGTAAAATACCTTAGATTGATGACAGTTTCAGCTATGTAACATTTTCAGAACAAACCCCCTCACCAATTAAACCTTTCTTGGAATCAGCTCCAGTTACTTGATCTATTGAAGAGATTGCATTCCTGGATTATGCTTCAGATGAAAACTATGTGATATTAGTGGTTCAAATGAGTTTTAGGAGCTCCTATGAACCAGAACGCTTGAGCTTTGTACAGTTCTAATTGCAACAAAATATAAATCTCTGTGGTCTCTGTACAAGATCAGTAGTGAGTGTGTGAAAATATTCTTCCTTCCTTCTATTGCAGGTGTAAAATATTTCCATCCTACTTCAGCTAGTCTCTTTAAAGCAAAATGTTCTCCATTCCATTATATCCTAAATGTGAAACCGTTGCAGTTCAATGAATTATCAGTCAACATGGTTTTCAAAATAGTTTTTACCAGTTTGGTGACAAATAGAATAGCAGTTTTTTACATTTAAAAGCTAAATCAATGTGTGTTCATGCATGTACTCACTTGATCATTCATTCTAGATAATTTAGTCTTCTGCCTTCCATGGGTGAGACTTAGTGTATGGAAAGCTAGTAGATGGGCTCCAGTGAAACAAGTCATTTATTGTGCCAATACTAGAGAACTTAACTTCTGAGGGCTTGCACACAGAAATACAAAGGTGGTATGCAATTAATTTATCAGTGGGAAATTTTCTTTAGGAGCTTTTGAAATTGCTAACATTTGGGCTCTATACAATCTTAGGCAAAAACTATACAGAGAAGGCTGTCTCTAAATCTGACTGCCGGAAGTTGGGACTGGTTAGCAAGGGATAGCCCTGTTCTGTTAATTTCCTCTGAAGCATTTAGCAGTGGCCACTGTCTGACTCAATCTGTCCTTTTGTATGTTCTGACATAAAAAATAGCTGTATCTGTAACAATGTGATGCATAAATGTTCCTTGCATAATGGGTTTGCGTAAATGGCTTTTCTTTTTCTCCTAGGTTTTCCGACCTTATGCAAGGCAGTGGCTTGGTCCCTTACTGCAGCTGGTTGTTTCTGGAGATAATGGAGGAGAAGGAATTCATTACATGGTGGTGGAAATAGTAGTTACTTTGCTTTCCTGGACTAGTGTAGCTTCTCCCAAAGTAAGGAAATGTGGAGCACGTTTAATTACAGTAGCCTTTGCTTGTTAGCATCCCATCAGTTGCCAGTAACAAGTTGTTATTATCCAGCAGTTGCTAATAAGCAGAAGGCAGGTTTGTAAGGCAGCAGCTGTGGAAAGAAGTGCTGGGATGTGCCTTCCCTGGCTGTAGCCTTGCAACTTGCCTGTAGGCAGGACAGCAGTGAGGAGTGGGGTTTTTCTGACGATTTTCTGATCTGGGGTGTTCTGTGGGGAGCAGGGGCGCTAGTGCATTGCACTGCACCTCTCCCTGCATTCTCCAGGGATCAGTACTAGCCATGCCTTAGTGCTTCCTTCTCTGGTGCAGTCCTCCAGCAGCAAACACCCTGGGAAACTCAGTGAGAGAGACCATGAAACTCTGGGTTGCAGCCTCCCCTCCACACTACTGTCTTGCATATAACCTCCTTTCCCCTGCCAGTCGACAGCCCTTTACCTCCTGTGTGATCCCTGTGCACAGGTAGATTTCTGATGCTGCTGCTCCAGAAGGAAGCCCTGGGATGGGTTGAGCGGGTTGGTAGTCTGTGGTCAGGCAAGATATAGTGCAGTGCTTCTTTCTTGCATAGCTGCCTGCAGGTGGGGTCTTTCTTCCAAAAAACATTGTATAATAAGTGGCATTCTATTGCCAGTCTCTGAATACTATTGACATTAAAGTCAACGGGATGGGATTGGCTCCCAGCAAAATGTTGCTACTAAATGGATGTTGTTAATATCTGGGTGGCTATTAAGCAACTATCATTTTGGTGATAGTTTTGAAATGAATTCTTAAAATGGTGTGTATATAATGGGATAATATACTTAATTTATCCAGCTTTCCTTCCTCATTGCTACTTATTAACAGTGCTCATTAACCACTGTAAATAATTAGATCTCTTTTTAATAAGAAGCAAGTTTAGTTCACTAATTAAATCAATCTCTCTGGCAATACTGAAACTTTTTCTACATGGGATCCTCCATGTTTTTTCTTGTTGGTCTCCTTATGAACACCTCAAATGATTGAATGCACAAGGCCATAACTTATCTGAGACGTGTATTAATGGACTCAAAAATCTATACCCTGTCATGTCGTCTTGTCATATCTGGACTGATAAGTCTTCAGAACCGGAAAGTTTGTATATCATCATACTTCCCTGCCCCAAAAGAATGATCAGTACTGGTGTAACTTATTAGTCCCTTTTGGACACTGTTTGCTAACTGTAAGCAGATGTCAATAGTGTCACTTGCTGTCACTCTCAAGCCTTGAATGCCCATGGAGTCAGTGTGAAACAATTAAATTACTAGCATAGTTCAGAGCTCTTTTTGTTCAGAATATCACCACGTTCAGTCATCACTGGGATTTGCAGTCTGTTAGACTGAAAACTTAAAGATTGGATGATATCCTTGCCACGCCCAGACCATTGTGAAATCAGCCATCACCACTATTACTCTCTAGCTAATTTGCATTGAACAATTTCATTGGTTGTAAGAGGGAGGTTGAATGGATGGTGGAGTACTTGCTCCAACTGCCATAGTTCTTCTAGTACAGTCTTTATCTAATATTTTCATAAGAAGATGGTCTGACTCTCCTGTTGTCACACCCTGTCACCAGTTAGTAGATCCCTTGATAAAGCAGCTAAAGTTCTGGTGAATTCTGAGCTTGATTTTCCTACAAACTTTTATTGCTGAACATGACTTACTCTGGTGTACCTGATCACAAAGTTATAGTCAGCATTGTGTTAGTGAACATGAGTCTTCAGTCATATTCTAAACAACAAACCAGTTAGAGCATGAAAATATTTTACGCTTTCAGATTAAGAATAAAACTATGGTAGTATGCAGAATTACCATGTTGCTTTTTGCTCCCCTTCATTCTAGGGGAGTATTAAAGATGAGATACTGGCTAACAGATTGCTTGAATTCTTGATGAAGAATGTATTTCACCAGAAAAGAGCAGTGTTCAGGCACAACTTGGAAATTATAAAGACAGCGGTAGAGTGCTGGAAGGAGTGTCTCTCCATACCTTACAGGTAGTAACCTAGTGAATATCTATTTCTCTTCTCAATATGAAAAGAACAGAAGGAAAATGTGAACTGAATTTTGCAGGTGAAAGGGGTTAGCACACTGATTTTTTTGAAGTGTGATAAGAAACAACATGCAGATGATCTGAAGATCGACTCCGTTCACAGGCAGTAGTGAAGTATCTGTTATTCTTCAAGTGGTAATGCTACCTGCTAATTGCTGCTCAATCCAGGTCACTCTATTGGTTTAAAGGTTTTTTTGACCAACTAACCAATTTTTCAAAACAAATCCTCTCATTGCACTGATCAGCTCTCTGTCTCTTCGTGGTAAATTCACCTGCAATGCTGCATTTCTGTTTGCTGTCAACACCAAAATTGTAAACACAACAAACATACAGAACTCATGCTGCAGTGTCCTGAGAGATGAGACATATAATCAGCTGACAGAGCCTAAAGCAGGAGAAACTACTGAGCCATTTTTTTGGTCTGTTCTTGCCCCATTGAGTTAGCTGCTGCTGATGTTTAGTCATTGAAGGTAAAACGCAGAAATCAAAAGACAAAAGTTTTATGGTGGGCAAGAATTTGTGGAAGTTTGCAAACATTTTACACTATATGTACTCGCAATAAAGTATTGTTCATGTTGCCACAGGTCACTTTCCCCAGACATGTGCTGTATCGCATGTATCTTTTTTTAAATCCTTATGCTGCAGGTTAATATTTGAACGGTTTTCTGGTGGAGATCCCAATACAAAGGACAACTCTGTGGGAATTCAGTTGTTAGGGATTGTTCTTGCAAACAGTTTGTCTGCCTATGACCCAAACTGTGAAATCGACAGTGTGAGGTGAGAAACACATCTATTGAGAGAGTTAATTTATTGTTATAAACCTTATAATAAGCTGATCAAGAAGGACATTGGCAGCATGGACGGTAGAATACTCACTTCTCTTTACATCCGATGCTACCCTAAACACATTTATCTAGCTCTAGCCAGTTGCTGCAGCAAATTCTGAAGATATCCTTTTCTTTAGAAGGTGAACTGGTTGGTGAGGGTGTAAATATATCTGCCCTGGGCCCTCTTGTGACCCCTGCTGTCTCTTATTGACCTCTCTGACACACAGGGGAGTCAGGAGTGAACAAAACAGGTATTTGAGGCATTCCAGATCCCACTGTAGCCTAAAATTAAAAGGGGAAGTGCTGCTTAGCCTCAATGTGTTATTTATGGTTATTGGATATTAGCGCAATAGTTCCACAAAGACTACAGTTAAGACTATGAACGCAAGAAGGGAGGGGCAGAGAATAATGCAAGAGATTTAGTTGAGTGATTTTAGTGGAAAATCAAATACAAGGGTGAGTGGATCACAGCTGATTTCATTTGTATACTAGGTACTTTCAGGCTTTGGCCAATAACATGTCCTTAGTAAGATATAAGGAAGTTTATGCAGCTGCAGCAGAAGTGCTGGGACTTGTTCTTCGACACATGGCTGAGAAGGAAAACGTGAGTGTGTTGCATTGTATCTTTTATCATTCATTGTTGTATTAAAGATTTGTTTTATTTATTAATAAAGCTGTGCAAATCTGTGGATATCTGCTTTATAACCACAGATATCTGCGGATATGGATATTCACGGACCATTTTTGCAGATTTCAGAGTCCTGTATGGATACAAAATTTATCCACATCCAATCCATCTGTAAATCTAAACAGAATACACAATTCCAGCTTCAAAATTAGAGAATATATAAATCTAATGAAGCTTCCGCAGAACTTAGGTGGTAGCTGAGGATGCTACAACACAAGGATCAGCATTCAAGACTAATTCAGAACAGGCTGGGAACACCGGTCCTCAATTCTTATCAACCGTCTGTCTTCACAGTGGCAGTGAATGGACTGTCAGGGACTGTGTTCACCTCTTTCTTGCCAGTGGGACTGATGCAGTAGAAGGAAATGTTTCAGATATGAGGGAAGGTGAATAAAATGTGAGAGTTAAGGGTTGTCAGGGCTTCGTTTTTTAAAAGATCCCTAGGAACCTGAAAAAGGGAATTTAGAATGAAAATTCTTTCTCAGTTGTTACTTTTGGGCTGTTCTTGTGGCACTCCTATAAAGCAGGCATGTAGCTGTCTTTCCTGTCTAGTATATTCCATTTTGTTGATCCTTTTTTCATTTTATAGAGTGCATTGTGCATTATTGTTGAAGTATTGTCCTATTCTCATTTTCAGCTTTATTCATTCCTCTTTCCTTTAAAGAAAAAAAAGTCCTCCCAAAACCTCTCTGTTTTTGAGTGACAACAGAGTCCTGTGGCACTTTTAAAGACTAACAGATTTATTTATCGCATGAGCTTTCGTGGGAGAAAATCCCACTTATTTTTGAGTGAGTAAGCAAGGGTGATGGCGTTTAGGATTCTGTGTGTACCTTGTATTTCTTTGCAGATAAGGTTATTTCATAGAAAATATCTTTGTATATCTTTCCTTGTACAGCATTTTACTGGAAACCTGCCGCATCAAGTTAGAAATTATTTTGCATATGAAATAGAACAAAAATTACATGATTTTCTTTTCTTTATTTAAGCTGTTAGTCTCTACACAGTCAGTGAAAACTTATGAATTGTGAGATAGTAACCTTTTTAAAGCAAGCAAACAGTATTTCATCCAGGCATGACGGATACGAATTGTCATAAATGTGAAAATTAAACCAGTTAAGTTACTAAAAATATCACCATTATAATAATACTATTACATAATTAGAGCATTCTTGAGTTGACATTTATTTAATGACAGTGTTTCTGTTCTTTCAGATATTTGAGAGTCCAGTTTATGACTGTGTCATAAAACAACTAAAACAGCATCAAAACACAAAAGAGGACAAGTTTATTGTATGTTTAAATAAAGTGGCCAAGAACTTCCCTCCTCTTGCTGACAGGTATAGTAAGGTCATGGGTCATATGATATACTGCAGATCAGTAGTTTTCAACTACTATGGTCAGTAGGGGTCCAAAGAGGTCCATGCTTTTTTCATAAATGGAAAAAAAAGTTGAAAACCACTGCTGTAGATAGAAAAATCATTATTTAATAGAATGTAACTTTTTTGCTTTATTGACTCCTGGTCATGTAAAGGTTTATGAATGCAGTATTCTTCTTGATCCCAAAACTTCATGGTATTCTGAAAACATACTGTCTGGAAGTGGTGATGTACCGTGCAGAGGAGATAACTGATCTCTACTTACAATTAAAGAGTAAAGATTTCATCCAGATTATGAGTCACAGGTAAGTGGGCACATGATCAGTGCGTGATCATTTTAGCAATCTGGCACATGGTCTGAATTTTGCACCAGCATCTTTTTCTAGAAATGATGCAAGTTTTATGTCCCACATACATTCACAGTTACAGTTTTTTCCCTTGAGAGCCTGGTTCTCCTTTTATGAGTAAATGTAAATTAGGAAACCTGGCAGGATTCCCCTCTGCCCCCCGCCCCCTTTCTATTAAAGTTTAAGACTATGATTATTGTAGACCTTCTCCTTAATCACAAGGTGAAATTCTGGCCCCACTGAAATCAATGGCAAAAACTTCATTAATTTTACTGGGACCAGGATATCACCCTTAATATATGTTCAGTTTGGTCAGACTAAGTTTTTTCAATTAAACACACCAATAGTAACTAAAAACACGTTTTATGCAATATGAAGTTGCTAAATATTATTTGAATGTTCTGCTGTATGTGTAGCAGCAAACAGACCAATGAAATCATTGCAGTCACTCTGTGTCTCCTTTAGAGATGATGAAAGGCAGAGGGTGTGTTTGGATATCCTATACAAGATATTGCCTAAGCTGAAACCACAAGAACTAAGAGAACTTCTTCCTGCAGTAACAGGATTCATCTCTCACCTTTCTCCAGTATGTCGGGAACGCATGTATGACATCCTGATGTGGATTTATGATAACTACAGGTATGAATTCAGTTGCAAGTACTGTCTGTCAAGTAGATAAGAGCAATTATATGACAGTGATCTGAACAGTTATTTTTCCCCATGTAGAAAGTGAAGGGGTGGTTTTATCACAGCGCTGGGAGCAGAAACCCCTGAGTTCTAATTTCCTCACTGTTACAGGCTTGGAAAAATAACTTAAACCTGTCTTCTTCCATTTCTTTATCTGTAAAATGGGAATAATTGTGTACTTCTTCGAGTGATGGTCCCTGTTGTATTCCACAGTGGGTCTATGCATGCTTCTGGAGCTAGGGAATTTGAAGAGAGTGTCTATTGATCTACATATGTGCCCTAGCTCACCTCATGCCTATGATGGAGGGATAAAAGGTGGGGTGGACTGCTATCATATGTTTGATTCCTCTTCGCCACCACACAGTCTGAGTCAGAACCTCTAATGTCCCTAGCTTTGGCTTCAACCTATTACATTTAGCTTTTTAAATAGTTTTAACAGCTTATGCAGTTTACAATTTAGTGTTTTATATTTCTTGGTGTTTTAATTGGTCTCTTTGGGAGAACCTTCCTGCCCTTCTGTTCTGGCACTGCATTATGTCCAGGATTCCAGGCTTCAAACTGCACTTCCTGCATGCTGTGATCCCTCTCAGTCAGCAATGACCACTGTCACTGACTTTGTGCCTTTGGGGAGCCCACATCACAGTGAGATGCAGTATCTGGCAGTCGTTCCCCAGCTGTATCCAACAAGCGTGGGGAGCTTTGTCTCTGGAAACACCTGCTGGAGAAGGCCATGAGGCCTCAGTCAGATCTAAGCCAGGAAACTCCCTTGTACATTGCCTTGATTCAGCAAGAAGTGCACCTCCCACCGTGAAGTCCAAATCCATTGTCGAAGCGTCTGTCCTCCTGGAGGGATCTTGTCAGGAATCCAGGAAATGCTCTCATAAGCATGAGATTGTCTGTCTTCCTCTGAATCCACTTCAGAGAAGTCTGTTTCCAATCTGAGCAAGCCCATCAGTTTGGCCTGTGTGGACTTTGTGTGTCCAAAATCCCAGAGGCATGACAAGAAAGCCCATATACATTGGGCTGCACCGGTACTGGACTGCTGTTAGTATCATCGTCCTTGGTACCTCACACGTGCCAGGATCCACTGGCACCAACAGACTAATCATTGGCAACTTCTCTATTCACGGCACCATCTTTCTCAGCTGTCCCATCTCATCTGGCTCTAGTGGTATGGACAAGTAGAATTCTTCTTAGATTAGTGAGATCTGAATCCATTGCCACTCCAAAGGACATGTTCACTGTCTTGAATCCAGAGTCCTCTACTCTGTCGGGTTCATCAGTCTCTAAAGAGATAGTACCACCAAAAAAATCAACTGGTGGAAGAAGTTTGTCACCCGTCCAGTACATGGACTACAGCTTTCCTCCAGTGGCACCGATGGTACAGCTGCTGAAATCAGAATTGGCCTTCTCTTCATCAGAAGATTTTCACCCACCTGATGAAGCTCTTTTCCCCCATCCAAGTATCCAGAGTTAATTACTTCTTCCTTGTTGGACAAGTGGAGCTATGCCTTTGCTCTGCTACTGCTTTTTCCAAGAGTTCTACAAAAAAAATCCAACAGGACAACACATGGCTTACCCTGATTGCCTCCTACAAGCTCACAGTTTTGGTTTCCCAACCATCCAGACTATCAGTAATCCACTCAATTTTTCCCGAACCCCGACCCAGTAGAAAGGCAAGATCAAGCACGGATCCACATCCGCTGTTCCTTAGGGTTGGTGTTCAGAGGGGCATCGTCCTTAGAACATTTATGCTCCACATCCGTATGAGACATCCTTTCTAATAGTAGGAAAGAGTCAATTAGAATATGTTATCTAGCTAAATGGAGGTGCTTTTCTTCTTGGGCACATCAAAAGAACATTTGCCTAGAAACTGCAGATATTCCTCTCATCCTGGACTATGTCCTTTCTCTGAAGGCATCATTCATGTCCATCAGCTTCTTGCAGGTTCACTTGGCAGCAGCCAGTATATACTGGCCAGTTTCTCAGGGTTAGTTGGTCTTTACACACCACTGACCACCAAATTCTGGAAAGGCCTAATCAGAACCTTCTAATTTATTCAGAAGTCTACTCCAGAGTGGGACCTGAGCCTTGTTCTCTCAGGACTCACAAGGCCCTCTCTTTAAATGCCTTGCTGCTTGCTCCACGTCTCTTCTTTCCAAGATGGTTGCTTTCCTCATAGCCATCACCTCATCTAGAAGGATTGGTGAGCTTAAAGTGATGATTAGAGTCCTGCATGAATACACAAATGTGGATCTGCATCTGATCCACGTCCACCCCAATCAACTTACCTCTGACTGCCATCTGTAGTCCAGTCCTCTGCAGCAGCAGCTCTGGGGCCCCCAATCAACTATTTTGGGGGCCAGCCCCTCCAGGCAGCTGCCCAACAGCTTATTGGTGTCAGGCAGGGGAGCCCTGACAATCAGCTGATTGAAAGCCCAGAGGGGGAGCCGTGCAGAACAGCTGCTCTACAGCCAGCCTGCACCCTCATCTCAAAGGCAGGAAAGCAGCCTCATAGCCTGTGAGCTGCAGACAGCAAAGAGTCCACAAAAAATGATCAGCAGATAGCCACAGATTTGTAGGGCTCTAACAATGATGGTGGATCCTCCTTACACTATATTCCATTAGGATAAGATTTCTTTCGTCTACACCCCAAATTAACCCACAAAATAATTTCAGAATTTCATCTTAACCAATCAATTGGCTCACCTATGTTTTTTTCCAAAACCACATGTTTCTGCAGAGGAGTGAAGACTCTACTCCCTCACTGTTTGATGGGCCTTGACCTTTTACCTGCAAAGAGAAAAAAGCGGTGAGGAAGTCCTGAGACGATTTGTTGCTATAGCAGAAAGAATCAGGGGGGCATGCCATCTACACCCAGAGAATCTCCAAATGGGTCTCTGGCTGCCTTTTGCTCTATCAGCTATAGAACCCCATTCCCTGTCATGGGATAAGAACTCATTCCACAAGAACACAAGCAATGACATCAGTTTAGGAGGGCTCTTCTTTGATATCTCTAAAGAGCCCACATGGGGCTCCATTCACACGTGTGCAAGAAATTATGCTCTCTGCTGATGCTACCTTTGGATTGTGATCTGCTCTCAGCTGTATTGTCCACATCCCCATACCCTCCTCCAACTTAAGTAATGCTTGTCAGTCACTCACAGTGGAATAAAATAGGAATCATCAATAGAAGAACCTACAGTTACAAATCAATAACTTCCTCTTATCAATCATGAATTTCATGAATTAATTATGTCTATATAATAATGTGAAAAGTATGAGGAATAAGCAGGAATCACTAGAAAAGGTAGTTAATAAACACAACTATGATGTAGTTGGCATCACAGAGACTTTGTGGGCTAATGCACGTGACTGGAATATTAGTACAGAAGGGTATAGCTTCCTCAGGAAGGACAGGCAGGGGAAAAGGGAGGAAATATCACCTTGTATATCAAAAATGTATACACTTGGACTGATGTTAAAATGGAAATAGACTTTTTGAAAGTGTCTGGGTAAGGATGAAAGGGGTAAAAAACATGGGTGATGTCATGTTAGGGGTCTAGTACAGATCCCCCTAACCCAGATGGATGGGGCTTTTTATAAATAACTAACAAAA
>ML685766.1:7672756-7713377 GCA_007922175.1 Pelusios castaneus
CTTCCTTTCTCTTCTTTTCTTCCTCTCCCCTGCCTTCCTTTCTCTTCCCTGCCTTCCTTTCTCTTCTTTCTTCCTTTCCTTCCTTTCCTTTTTTCTTTTTCTCTTCTTTGTCTTCCTTCCTTCCTGCTCTTTCTGTCTTTGCTTCCTTCCTTTCTTTCTTTTTCTCCTCCTTCCTTCTCTTTTTTCTTTCTCTCCCTTCTTTTTAAAAACTTTTTAAAAATTAATTTTAAATAAAAACCTTTCTTAAAATTAGATTTCAATTCCAAATTCATTCCAATTAAATTAATTAAACACAATTAATTAATTAATTCTATTTACAATCACTTTATCTTCAATTAATGCCTATAATTTCTGTCCTGTGAGTTTTCCCCAAAAATTTATTCTGAAAAAGTTTTTCACACGGCTTGAAAATTTTGCACACAAGCCACCAAACCTAGGGGGAACATTGGCTACTAGTTGCGTACACAACAGCAGGCCAGCAGGCTAACATCGGTCAGTCCCACACTCTGGGCCTGGCTGGAGCCCACAGCACCAACAAAAAGTGTGTGGATGCATTACTGCCTGCCACCCAGTACCCAGAAACACAGGCCAGCAGCAGACGTGATAGCTACGCATTCACGTTTTTTTCTAATTATAATACGGCCCCCCAACAGTCTGAGGGACCGTGAACTGGCCCCCTATTTAAAAAGTTTGAGGACCCCTGCTGTAAGACCTCACAGGTTGTCTTTCAGTATATTAGCGGCCTGCATAGTTAATAAAACTTAACAGTTTTTACCTTGTATTTTTATTTCTTTGATATATTCAAAAATTTACTGTTTACTGCACTATTTTCAGTGTTATTTCTTTATGACACGACGGACATCAATAGGAGTTCCGGTAACTTTTTTTTTAGAAAAAAAGCACTGATCCTATAGAATTATGCTACAGTGTCCAGTTTTTAATGTAGCTGTCACCTTAGCAAGAGTTAAATAGAGCTGAAATAATGGAGACTATTGAATGTACGCTGCCTGCTACATAGGTAACGGCTAAGACAGTCATGGGTTATTCAAGGTGCTACGAGTTTGATATTTATTTTGAAAGAATAACTTTACATCTTTAATGTGAAATTTTATTTTACAAAAGCAAAGATAAGAACTTAATAACTGAAGTGTTAATTGTATGATGTATGCTAATTGTCAGAGACCCCTTTGGTAGGCTAGGCAATGCATTGTGTGCCTTAAATAAAATAATTAATTAATTTGAAAGGCACCTATAGCTTGGAAAGATAACCATGAATAAATAAAAAATCAAGATGGGGGTTTAACCAGGACCGTGCCATGTTACCGAAATATGAACAGTTGTCATATATTCCTATAGGTTAAGGAGACTAAAACTGAATTTCAAGTGATATATTATGTATTAGACACTTTATCTTAGCGGTAGAAAATGTTTGTTTACTGTTCTCTTAAGATCTTTTTGCATGCATAGGACTTCACGATTGATGCTAACTGGCGTTACCGAAGTACTGTTCTCACGCCAATGTTTGTGGAGACTCAAGCTTCCCAAAGTGCCAATAGGAATCGGTCACAAGAAGGATCCTTTTCAACTCATGGGTCACTAGGTGGTCAAGTGAGGGCTACACAACAGCAGTATGAATTTACACCTACACAGAATGTCAGTAAGTACAGAGCAGCATGTTCTGGAGCTTACTGATCCCTAAAGGAACAGTTCTACTTTCCTTATTCCTTTTGTATATGATTTTTTGCTAGCCAAAGATACTTATGTGTTTTATGAAAATATCTCAACACTCTGGCAAGCTGTAAATCGAAGTGTTACTGATTTGTTCCAATTCAAAGATAGTAAGTCCTGCACACTTACTTTTCTTTGATTGGTCTTGTTAAGTGTTATGTCCAGTTAAAAAGACTGGGCTCCCAATTGATCATTTACTTTCTATTCAATCAACTTAGACACAAAAGCAGCATGCATTTAGGTAAAATATTGGACTATAAATATGGAGCTATGCCCTTTTTGGAAGGAAAGTGACGCATTTTTTGCATATTTTGACTTAAGTGAAGGTCACATACTGATGATGCATTACTTTTCTGCTTTTTTTACAGGTGGAAGAAGCTCTTTTAACTGGCTAACAGGAAGTAGCATTGACACATTGGCAGATTATACCGTCCCTTCACCCCCTGAATCCTTGTCTTCATCCATGCTGTTTGTTAACAAGCGGAGTGAGAAATCACAGAGGTCATCTTTAAAACCATTGGGACCCAATTTTGGGAAGAAAAGGTTGGGTTTGCCAGGAGATGAAGTGGACAGCAAAGCTAAAGGTATCAATACCAATGTAACACTTTATTCTTTGTTAAAGAAACACTGATTGTGTGCCAGTTTCTTGGAGGTGGCAGGACATCATCCTTTGTAATGAAGGGATAACCTAAGCAATTCTACTTCCTGGTAAGTCTAATGCAAGGGGCATGTCAGATACAAGTCCCTCAGCTTGAGTGAGCTACTGTACCCCACTCAGTACATCTTTCATTCATTGTCCACAGAAAAATATATCAAATGTGGCTGCTCATATTATAACTGTTGGATGAATGCTGGGATTATTCAGGTGTCTACAAAATGGGATATTATTGATTAAGATGATAGGGTGGGTAATAAAACCTACATATTCCAAAGGGGTAGCTGTGTTAGTCTAGTTCAGCAAAGCAAACAAGGAGTCCTGTAGCACTTTTAAAGACTAACAAATTTATTTATGTCAGGAGACTCTGTATTTTCTTGTATCTTTAGATTTGTCTGATTATATCCGTAAATAAACCTAACTAGTAATAAACAATAGACATTTTTAAATTAATTCCAATTTTAGGCCTTGTCTAGAAAAATAAGTCGTCATACTTACGTCAACTTTCGGCCACCACTTTATAGTTGTTTACGGCCACCTTTTTACTAACAGTTGGACTGAGATCACAGAATTATTTCATATAAGGCCCCACTGAACAGTCATTGGACTGACTCTTGTCCATTACTGTCCTGGGTGGGATTTGAACCAGAGATTTGAGGTGGAAGGCTGTATCATTATTACCAAATCTCTTGACTTGTCCAATTGTTGTTTACAGATGCTGAACACATGATAAATGTTTTTCAAACTTGGATGAAATACAATACCTGGCCTGAGTCTATATACCAGTCTGTGTTCCACAGAGACAGTACAATCCATTCACAATTTTTTTACAGACAGGTCAGGTGTAGAATGTAGATGAGGAAGAAATGAAAAGTGATTGATTGAAATTGCCCTAAATTAAGTTTGTCTTTAAAGATGGCAAGTTTAAGAGTGAATGTGTATTCACCAACATTAGAGCGTAACTTGTTGATGTTTACTCATTATGCATTAGGTATAGATGAACGAGCAGAAATTCTAAGATTGCGCCGGCGTTTCTTAAAGGACCAAGAGAAACTCAGCTTGATTTATGCAAGGAAAGGTGTTGCTGAACAGAAACGAGAAAAGGTTTGTTTGCTTCTCAATAATGGTGGTTAAAACCTTTAAGGACTTATGTGATGTGTTAGCTGTTTTTGAGAAGTCTGATATTTTAACTGTAGACGCATCATGTCACTGGAAAATTAAGGTATTTCAGTGCCATTGAAAGAATCTAGATAGCTGTGATTACAAAGATGGTATCTATGATTGGGTATCACAAGTTTTATAATGTATTATTTTTCTGTGTAAAGCTGAGTGTGACTTAAATTTTCCCGGTAGGGAAAGTACTGGAGGTATCTACTCCAGTTACATGTATGTGTGGGTATTGGACTATGTGATTTTGTGCACCACTTATATCACGATCCCTGGGAGCAGTGGTACAAGGGAATACGCTTTCTTGTATGCAGAAGGCAGAGTTTTCCAATATAGCTATCTTATTTAGGTGCAAACTTTGATATGCCTTGATAATCAGGGATGATGGCCATCAACAAGTTCTAGTATCTTCAGGGAGAGTTGAGGGTACTCATCATCTCTGGAAAATCAACCTCCTTTTTCTTAGGTGCATAAATATGATTCTTCTTCGAGTGATTGCTCCTGTCCATTCCATATTAGGTGTGTGCGCGCCTCGTGCACGGAACGCCGGAATTTTTTCCCCTAGAGATCCCGTAGGGCCGGCTGTAGCGCCCCCTGGAGTGGCGCCGTTGCGGCACCTCTATATAACCCACAGCCGGCCCTACCCTCCTCAGTTCCTTCTTACCGCCCTGACGGTCGCTGGAACATTGGCTAGCTTGCTAGCAGTACCCTAGTTTATCAGTCAGTCTTAGTTAGTGGTCAGTTCTTATCCTACCAATAGTGACTTTTCTGCTTTCGAAGAGCCCCGCTTCGGGGCCGGGGCATGCCAGGCTTCAAGGCTTGCGGGGCCTGTCGTAAGCCCATGCCCCTGGACGATCCGCACCACGAGTGCCTAAGGTGTTTGGGAGAGTCCCACCTCCGCGAGCGGTGCAAGATCTGCCGGGGGTTCCGCCCGAGAACCCAGAAAGAGAGGGAGCATAGACTGAAGCTCCTCCTCATGGAGGACGCTTTGCGGCCGGCGGGCACCGGGGGTCCCGGGTCTAGCGCGGCACCGTCGGTGCGGAGCGCTCCGGCATCCACCAGAGAAGGGCCGAGACCCTCTAGCCTCGCCAAAGAGCCACGGCACCGGCTCCCGCCGCCGGCACCGAAGCCTCCGGCACCGCCGCCACGGCACCGCTCCCTATCACCTGGTCCGGCGAGGAAGAAGAGGCGTTCGGACAGGGGAAGATCGCCTGTCAAGCGCGGAAAGCATGGGGCTCAGACGGTACCGGGCTCGGACCGTCAGCTCCCGGAGCCACAGGCTCCAGCCCCGATGACTCCGGGCCGTGAGAAGGTTCCGTCGAGTCCGGGGTCCAACGCCTCGCCCACCAGGGCCATCCTGGACGAAGATCTCCAGCTTCCCTCGACGCCGGAGACGTTCGAAGCGGCCCGAGACCTTATTGCGCACACGGCACCGTGTGCACCAGAAACTCACCCTCCGGCACCGCAGAGGGCGGTGCCGTCGAAGGGAAAACCGGCACTACTTTATCGGAGCCCTCCACGGCACCGTTCGCCGTCGGAGCAGGCGCACCGATCGCCCGCCGGCCCGACACTCGGGGAGCGCCCACAATACACTTTGCCCCAGGCGCGGCACCGGTCTCCCGTCCCACCGGCAGTGGTAGCGGCAGCAGGAGCCCCACGGTACCGGTCCCCCCCAGAGAGCCTGGACCGTGACTCCCCGCGGCACCGTCGTTCGCCGGCACCGCGAGAAGCGGCGCCCACGACAGAGCAGTTGCGGTACTCGCCGGTTCGCGGCACAGCCCCACCTTGGTCGCCCCGGAGTAGGCTCTCCTCCGAGTCGGGAGGTAGCCTGAGCTCCGCCAGGCGGAGCAGGAGCCGCTCGGGGAAAAGAGGGGACAGCCGCGGCCATTCCCGGGCCCGGTGGGGGCCCCAGTGGCAGCCGCCGCAACAGTGGCCCTTTTGGACCCCATGGGCGTACCATCAGGCCCAAGGTCCCCTATCGGAGAGGCCTCCCTCCACCCTGTCGTCGAGGATGCAACCATCATGCACGGCGAGCGCTCCTCCGGAGCTGGGGAGGGCACCAGCCCGGGACCGGGCAGGGAAAGACCTACACAATCCGGCAGTAACGGAGGGTCGACAGCCCACGAGGACACTAGACCCCCTGCCGGACCCCACCGGAGAGTCGTCTTCATCCCCTCCAGATGAGGCGGTGGCAGGGGCGAAGCCGGCCCCCCTCCCAGATGACAGCAGGTCTCATCAGGACCTACTTAGGAGGGTGGCTAAGGTCATGGGCTTACAAGCGGAGGAGGTCATGGAGGAAGCGGACCCCATGGTTGACATCCTCCTCCCAGAAGGTCCATCCAGAGTTGCCCTGCCCCTAATTAAGACGGTGCAGAACACGACCAAGGCCCTGTGGCAAACCCCTGCCTCCATTGCTCCAACAGCCAAGCGGGTGGAGAAAAAATACTTCGTCCCCGCGAAAGGCTACGAGCATTTTTATTCACACCCAGTCCCAAACTCGTTGGTGGTGGAAACGGCCAATGAGAAGGAGAGGCAAGGTCACCAAGGGCCTACGCCCAAATCAAGGGACGCCAGGAAATTGGACCTGTTCGGCCGCAAGGTCTATTCCTCAGGGGGGCTCCAGCTGAGGATTGCCAATCAACAGGCGATCCTCAGCAGGTACACATTTAATTCATGGACAGCCCTCGACAAATTCTCCGACAAGCTGGACCAGGACTCGAGGTCCGAGCTGGCAGCTATGGTGAAGGAGGGTAAGGTGGTGTCCCGAGCCCTCCTACAATCGGCCCTAGACGCAGCAGACGCGGCAGCTAGAGTGATGGCCTCTGGCATCACGATGAGAAGGAGTTCTTGGCTCCAAGCCTCGGGTCTCCCCGCGGAAGTCCAGTCTACCATCCAGGACTTGCCCTTCGAAGGGCCGGAGCTGTTCGCGTCCCAGACGGACTCCAGGCTGCAGTCTCTAAAGGACTCAAGGGCGATGGTGAAATCGCTGGGCCTCCATGCCCCGGCACCGCAACGGAAGCCCTTTAAGCCACAAACATCGGCTCGGCTATACCAGCGGCGCCAGGACTGGGATAGAAGGAGAGGCCGTAACGGGCGCAGGGCAAGCCGTCGCCCCCCAGACCAAAACCAGGGAGGGCAGCGCCATCCCTCCGGCCCCAAGAAGGCCTTTTGAGGGTACGATCGGGGACGACGTACCAATTGTTGCTGTGGATCCATTCCCTTTGCCCTTCCTCAACAGACTATCCCGGTTCCACCGTGCCTGGGCGCTAGTTACTTCAGACCAATGGGTGCTCCGCACGGTGCAGCATGGATACTCGCTCCAATTCTCTTCACACCCCCCACTCCGCCCCCCCCATGCCCCGTCCCTCTTCAGGGACCCATCTCACGAACAACTGCTGACCCAAGAGGTTCAGTCCCTCGTGGAGAAAGGGGCGATAGAGGAGGTGCCCCAGGACCTGAAGGGGAAAGGGGTGTACTCCAGATACTTCCTCATTCCCAAATCGAAAGGAGGCCTCCGTCCCATCCTAGACCTGCGGTACCTGAATCGTTTTCTACGCAAGATCCGTTTCCGCATGGTCTCGTTGGCCTCAATTATCCCATCCCTGGATCCGGGAGATTGGTATGCCGCCCTCGATTTACAGGACGCCTACTTCCACATAGCAATAACCCCACGTCACAGGCGGTTCTTGCGCTTCAAAGTGGGGGACAGGCACTTTCAGTTCACGGTCCTTCCGTTCGGGCTCGCAGCGGCTCCCAGGGTCTTCACCAAGTGCCTGGCAGTAGTAGCAGCCTTCCTCAGGAAAAGGGGAGTTCAGGTCTTCCCCTACCTGGACGACTGGCTTGTACGAGGCCGCTCGCCAGCAGAAGTGTCGATCCATCTGCAGTTCATACAAGACGTGTTCAGCCGTCTTGGTCTGCTGGTCAACCAGCGCAAGTCATCCCTCGTGCCAGTCCAGCGGATAGAGTTCATTGGGGCAGTCCTGGACTCAACAGTAGCAAAGGCATCCCTTCCTCGATCACGGTTTCAAGTGATCCGAGATGCCGTACGGGGATTACAGAGACATCCATTAACGTCAGTAAGAATGTGCCTGAGGTTGCTGGGGCACATGGCGGCCTGTACCTACGTGGTCAGACATGCTCGACTACGGCTCCGCCCCTTTCAGCTAGGGCTAGCGTCGGTTTACCGCCCGAGCCGGGACGATATCGACATGTTAGTGGCCCCTTCCACGCGGGCCCTGAGAGACCTAGACTGGTGGTGCCTGGAGGACCAGGTCTGCGCAGGGCTACCCTTCCAAGCCCCAAGCCCCTCCATTTCCCTTGTGACAGATGCGTCAGATCTGGGCTGGGGGGCTCACCTGGGCCAGCTACGGACCCAAGGCCGCTGGGAGAGCGAAGAGCTCCGTTTCCACATAAATGTGAAGGAGCTCAGGGCAGTTCGTCTGGCGTGCCAGGCATTCAAGGAGCACTTAAAGGGGAAAGTAGTCTCCATCCAGACGGACAATACAACGGCCATGTTTTACATCAACAAGCAAGGCGGTCCCCGATCCTCCCACCTATGCAAGGAAGCGCTCATCTTCTGGGAGTTTTGCATCCTCCACTCGATCCTGCCGGTAGCGTCCTACCTACCGGGGTCGCAGAACACACTGGCCGACGACCTCAGCAGGAAGTTTCAAACCCACGAGTGGTCAATGAAATGGGAGGTCCTGAGAGAGGTCTTCCAGAGGTGGGGAACTCCCCGTCTGGACCTCTTCGCCTCAAGAGCCAACACCAAATGCGCGCGGTTTTGCTCGTTCAGGGGACAAAGCCCGGGCTCCATAGCGGATGCATTCGCGATCCAGTGGACAGGGGAACTTTTCTACGCATTTCCCCCGACACCCTTAGTGAACCAAGTGCTTCTAAAAATCAAACAAGACAAGGCCACAGTGATTCTGGTGGCCCCAGCATGGCCCAGGCAGCATTGGTACACAACCCTCTGGAACCTCTCATCCAGAGCCCCGATAGATCTACCCTGGTTGCCGGACCTCTTGTCACAGGACAATGGCAAACTCCTGCACCCGAACCTCCAATCGCTCCACCTCAAGGCATGGTACCTGAGTGGTTGAACCCGAACGAGCAGCTATGCTCGGGGGAGGTCCAAGAGGTCCTGCTCAACAGCAGGAGGCCCTCTACACGCGCCGCTTACGGGGCAAAGTGGAAACGATTCTCGACCTGGATGTCAGACAAGGGGATCGTCCCGGGGTCAGCCCCGCTCCCCCAGATCCTCGATTACCTGTGGCATCTCAAGTCGTCGGGTTTGACAACCGCTTCAGTCAAGGTCCACCTGGCAGCCATCTCAGCTTTCCATGAGGGAGCGGAAGGGGGCACAGTCTTCTCGGCCCCGATGGTGAAACGCTTTATCAAAGGCCTCGATAAGCTCTTTCCCCCCACCCGTCCACCGGTGGCGCAATGGGACTTAAATCTGGTCCTGACCCAGCTGACAGGCCCGCCCTTCGAGCCTCTAGCTTCCTGCTCACTACTGTGCATGTCTTGGAAGGTAGCCTTCCTCGTGGCCATTACATCGGCCAGGAGAGTGTCAGAGCTACGGGCCCTGACAGCAGATCCCCCCTATACGGTCTTCCATAAGGACAAGGTACAGCTGCGCCCACATCCGGCCTTCCGTCCAAAGGTGGTGTCCCTTTTCCACACCAGCCAGGACATTTGCCTACCTGTGTTTTACCCCAAACCACACGCTTCGGACAGGGAACGCAGGCTGCATACTCTAGACGTGCGCAGAGCCCTGGCGTTCTACATAGACAGGACGCGACCTTTCCGCAAATCCAACCAATTGTTTGTGGCAGTAGCGGACAGAATGAAGGGAGAGCCCATTTCATCACAGAGGCTCTCCGGATGGATAGTCGAGTGCATCCGCGAATGCTACAACCGGGCAAAGGTTACACCGCCCCCGATCAAGGCACACTCGACAAGAGCTCAAGCCTCCTCGACGGCCTTTCTAGCAGGTGTGCCGTTAGTGGACATTTGCAAGGCAGCCACTTGGTCTTCAGTCCACACCTTCGCGGCACACTATGCGATTACGCAGCAAGCGAGAGAGGACGCGGCAGTTGGCAGAGCAGTCCTGCTCTCAGCTAAGCTGTGATTCCGACCCTCCGCCTCAAGGTAAGGCTGGTGATTCACCTAATATGGAATGGACAGGAGCAATCACTCGAAGAAGAAGAAGAGGTTACTTACTGTAACTGGTGTTCTTCGAGATGTGTTGCTCCTGGCCATTCCACTTCCCGCCCTCCATCCCCGCTCGGAATAAGAGCAAGAAGGAACTGAGGAGGGTAGGGCCGGCTGTGGGTTATATAGAGGTGCCGCAACGGCGCCACTCCAGGGGGCGCTACAGCCGGCCCTACGGGATCTCTAGGGGAAAAAATTCCGGCGTTCCGTGCACGAGGCGCGCACACACCTAATATGGAATGGCCAGGAGCAACACATCTCGAAGAACACCAGTTACAGTAAGTAACCTCTTCTTTTAAGTTGACTAATTTTAGATACTTGCATGGGAAAACTGGTCACATTTTCTGTATCCCTATTCAAGATCTTCAGGTACATGCAAACCTCCATAACATATCAGGTAAGCTTTTTTCTGTAATACATCTCGGACATAGTTCACCCTCAGATACAGAATATGAAATGGTGGAATAACCTGAAATGTCAAATAGCTAAAATGTGTTTGTACAGTGCCTAGCACAATGTGCTCCTAGGCACTATAATTATACAAATAATAATAATAATAATAATATTTTATCCTGTGCAAAGTGTGATATTGAGTTTCCTTCAGGGTTTATGGATTGCAGATTGCTGTGTGTCAGCTCTTGACAAAATTCCTTAAATCTTTTGTAGCAGCTGTTTATTTAACCCATTCATGTTAAAAATGTTAGAATGGTGAATTATATATATCTCAGGATTCTGATAGGTTTCATGGAGGTCATGTTACTAAAAATAGCAAGCACTGTTGCGTGGAAGCTGATACTTTTAGATAAGAGTGTATGCATGGAGGGCAGTGACTCACCTCCCTATTGTCATGTCTAATGGATATCAGGAGAGAATAGATGGCAGCCAAGAAAAATTTCTAGTGCTCTGAGAGCTTCAGCAAAGCTCTAGTTCCTTCATGGCATATATCTTGTGATCTTTTGAGAGAATGATTCGTTTAGGAGGAAAGATGGAACATAAGTGGTAGAGGTGAGAGTTGGGAGGCCCAAAAGAGCATGAGGAGGAAGAGGAAGGTTTTGAGCAGAAGAAAAGGATTTGCAGTTTTCTCCCCATAGCAGTGTGCACATTTTCCTAAGAGATTGAAATGCAATTCCAGCTGGTCTGGATAGCAACAGCACTATCTCTCTCCCCATCCCTCCTGCAAACCCCAACTTGTTTTTGCTGTCAATCCTCTCTCCACCCCCTCGTCAAAGCTCATCAGTATTTTGACTTATATGAAAGGAAAAAGGCAGAGGAATCTGGAGAGAAAAGTAAAGGCTTGTGTACGAGAGAGCTGTACCTGTTTAGTTTAAGATACAATTTAAAACTGATGTAGTTAAACTGGTGTAAAAAGCTATTTGGATAGTCAGATTTCAGTTTAAAGCAGGCTTGTTTCTGTTTATCTTAGTTTAATTAGGAATAAGTTTAAACTAAAATGAAATGAGCCATTTTTTAACTACTATATTAGTTTAGGTAAATGGTTTAGAAAACTGATTTAAGGTAAATTTGTGCCACTTCTGTACAGAGACAAGGCCTAAGATACAGTGGTATTAAGGAAGGGGAAAAGTAGCTTCAGAGGAGGCTTTGGTTTTTGTTTTACAGAACAAAATCATTTTGGTCTTTGATTTAACTCCTTATTATGCCTTCCTCTGTAGCACAGGGCATGGCTCACCTACCAGTGAATTCTCTGTATCTTAAAGTCCTTAAATCATGATTTAAGGAGGTAAATAACTCAGTCATAGGTTAGTGGCCTATTGCTGGAGTGGGTGGGTGAGGTTTTGAGGCCTGCATTTTGCAGGAGGTCAGACTGGATCTGGAGTCAGCAACAGCGGCTCAGAGAGTCGCATGCGGCTCTTTGACTGCCCCCTTGTGGCTCCCTGGCAATCCCCTCCAGGGAGCAAGGTGTGTGGTAGCTCCGGAGTTCTGGCCGCAACTCCCGGCCCCCTTGGTTCCGAGTCAAGCGTCTCCCTGCACCTCTTCCCTTCTCCAGCCCGAGCCCCGTCTCTCCCCTTCCTTCTCCAGCCCGAGCCCGTGCCTCTCTCCTTCCTTCTCCAGCCCGAACCTGTGCCTCTCCCCTTCCTTCTCCAGCCTGATCCCGTGCCTCTCTCCTTCCTTCTCAAGCCCGAGCCCGTGCTTCTCCCCTTCCTTCTCCAGCCTGATCCCGTGCCTCTCCCCTTCCTTCTCCAGCCTGATCCCGTGCCTCTCCTTCTCCAGCCCGATCCCGTCTTTCTCCTTCTCCAGCCCGAACTCCCAGGCTATGTTCCCTGTAAGCTGCATGGGTACGTGGCCAGGGCTGTCCTGTGGCTTGCTTGCTTTTTTTCTTTTCTTGTTTTTCTCTTCCTTCTTCTTTTTTCCTTGCTTTCTCTTCCTTCCTTTTTTCTTTCTTCTTCCCTTCTCCCTCCCTTCCGGCGGCTGGGCTCCGGGGCTGTTCTTTCTTTCTTTCTTTCTTTCTTTCTTTCTTTCTTTCTTTCTTTCTTTCTTTCACTGTTAAAATGTTTATATGTAAATTGCTTATTAACATCATTAAACATCGTTTTTTGTTGTTAAAAATCAATATGCGTCTCTGTTCTATTGTTCAGTTTCTTAACCAGGAGGCTACCCATTGCAGCTCTCAAAACACTTGGTTATTGAAGAAATTTTAAAAAATGGCTGCTTTTATCTTTTGAGTTGCTGACCCCTGGACTAGGTGATCGTACTGGTCACTTCTGGCCGTAATGTCTGAGTCTACTGCAACAGATTTTAGCCATTAACACTTTTTATAGAATTTTTTAAAGAAATGGTTAAACTTGATTACATTTATTATAGTTCCTCCAGTAAACCAGAAACACATTTCACTGAGCTGGTATTATGCGATCTTTTTGTCTCTACACATAATTAAGGCTGGGTTTTTTTATGTCAATTATTGCAGAACATAAAATCTGAGCTGAAGATGAAGCATGATGCTCAGGTCACACTGTACAGAAGTTACCGACAAGGAGACCTTCCTGACATCCAGATTGAATACAGCAGCCTAATAACACCTCTGCAGGGTGTGGCACAGGTCTGTCTTTTGTTCATAAGTCACTAACCAAATATTACAAAACTGTTCTTTGCAAAGCAAATTGAGTTTGAGCTTTTGCAAAAGGATTAGTGCATTGGGGTGCCTCTCTTGTGGGATAACGAACTTGAGGCCCATGCAGGGAGACAGGTGGATATTCAGCACTTTAGAAAATCAGGCCTCTTTAAGGGGTCTTAATTTGGGGGAATGGAAAATAAAGAAGAGGGTGTAACTGGCCATAACTCTGTTTTCTAATTGGAAATAAAAATAGTAACAGTTATGGACTGGACTCCTCGTCACTTATGATAGTAAGGCTTTCACAACATCTTTCACTGCTTAACCCTCTCCCTCCCCATCATAGTAGAGAGGAATAAGGATGCATACATTAGGTTTCATGAACCGTTTGCCTAAACTCCAGTCTCACTAAAAATCATGGTGGGTTTAGGCTCAGTTACACTTGCAGACGTCTATCCTTGTTGAGGAAATGTGTGTGAACCTGGATTGATGCTGTTCATCTATATCTCTTTGCTTTTTCTTCACATATTGATGGATTCCTAGTCTGTCTTTGAGCCCGCTGATCCCCTTTTGTCTTGTATACCTTTGGGAAAGTGTTGGGTGTCTGTTTCCAAGCAGCAAGGTTTTCAGGAAAGATTGGGAAGAACACCTGGAAGGGGCTACTACCTCTCTTACTCCTTTCAAATGGCCTTTCTGCGTGGGATGTGAAGAGTAGGATACATTGAGTCCCCAGTCCCAATCCCTCCCATGGACACTGATGTACAGACTCACTGAACAGGTTTCACAGAAAACTCCTTATTTCATATTGTAAAAGTACAGGGTCACACTTCACAGATGTTCTGAGAGAGACTTTTAAAAGATGCTGTATTAAGTAGATCTTCCTCAAAATATGGTGTCTGTAATTGGGTGAAGAAAACTAGTGGCCTCTCCCTCTGCCCCTCCCTGCCCCCGCCACCCAAATAAATCCTTTCAAAAGACTTCAGAGAATCATAGGGTTGGAAGGGACCTCATGAGGTCATCAAGTCCAACCCTCTGCTAAAAGCAGGACCACTCCCACTAAATCATCCCAGCCAGGGTTTTGTCTAACTGAGCCTTAAATGTTTCCAAAGATGGAGATTCCAACACCTCCCTAGGTAACCCATTCCAATGCTTCTCCACCCTCCTAGTGAGAAAGATTTTCCTAATATCCAGCCTCAACCTGCCCAGTTGCAACTTGAAACCATTGCTCCTTGTTCTGTCCTCTGTTACTACTGAGAACAGCCTAGCTCGCTCCTCTTTGGAGCACCCCTTCAAGTAGTTGAAGGTTGCTATCAAGTCCCCCCCCCCCCCCCCCCCAGTCTTCTCTTCTGCAGATTACATAAGCCTCATTCTTTCAGTCTCTCCTTGTAAGCCATGTGCCCCAGCTCCCTAATCATTTTTGTTTCCCTCTGCTGGACTCTTTCTAATTTGTCCACATCCTTTCTGTAGTGGGGAGCCCAAAACTGGACATAGAATTGCAGATGCGGCCTCACCAGTGCTAAATAGAGGGGAATAATCACATCCCTCGATCTGCTGGCAACACTCCTACTGATGCAGCCCAATCTGCCATTGGCCTTTTTAGCAACAAGAGCACACTGTTGGCTCATATCCAGCTTCCCGTCCACCAGAGCACCCAGATCCTTTTCTACAATGCTGCTGCTTAGGCGATCAGTCCCCAGCCTTTAGCAGCACATGGGATTTTTCTATCCTAGGCGCAGGACTTTGCACTTGTCCTTGTTGAACCTTATGAGATTTCTTTTGACTGGCACTTCAAATGTGGTCCACATTGTTCGGAATACACCGTTTCTGGCATGCAATGAGGACACTGAGATTACTTTCTAGCACTCGGAAATGAAACCAGTTATATTGCCTTGGCCACCTGTACTATGACCTTAGTGGTTACTTTGTACTTTACAGAGAGATCCCACGTTGGCTAAACAGCTCTTCAGCAGTTTGTTTATGGGAATTTTGAAAGAAATGGACAAATGTAAAAGTCCTTCTGAGAAAAACTGCATCATCCAGGAACTGTTGCAGACCTTCAACCGCTTCCTGAGCATGACAGTGTCTTACTTCCCGCCATTCGTAGCCTGCATCCAGGTAAAACGGTGTGTGTGGTGTGTTGTCTTGACGCTGATGAATGGTGGTGTCACAGCTAGTTCCAGTAAGTTTGGTGTAGCCCTGTTAGAGCGGTAATCCAGAGAAGGGGACAGGGTGTAAATGGAGGCAAACAGGGAATGAAGATGGCAAAATAATTCTTCAGTAAAAGTGAGAATGATGTGAGGTAGCAAATTCTTTCTATGATTTTGTATTCTGTCTGTACTAAACAACAGATACCAGAAATCAGAGCGATGTGACTTTGGCCAGAATGCCTTAAGACAGCATTTCTCAGACTATTGAAAGCTGAGTCCCCTTTCAGGAAGATGAAATCAATTGCTCTACAGCCCCAGCACATGCTAACCTATCTATTTTAATTTAAACATCTGCTGCCTCCTGCCTGGCTAGTCTCTCACATGTACATCAGAGGGGCACACATTGGGAAGTGCTGATATTGATCTTGGTAATACTATATTTCCTTTCCTCATATCATTTGATGAGCTGTTGAAAATAATTGATGATGATGGTATTAAAGTATCATCATTGGGCAATTTGAAGTAGCACTCATTGAGGTAAATAGGATGGGTCACACCTCAGTTACTGTTTCAAGCTCTCTGCAAATTCAAGCACACATTGCTAGATTTATTACACAAGGGTTGCATTTTGAAGGTTTACTTTGCAACCATAACAGATAAATACTTGTTGGTTTTAAATAAAAGCTCAGAGAATAGTTGAGAAATTTGGGCACCACAGCTAATCCTTCGTATTTACCCAGGAGCATGCACTTCACATTTTTGGAAATGCTGTTTTAAGAAATCCTTTGAGGTGTTAGGCTCACATTCATTGCTTGGCAATGTCTTCAGTTTATTTCCTTAGAGTAAATGCTGCTGATGAAGACAGCTACCTACTAAAGGGAAAATGATGCTCTGGAAAGCTATTCACTTTGGTAGTAATCCTCCAGCCTTTCTTCTTTGATGAGTTTCTGTATCACCAACCTGTATCTTTTAATAGCATGTCAGCTCCAGTTTTACCTTAATTTTCAATATTCTAGTAAAATTTATAGTTACCCAAGTAATCCCAGTAATAATTAAACACTTTTCATGTAAAAACCTTGCTGCAGCTAACATCTCTTCTATTTGAGTTAATTTTGATTAGTCCATTAGTAATATATAAATCTCTGAAATCACTACAAAACAATCCTCCTTTGGAACAGGAATGAGTTTAACTTTCCCTTTCTAGCACAGAAATTTAAATAACCTAATCTGTGGCAGCAGGTGTCTTCCTATTACGGTGAAACACTGCTATTCTGTAAATCATGTATAGTGTCAAGCCAAATCCATTTTCTAAACAGTGGTAACCTTACTTCCTAGCACTAAATATTTGCACATACGAAAAATTACAGCTTCCTGTTGACTTTCCTCTCTGCAGCTGCACATAAAGTTGAATGCTTTGAGGATTATTCTGTGCTTTCCTGGCCAGCCTCTCACTGAGGCTCTCTAGTCATCATGTATTCCCTTTTGATTCTATTTTATTTTTTGCTGGTTTTCAAGCTCAGTACTTTATTGTTGCTTGCACTGAACTGTGCTCCCTGCCTATTAGCCCCCTATCAATATCATTGTATTTTGGCTGCTTGTGGTATGAAATTACAGAAATTATGGGAAAATGAAAGTAAGATGAAGACACAGCAACTAAATTGTGAGATGCTGCTTCTGCTGTTACTCTGAACTTAATAAAAAGTATAGGGTTAGAGCTCAGGGAAGTCCCCTGGTTTTCACCAGCTGCTGCATCAATGGGGTTGGAAGTGAAAACAACTTTAAATTATTCATGAGAATGGCTTAATTTTTTTTTAAATGTCTGGTTTGAAATAGACAACAGAGTCCTGTGGCACTTTTAAAGACTAACAGATTTATTTATCGCATGAGCTTTCATGCGATAAATAAATCTGTTAGTCTTTAAAAGTGCCACAGGACTCTGTTGTCTTTCTACAATAGACTAACACGGCTACCCCTTTGGTTTGAAATAGTTACATTCCCTGATGCCAACATATTCCAAGCCTGGCCTTGGCTTTATCTCCCATCCCAAGGCCACTTCCTGCCCCCAAAAAACGGGTAGGACACATTTGTTTCTCTATAAAGGGTAAATGTAATTGACGTGATGCTGGACAGCATTCTAGAGTCAATCCATTGACTTGAAATCATATTACAATCTCTAGATGACTGCTGTAAAGAATCACATTTGTTGCCTTCACAAATACATTTTTGTCAAAGTTCCCAATAGTGTATTTTGTTTCAAAGTTGAGGGGTCTTCGGTGTTGCATGAATTAAGCATTAATTACCACTTAAAATCCAGTGCTACTGACCATAACTGAAAAATCAGTGTTTGTACCACTGTGGATTAAGAGTAGTGGGGCAAAGATCAATCAAAACCATGGCTCTCTGTCTTTAAAACCAGGCAAAGCTGGACAAGCTCAGATAAGTGTGCGTAACTCATAGACTCTGAGGTCAGAAGTGACAAGTACAATCATTTAGTCTGACCTCCTGCACAATGCAGGACTCAAAACCTCACCCACCCACTCCAGGAATAAGTCTCTGACATATGACGGAGTTATTTACCTCCTCAGATTGTGATTTAAGGACTTTAACTGATGTCAGAACTATGGCAACAGAAGCTCAATCCTGAACTAGTAATTAGGCCAATTCAGAAAGAAGTAATTTGTTCTAAAATGGTGTGTCGTTTAGGGGTAACATTTTTAACGTGTTCCAGAGGGTAGCGGTGTTGGTCTCTTTCAGCAAAACAAACAACTTCAGGCTCTGCTCTGCTGAAGCTGGGCAGGTGCTTCAGCTCATGGCCAGCAACTGAAAGATCCAAGTCTTCATGGTAAATCCAGCCCTTAGCTTAAAATAGAAATTCACCACTTAATAAATTCAATAAATTATTCTTGTTATTCAAAGAGTGCATGAACATTAAATGAACAGGAGGAAGGATGTGCCCCAAACCAGAGGGAACCTATCGTAATATCCGTAGTCATTCTGTCTGGCTTATGAACAGAACGTTTGGTGTCATTGTAGTTACAACCCCTTCCCCCTCTTTCACTTCTGTTTATTTTTATGTAATCCCCAACATCCAAGAGGCAGACCAGAGGTGGCAATTGACATACACACAGAGAGTAATGACCTGTTCCTGCTACACAGCTTCTCTCTTCATGGGCTATTGCCCCTACTTTTGGAGTTTGGAGACAGTCCAATATCGTTGCTGGAGACTCCTGGACTAAGCTCCAGTCTTCAGCTCCAGCCACCAGATTTTTTGCCTCGGGCAGTGGAACAACTTACTGGTTTAGTTTCTCTTCTCCCTTCTGTTTAAAACTTTTTATTTTTATTAGTTTTCATGCAGTTGTGATTTATCTTCCTCCTCCTCTTCCTCTGCCTTCCCTGGATCAGGTAAATAGCAGCATGGTGGTTTCTGCCATCTGGATCCACCCCCTGCCCCGAGTTGAGCATGGTTGGGCTATCCTGAAAATACCTGGTTTAAATCTAAGTGATGTTCCCTATGTAAGGCATCACTATTGGGCTCTACAGAGAGTGAATTATGCCCTGCCTGTGACTGGCTAGCTGATCCTTGCATTGCTAGGGCAGAGTCCAGAGTCAAACCAGCATGTCAGGTCTTCATCCTGACTCCACTGCAGAAAAGCCTGATCCAAGAGCTTCGGAGATTTTAAGGAGAGCATGTAATGAAGAAGAGTAAGCTATCTGGCCAGCTCAAGGGATAAAGTCCATGACAAACTGGGGCTAGAGGGGAAAACTCCCCTGAGAAGATGCTGAGTCCCCTCACCCAGATATTGAAGTAGATTCCCTGCGTCTTGGGGAGGAAAAGGGCAGGGCTCCTACCTACATAGTTCCCCTTCCTCCCACTGTGAATCAGGGGATTCTCATTATACTCAGAGAGTAAGTCCTGCAAAACTAAGTGACTTCCAAAAAGGCAATGTGCATGCAGTGTCTTCCTAAGGCAGTAATCAATATTGTTATGACAAGGGAGGTAAAAATCAGAGGTTAAACTCTTTCTCCTTTGCCTTCACTTCCAAAGAGTCTTTGCTGTGGTTTCTTGCCTTCATAGAGGCTCTTTTGTAGCACTGATTTGTGTCATGATTACTGTCCCTTGCTCACCCTGCAGCATGTCTTCACCTTCAGAGAAGCCTGTTCTTTCTGTGCAGCTCTGCCTCAGGTTGTTTGACTTTTAGCCCAAGGACCCTCACTCTGGCAGGGAAAGAGGCTCAGACTCTTAAATTTGGGAAGGGGTCTCACTTGCCACTCCAGCCCCGCTCCACAGGCTGGCTTCACACTAATGCCTTAGGAGCACTTCAGACAGTCTGTGACCCTAACAGAGGCACATGAGGATTCCACCCACCACAAAGGTGTACCTCCATGGGATTACAGAAGAGGAAATCTCTTCCCATGTTCAAAATTATCCTGATGTACTGATTAAAGCTCCAAGTGGTAGCAGGTTGCTCTTACAGCATTTACTTGGGTGCCAGCCTGCGAGAGCATGCACGCAGCCTTCAGACTCCCTGGAAATCTAGCAAGCTGCTTCCGTTATTGAGGTATGTGTACTCCTCCTCTGTTGTGGGGTTCCCATGCTAGGATAAATAGTGTGAGCAGCCAGGGGAAGAAGTGCCACACGTGCATCACAAAAAAGAACAAAACCAATCTACAGCACCCTGTCCAGAGAAGTAGACCCATTCCTAAGTTAACAGCTGCTGGAAAGGATACATAGCCACTGGTTCTTCATAATCAGGGGGCATACTGGATTCCAATTAATAGAGTTCCTACCCAAAGGTTAAAATTGCTATAGCTCTGGCTGTAATTTTACCATAATGGTAAAGATTTGCAATGATCCAAAACTTCGTTGCATCAATCATTTCCTAAAGGATCATCCGTTAACGAGCTATTTCCAGTGGCCAGGGTTGCTGATGCCTTTATCCCTTGAGTAGGTTTCTCAAAAGGCATCTGCTGAAATTTCTTTGGAGGACACAAAGACCTGCATTTGTTGCAGTGCAAAATTAGGTGTCATTCTCAGATCAAATCCAAAGGACCATTCATGGAAGAGAATTGTAAACAATATGCTGAAGGACAGCCCTTGCATGCTCACTATGGAAGCAAGGATACTTGGGAAACAAATTTACAGAATCTCATAATATGCAACATTTCAGTTCCTTTCAACATCTCTATTAGGGCATGCCTTTATTTAAATAATTAAAAAAAAAAAAAACCAAATATGGATCTTACGGGAGTCATCCAGTTCTCCATGCAGGCCAATATCCTTTTTATGATAGTAGCTAATACCAACTGCATGACTGGAAGGTGCTAGAAACTGGTGGAAAATTGTGGTACTTGCAAAGGAAGTCTCCTGCTAACTGTTGTTGGAGGTTGGTTTGTGATTAAGGCATGTGTGTGTTAACCTTTCCAAAACCAGGGAGTAATCAGAGTCAAAGGGTCTCCTTGGCAATGAAAATGGAGAATAATCTGCTGCCTTTCAAGACGGTTCACAGAAAGGACAGAGAAAAGAAGAAAAAGGAGAGTTGTGGCTCTCTTGCTAGTCCTCCATTGGCCCAGAAGACATGTTGAACTTGTTAGAACTGTTCCAGTCAAATTTACATATCTGGTGCTCTTTGGGGCAGGAACTGCTTTGTTTGCCACAGTGCCCACCACCACTGAGTCTGATCTTGGATATAAATATTATAATAATCCCAAAATCTCAGCTACTCAGAGTTTCTTCAGGAGGTTTGGCTAGAATCCTACAACCAAGCACCTTAGAAATATGGATACCAGCCATAGCAGCGTTTTGTAGACTGGCACATTGGATTCTCTATTTGAATATCAGTGCCATGTTTAATCAGAATGGCATATTAGAAAAGCCTCTGGCTGGTTTTTCTAGTCACCATTATCTCTGAAAGTCAAGTTTTAGGATTAATGCCAATATCCATACAAGAACCATGCTGCCTGTGTCTTGAGGAAAAGATAATTCTTGCAGCTCCAGCAAACTTTCTGTCCAAATTTCTCTTTTCACAGTTCCTGGGAAATAGTTCTCCCTTCATTTTGTTCTAATCCTTGGATGACTGTGGCATAAATGGGCATTCCTAGAGTTCTATAGATACGTCTCAAGCCATGTGGCTTTCATACACAAATTGCAGCTTGTTCATTTCATTCCACTAAAATTCCAAGGCCTTAGGGCCTCAAGGTTGCTTCAGGCCAGATGTAAAAATCCTGCCCCAGCTGGCATGCTAGGCATTTGGGAAACAAGTCTAAAAAATGAATAGATGCACTGAGGGAAAGTGTAGGAACCTCATCTGGGGAAGATTTGCAAAGCAAGTTTCCATTTCTCTGGAAAGACGGAGGATACTACTGGATTGTTTGCCACATAGCTTCTTAGTTTAGAAAGCTCTTGCTTTATATTGGGAGGGGGATTTCCATCCCTGCCTATTAATCTGCTGTAATATTTAAACTCTGCTTTTCATTTCCTTCCCTACTTCTGGGATTCACTGCTTGCTACTGCATGAATTATGAATGAAAAGAGAAGCTGTGCAACAGAATGAGACATTTCTTACCTGATGATAATTTTCTTTCTGTTAGCAGCTTCTTTCTGAATTCAGCCTAGTCTGGCAGTCTGATAAATGACTGGAATATACTCTGAAAATTTTCTCTAAATTTAAGGATACGTTAGGCTGCCTTGTTGCTAGTAATTTGGTTGCTGGAGAGTTTCTGTGGCTCTGGAAGAACTACTCTGATGGCCTGAGATGAAGGGCAGAGGATAAAACTGCACCACAGTTGGGAATGAAGTGGCCTCCATCCAAGCTTTGTTTCAGTTTAGGGAAACGGAAACCAAAAGATTTTCTCTGTAAAGCCTATTTCCAGAACTTACAGGCCCAATGACTGGCATTGTCTTTGTTTTATAGGAATTGAGTTATCAGCACAGAGAGCTGTTAGGCCTTGACTCGGCCACTGTGAGCACTAGCTGCTTAGCGAGTTTACAGCAACCATTGGGCATTCTGCTTCTTGAGCAGGCTCTAACTCGTCTGTCTTCTGTAGAAGAACCACTATCCAAGCGAATACGGGGAAGGACAGAGCTCTCACCAGATGTGATCAGATGGATTGAACTAGCTAAGTGAGTGCTTGTTTGGGGAGAAATTATTTAGGATAGTTTATGTTCTAACTAACCCAACTGAGAGTTCTAGTCGTATATAAAGCTTAATTTGAAACTCTGTCTATTGTAAATACTTCTGAACTAATTACTGACCTTTCAGTCAGGATTACTCCCTGTGTCATATATCTGTTCCAACATATTTTCTGGAACAGCGTTCACCAGCTTCTTTTCCAGTCCAGTCCACTACACTCTTCCAGGCAATTTTGGAGTAGTGTGTGCAATGTTATGTAAGCACTTCTTGGCCAGAGTGCAGTTTACATAATCCAATAAAAATGTATATTCTGATAGAAGAATAATATCCATATATCAATAATACATTCTATGCAGCCACTTATTGAGCAGTCTATTTGCATAGATTGTCTAACACGACATCAATTGTAATACTGAAGTATTTTGTACTTGGATACTTTGTACTTGAATTGAAAGCTGTTCTTTTTCAAATAATAAAATCTTTTTGTCTTTTAATTTTGTTAGGCTCTATCGATCTGTTGGAGATTATGATGTTCTTCATGGTATTTTCAGTGGAAAGATTGGAACTAAGGAAATTACCCAGAAGGCACTGCTAGCAGAGGCAAAAGGTGATTATGCGGAAGCAGCTAAACAATATGATGAGGTAAAAAGACTACCTAACAAATATTTTATTTCTTCTTAGATTTTTTTAAAGCTCCTTTTTTTGCTTCCATCAAAATAAAAATTCTGAGGCAGTGCATTGCTTAAAATGTTAATTTATTTTGTTCATTATATGAAAGGTATTTGATCAAATGCAACATCAATAACAGTTCATAACAGACATTGCTTTTTAGAGTCACACAACTTTACAGGCATAATGAATAATTTAATTTAAATACACACTGACTCAGTGGAGTGTGGAAATTGTGTCTATGATCTGCACTTGTAAGTTCTATTTGTGTACTCAAATTGATAATGCGTAAAAACTGTTTGTGGAAACGTTTACCTACACAATGTTCATGTGTCTAAATGGAAGATGGAAAATCCAGCTCTTTAGAAATGTTGGTTGATTTGACATCTGAACTGAGTTTTATATGTTAAAGGTGTAACTGGCTTAAATTTTGAAGAATTCTTTGAAACATGTTCTTTCATACATCTTAGCTCTTATTTTGCAGATTGAACACAAGTTCTGCTATCCTTTTCTGAGAAAAGGAATAAAATATTGTCATGAGATGGTGTAAACCTCATAAGTTTTACTGAAAATATTCAGCTAGAATAGTAAACAAAAGTCATTATTGCAGCTAAGAATGTACTTGAATTTTCTCATCTGACCTTCCTTTTCTAGGCTTTCTCTAAGCAAGACTGGTCAGATGGAGAGCCTACTGAAGCAGAAAAGGATTTCTGGGAACTTGCATCTCTTGAATGCTACAACCATTTGACAGAGTGGAAGTCATTGGAGTATTGTGCCACTGTTAATATTGATAGCAATCAACCTCCAGACCTAAACAAAACATGGAGTGACCCATTTTATCAGGTTTGTGAAATTATTGCTCGATTAGATTTGATGTCACACTGATCATGTTTGTACAAGGGCCATTACTGCCATGCCATGATTAAGGATAGAGGTAAAGTGACTTGATCACAAAAGAACTTGGACAATGTAGATGTTTTCTTTAAAAAAAATCACAGCCAACAGTAATTAAAGTAAATACTTTCGGTATTCTCTAGAGTCTCAAGTTGCTCTTTACTCCCATTGCGAAGTAAATGGCTCCAGTCTGGTCACCTTGTCCTCTTTTTCACTCTTCATGCTGTTATCAATTATTTTTCTCCTCCCATGTTGGGAGAGTAACAGTGTTTAGGTTGAAGCTGAGAAGAAATGCTAAGCACCAGTACCTGTGCAACTGCATGAGACCACCAGAAGAAGGCACTGTATGATTTGTTGGGTGATGGTAATCAGTCTGAAAAGGATTAAGATGTACTGAAAACTTTAATTACATTTGATGAAATAGATGAGTTTTTTTTCTAATTTGAAAATCTTTAGGCTTGTAGCATATGGAACCAGGCCTTTGTATGCCTTTTATATGGGTTGTACATCACGAGCAACAGATGGCAGAAGTGATTATTCAATATCCTGCCCTAGTAATAAAGAGATTTCACTTTTTTTCCCCTGTAGGAAACTTATCTGCCATATATAATACGGAGTAAGTTGAAGTTACTGCTCTGTGGGGGCACTGACCAGTCCTTGCTGACCTTCATTGATGAGGCAATGAAGATAGAACAGAGGAAAGCCCTGATAGAAATGCATTACAGCCAAGAGCTGAGTCTTCTCTACATCTTGCAGGATGACTTTGACAGAGCCAGATATTACATCAACAGTAGCATGCAAATCTTCATGCAGGTAATAAAGCTGCTGGCATGTCTGCTGTGATTCTCTGTAGGAAGTCATGTCAAGTGCAACCCTCTCTTCAAGATAAAAGTATAAAGGGTGAATTATTGACCCCACTGAATTGAATGACAAAACTCCCACTGACTTCCCAGGGGTCGGGATTTCACCCCAGGAATTTAAGAAAAGGAAACAGCTATCCAATGCAATGTGCCGGCCTTATTTTGGGGGCCGTACTCCCTCCTTTCAGTTTATTCACTCTACTCCCTCTTCTTTCTTATATAACTTTCTGAATTTGGTTAGCTTAGTCCACTGGTGTGGCATTTTGAAAACCTCTAACTAGTGCAAATTGACACTGGTTGGTTTTATGCATCATTTCTAAGGATGACATGATTCGCTATCTAGTAGAGCACAGCACATAGAAGAATCAACTTTCTGTTTTACAGATCTTTAAATACAAACATGATATGTGATTACTATTAAAAAATCATTTTCCCTCTCCTAGAACTATTCCAGTATTGATACTTTGTTACACCAAAGTCGAATAACCAAGCTGCAGTCTGTCCAAGCTTTAACGGAAATACAGGACTTCATCAATTTTATGAGCAAACCCAGTAAGAGATTTTTTTCCCCACATCATTTTTGTCTTATGTTGTGTATATACATTGTGGCATTCACCTTTTTGTTTTTGGGAAGAGCAAGTGTAGTTATTTCCACATGTTAAAAGACTTAGAATCTGTGTCTGATACAGTGAGGATAGTTATATAAAGAGTCATACACTATTACGTTTCATCTTCCTAGCCCTTGCAATAAAATGGTTTAAAAGAGCAATCATTTCTCTAAAATTACACATGACTAATTTTAGACTAGTTTGATAGTTAGTAGTGAACAACAAAGAACAGATTGTGTCTTCCATTACTGTCCATTCTAGGCATGAAGTATAAAGTTACCTACTCTTATTAATTTCGTACAAAATGCTAGTTACCAGTTGTCTGCACGTATTTCACTTTATTCCTATGGGGAATAGTGGAAACGGTCCTTCTTTTCCCATGATGATAACTGCCACTTTTAACTGCTTTATTCTCTAGCAGTTGACATACAGCAATAACTGGAAAACAGTGTAATAAACCTCAGGCAGAATGATTCATTTAACAGAACCCAGGAAATTTGAGTAACTGCTGGCTGGCACTGTCAATCTGTGCTTCTATCAGTGGGTTCTGTACTTCATGCTTTGATCCCTAAATTTTCACATTGCCCACATGCAGCCTTTTCTTAAAGTATTTTTAATTGATTTTAGGCAACTTAACTTCTCAAGCGTCCCTTAAGAGACTTCTCAGGATTTGGACAAGCAGATATCCAGATGCTAAAATGGACCCCATGAACATCTGGGATGACATCATTACAAACCGGTAAGATGAAACACTTCTCTTAACTATGATTCTACATGTTAGTTAAGCTTGTTGTGTTTCTGATGTTGCTTGTAGAAAATATGTGGTTGGAATCCAGCACTTGGTGATTTCTAAGTACTATTGTGTCTTGCCTTTCAGGTGGAACATTGTTTTTGCATTACTAACATATGCAGAGGAGCAAAGGGCAGATGGAGTGGGTGGACAAGAGGATGTTTTCATATCATATTAATAGTGTAGTTAGCAGATTGGACCAATAGCCTTAAATTGTTTGTCATACATAAGTAGCTAGGAACGCTATAAGGAAAGAAGGGTTATAAATTAAGCTTTTGCCTATCGGCCATTCTCGATCCAATTCTGCAACCCTTGCATGTGTTGAGGAATTCAGGTGAATAGTCACATTGACTAAAGAGTCCCTCAAAATGAGTAAAAGTCACAAAACTGGGCTCTCAATTACTGGATGTCTTTAAACAGTAAAGGTTTTCACAAGGTTTTATGTGAAGAGCCTAACTCCAGTCATCACCATATTCTTAATGTATTTATGTGACTATTGTCTTTAACCATTACTGTAACTAGAAAGTTCAGCTGTGCAGCCTTTAGGCTGGCCCTTGAAAGACTGAACTTTTCTTTAGACAATCTCTTAAGAGGCTCAGCTGACTTTCCTAACTATCTGATTTCTCTCTGCTCCCCATAGTATTTCTCTACATCCCTCCACCCCCACCCTCTTTCTCTCAGTGCAACTTCATTTGATTCTCCTTTCCCCAGACTTCTTCATTACCTCTCTCTGAGCAGAAATCAGCAAATTTTAAGGACCTTATTATGGAGTCTCAGGAGGGTTGGCATTGTTTGTTCAACCAAAACCTTCTTTGCAAAGGAGCTCACTTAGACTGGAGGTGAACCAGAATATATTTCATGGTTCATGGAAAGCCCCAGAATTTACAAGCCTTGAGAAACTCCCAGACTGATGAAAGCTTTCTGTGGACTATAAAGAGAGCCACTTTTGTCTTGTCTTAAATTAGACTATAAGGCTCCTCAGAACAGGGACTGTATTTCTGTGATGTTTAGACAGCACCTAGCACACATCCAGACTGTGATATCCATATTCAGGTTGAGTAAGAGTCTACATGGTAAGCAGTGGCATTGAACTTGATGTCCTCCCCTCCCCCTCCCCCCCCCGTGTGTGTTTGTGGGCGGAGGAGGAGGAGGAGGAGGAGGATTCTCATGGGGGCCCTGATAACCAGGTTTACAGTTGGGTCAGAGTTTGACATGAGATACAGGCTAATGCTAGACTAATCAGGATTTTTGAACATGCAAATTTATTGAACTTGAAGTGTTTCACAGAAGCAGCTCTGGTCCAACAAACTTTCTCTGAATCACAGGCTGGTTGCCAATAGAACCGTAGGCTTCTAGGGTCCATATCTCTGGGCAGCCCTACCATGCATACTGCTTCCAGTCCAGTTGGCTCTACCTGCTTGAAAGACTTGAGATCCAGCTGGCCCAGGTGTCTAGAAACTCTGTAGTCCCCAGTCCCAGGGCTACCCACATAGTGGGGGTTGTCTTGAATCCACAGGACCAGAGAAGCTGTGAACTCTGGTGGTTGCTAACTGAAATTGACATGAATCTTGTCAGTTTCATCACTGCTGTTTGAATAAGTGAAGTTTCCTGTGAACTGGAAATCCCAAGCTGCAACTAGCTCTAGTTAGCACATATATTGTATACGTTAGTCTACATGCCAGCAATAGGACTAGGGCTGTAGGTGTGTTTTGGTACCTTTGGGGCAGTGTTCTAGTAAAAATGTAATTTGTGGACATTTTCTAGCACACAATCTCCGTACTCTTCAATAACAGTCTTAGCTCCATATCCAGGATTAAGAATAAATATACGTAGGGGACACCATTTACTCATTACTCATTAGGTCAGTCCACCCTTGTTGTGACCATTCAGTCTATTAGTTGAATATGCCTACTCCTTACTGAAGACAATCACAGTTACAAGAAATAGCGATATCAGTCCGTGATTGAAGTTGCTTAGTATATTATCAGTAGAAAAGATTAAAATTACCTGCTTCCCAGTGTATATTAATGTCTTGTATTCCCTTTCACCATTGTGCAGGTGTTTCTTTCTTGGAAAAATTCAGGAGAAACTTCCTAACATCCAAGCTGATGACAGTATGGAGATGGATGGAAGGGGAGATGTTGGTGAAAAAATGGAAGTAGATGTTCAGGAAGAAGACATTCAGTCAATGATTAGAAGTTGCAGATTTAACATGAAAATGAAGATGATTGAAAGTGCGAGGAAACAGGTGACTGCACTATCTGATGGTGCTTGATTCGTCAGCAAACCAGAGCAGTTAGAACTGGAAAAGACAGGTTACGTCATTAGTGCAGGATTTCCCCTCACAATACATTCTGGAATGCCTGAGGAGGCCTGGGTCTTTTCCTACAGCACAGTAGATGATTATCACTAATTAACAATATTTCTAAAATGTGAAATTTCTGGAAATGTTCCCAAAGGCCCATTTTGTGAACCCAATGGTTCCTCCTACTTTCCAGAACAAATAAATAAAGCATCATAAATTATATAGTTAATAATTTGGTGTAAATGTGAGGGGCAAGGGGAACATTTTTACAAGGAAAAGCAGAATATTGTGTCATACATTTAAGCTTTTTAATGTACTGTATTTTATATTTCCACCACCACAGTTCTATCTAGTGCTGTAGGTCAATTTACAAATCAGTGTTCTGTATAAAACAAGACAGACTCAACAGAGACTGAACCAGTATCACTTACCTTGCCTCATTCACCGACATTGTAATAGTCTTTATTTCTTGTATAACATTAATACATATTGTGGCCAGCGTTTGTCGAAACTTAGCAACGAGGGGCTAGATTGACAGAGGGGCTGAGATTCTGTGATGCTCTGTCGCCATGCCTACCTTTTAGGCATCTAGAAAATCACTGGGATTCACAAAGCCTGAGTTAGGTGCTCAGACTTCCTATATGATGAATGGAGCGAGGTAGACATCTGAAAATGGGATTTGCAAAAGCCAGCATGCTAGGAGGCTCCCTCCCTAAAGTAAAGGGAGATATCAAGGTAAGGTGTGTGTCCTAAACGCTACCCCTCTGAGGGGTTGGGCATCCAAGTTTGGACTGCAGCATGGTGACTCCCTCTGCATGGGAGTCTCAGTGGCAAACCTTATGCCATTTTTGGAAGTGGAGAAGAGGAACTTCTAAACTATATCATAGTTTTAAGCCCAGTGATTAGAGCACTCACTAGAGGGATGTGGAAGACCTTGGTGCAAGTCCTCCTCCCCACACACACTTGAGGGGAAGAAGGGATCTGAACAGGGATCTGTCCTCACCTCTCAGGCAAGTTCCCTAGCCATTGGGCTATGGGATATTCTTATGTGGGGATCCCTCAGTTGTTCTTTTTTGAAGCTTTTCCTCTGTGGAAAAATAATTAGAATCATTAGAGTAGGGAGACTGGTCTCCCAATACTTGGGTGAGTGCTCTAGCCACCAGGTGATCTCTTTCTCTCACTGACTTTCGTTATTTATCCACAATGGAACTGGTTTTATAGGAGAGGCTGAGGGACATCTGCATCAGAATATTCCATAGCCCAGTGATTAGGGCTCTCATTTGAGAGGTGGCAGCAGATTCCTGTTCAAATCATCTCTCCTTCCCAGGCGGAGGATGGATTTGAACTGCGGGTCTTCCACATCCCACATGCATACTATGACTGAGCTAAAAGTTCTGAGGTAGGTTCCCTGTCCCATTGGTTATTTTATGTGAGCTTTCCTGTGGAGCCCAATCCAGCAGGCAAATTCTGAGCATGTTTACTGGCTTGGTCCTGTGTATAAGTTGGGTGGAGAAACTCCTGTCTGTCCCCAAGTTGTGCCTCACATTAGGGCTTAGATGTCCAGATGTCTAGAGTGGCAGAGGTTCAGAGATCAAGGGAGAAACGTTAAGTGCCTAGGGAACTTCTACTGCAACAGTTTAGGCACCAAGTGAGTTAAGCATCTACACGATTTAGCAACAGCAGAGCTATGGGAGTTTTGTTAATTCTAGTGGTATGTGATTCTGGGATTTAGGCACCCAAAGCAGAAGTTAGGCACCTAAATCCCTTTCTGAATCTAGCCCTAAGTGATCTGTTTCTCAAAGATGCTGAATACCCAAAGCCTCTACTAAGCTCATTGGGAGTTGTGAGTTCTCTAACCTCTGAAAGACAAACCACTTATTAAGGGTCTAATTATAGATACCTAATTTTAGATGTGAAGTTGGAAAATGTTGCCCTTGGTATTTTAAGTAGGATGTGAGCTAAAATGAATGAAGCTAGATTATTTGTTTGTGTGATTATTTTTATCAAATACCTCTATTAGTGCACACCTGTTTTTCACACACCACACAATTGGCAGTGGAGTCCCTGTCACTTTGCCTGAATTCCAGGGATATTTTCTGTTATACTTTGTGAATACTGAAATGGCTCTTTCGAAATCTCTTAATTTGCTGCAAACAGTAGTTTTCTTCTTCTTCTGCATTATTGAAAATTCCCATTTTGATCTTTTTACTGTAGAACAGTTTCTCAGTTGCCATGAAACTTCTGAAGGATCTATACAGAGAGTCTAAAACCAGAGAAGAATGGCTCTTGAGGTGGAATCACAGCTATTGCCGCTTTAGTCATAGTCGCAGTCAGAGCCAGAAGAGTCCTGAACAAATGCTCACGGTGTTGAAAACGATCTCTTTACTGGGTAAGTATTATCTCTTCAGACTCCACTGATGCAAGCTGTGGATTCTCTTCCTGTTTGTTATGGGAATAAATTTTACTGCCAATTTATCAACTTTATTTCTGAATTCCAACAGATGAGGGCAAATCCGACTACCTTAGTAAGAACACAGTGACCTTCCGCAACCAAAACCTTCTGTTAGGAACCACTTACCATATTTTGGCCAGTGCCCTTAGCAAGGATCCAAGGTGTCTTGAGAAAATTGAGGAAGAAAAAGCCAGAAAAGTTGTGATGCTTTCTGGAGAGAGGCCTGATACTACTGAGAAGGTAAATGAAAAGGGAAAGGAGCTCTATTACTCGTTGCTATGGATGATTGATTTTGTTATACTTCATTAACTCAAGAACATTAAGCCCAGGTGGACCTACAGGAGACTTATGCTAGTACTTTTTGCTGCTAGCATTGATTCCTCTTCAAGTGATCGCTCATGTCAATTCCAACTCAGGTGTGCGCGCGCTGCGTGCACTGATCGCCGGAAAGCTTTCCCCTAGTCCACCCGCAGGGTCGGCTGCCGGCAGCCCTATATCAGCCCTATATATATATATATATATATATATATATATATATATATAACTAACTAACTAACTAACTAACTAACAACTTGGTCGCTCTCGCAGCTAGCTTCTTCCCCTTAGTACTATCTCCTGGGCTTGAAGCAGCTGGGCCTTGCGAGCTCTATGGTGAAAGTCCACCTAGCAGCCATCTCAGCCTTCCATGAAAGGCCCCCCCAGGGAGTCGTCGTTCTCAAACCCCTTGGTGAAACGGTTTTTGAAGGGCATGGACAAAGCCTTTCCGTGCATAAGACCCCCGATGGCTCAATGGGATTTGAACTTGGTCCTCTCCAGGCTATCTGGAACACCGTTCGAGCCCTTAGCATCTTGCTTCCTGCTGTATTTGTCATGGAAGACGGTCTTCCTAGTGGCAATCACGTCTGCCAGGAGAGTGTCAGAGCTGCGGGCGCTGACGTCAGAGCCACCGTATACACTCTTTTTTTAAAGACAAGGTTCAACTGCGCCCATGCCTGGCCTTTTTCCAAAAGTAGTGTCACCCTTTCATACCTCACGGGACATTTTCCTCCCATTGTTCTATCCAAAGCCCCACGCCTTGGAAAAAGAGAGATGCCTCCATACCTTGGACGTTAGAAGGATGCTATCATTTTACATAGAGTGCATGAAACCCTTTAGGAAATCTTCCCAGCTTTTCGTAGCGGTTGCGGATAGGATGAAAGGGGAGCCAGTAGCAGCCCAGTGCCTCTCGTCCTGGATCACATCATGCATTAAACAGTGTTGCCTGCAGGCTGGGGTGCCGCCCCCAAAGCTGACGGCCCATTCCACGCGGGCATAGGCGTCGGCTTTCCTGGCACATGTTCCCATCACGGACATATGCAGGGCAGCGACGTGGTCATCGGTTCACACCTTTTCTGCCCATTGTGCGCGTACTCAGCAGGGAAGGGAGGATGCAGCGGTCGGCAGAATGGTGCTGCATTCGGCCAAGCTGTACACTTCTGCCCTCCTCCAAGGTAAGGCCTGGGAATCACCTGAGTTGGAATTGACATGAGCAATCGCTCGAAGAAGAAGAAACGGTTACCTTCCTGTAATTAGTGTTCTTCGAGATGAGTTGCTCATGTGCATTCCAACATCTGCCCACCTCCCCACAGCCGGAATTCTAGCAAGAAGGAACTGGAGGGAAGCAGGGATGGCTGGGCTATATATAGAGGGCTGCCGGGCGCCCCTGGTGGCCTCAGCCGACCCTGTGGGTGGACTAGGGGAAATCTTTCTGGTGATCCGTGCACACGGCACGCGCACACCTGAGTTGGAATGTACATGAGCAACACATCTGGAAGAACACCAGTTACAGGTAGGTAACCCTTTCTTTCTCAATGAGCTGCAGCTGCTGTTAGTCTGTCCTGGACCCGCCTCTCCAGGGGCAGGAGCCCATGACACAGTCTCCATATCCCATCTGACTCACTGCTAGAGAGGAGCTTCCATGACCAAACTCCCACCAGGATGGCAAAGTAAAACTTGCGGAAACAGGTTTTGAATCTTCTGTGTCCCCAGCCTCCATCATTGAGCTAGTGTTTATCCCTCCTAGTATCTTTGATGGAGGAAGGAAAGTCTCTCTGAAAGCACATGCATGCACAAGAACAAAAAAGCTCTGGGAGCACAGGCTAGCCTGCTAGTTGGACGGGTGATGCTCTTGATATATATCCATGCTAACATCAGGCAGGGCTGTTAGCGTGGATCTCCCATGAAGATAGTCATTTCCTATTTTTCATATAGCTAATTTTCTATTTATTATAATGATTGCTTAATTATTTTAATGATCAACCAAAGCTAAGAGGGTGCAGAAAAAGTAAAGTTTGTTCCTCTGCCATTTGCTTTGATTAAACAGAAGTGCAATATAAAAAGAACACCATGACAGACCCTACCAGGTCTTTAAATGTATGTATTGTGAGTTGTTCAGAATGCCTTGGAAAGGAATTTGTGTCTTTAAATGGATCCAAATGAGAGTTAAACTGCAGTTATCAACTTATGTCTGCTGATCTTGATAACTCCCCTCTGTCAAGAGCCTTGGGGAATCACTACAGTCGGAACAAACAAATGCTTTTACTTGTCTCTCTAGGATCTAATACAGTCTGTAAATGAACAGTGTCACTACAACAAGAACAAAAAATATTTGTAATGTTTTGTATATAACAGATGTCAAAGGAAAGCGAAGATAAGGGATAGAAATGAAAGGCTCCTGAGATTAACAATTGAATTTTTAGAGTATAAATATATCACAAATGAAGTTAAAAATGACTGCCCTCGTTACTCTCCTAAAATGAATGGTAACATTCTTTATAATAAAGAGTTGAAAAGTGAGCATGAAATCTCTTCCATTCCATCCTGTGCTGTGACCCTTAAAAATTAAGAAAGATAAGATTTATTTGAGAGACATCCAAAGAGATACTGCAGGAAATCATATCCATAATTTTGTGGCTGACTCTGTTCTCTCTGAATCTGTATTTAACCAGTGTCCCAGCATAGTGCTAAAAGGCACTGTGCTGCCTTCTGGATGAAACATCAAACTGAGATAACTTGGTACCTTCTGCAAGACTAAGTGTGTTAACACTTATGTCCTGATCAAATTCCAATTCCAATCATTTCTGTCTGCCTACATAAAATTAATAATGTAGGGGTTTTTTTTGTTTATATTGATTCCCCCTTCTCCTCTCCTATTCCCCAAATAATAACAGAAGAACAGAAAAAACAAACGGGAAGGAAGGGGAGTAGGGAGGAGGACGGTGAGAGACATCTTGGTTTCTATCCACTAGGGATTAATCAATCGCTTCTCAAAAGTTAAACCTTTTCAAATTTATCTGAGGTCCTTGTTCTCCAAAATGTTACCAGCTCTTTAGCTGCCAGGTCAGCCAAGTTGCTGAGCCAAGCTTCTGTCCCTGGAGGCAGTCTGCTCTTCTAGCTAAGCAATATGAATTATTTTGCTATGAACACTGCTGTAGAGAACCAAGCTTTCCATGAGTTGTGGACTTTCCAAGATAATGTGATGTATCACAAAATACAGTTCTAGGAAGTAATTTTTAAGATGGTATCCATTATCATATTAATTCTCCTGCCTGCTCCTTGCCAAAAGGATTGTATCCTGGGACTGTCCCCAAAAATGCACAGTGTAGTTTATAATTGGATACAGTAGGGATAGCAAGTGAAAAAATAAACTCTTGGGTGGTATTGCTGACTATTGCTAAACAGCTGGCACATTGCAGACAAGAAGGTGGCATTATTGGTAGAGGAGAGAATCTGTGCATAGGATTTATGTAAGTTTGTTTATAAAGAGTTGTAAATGATTTCGTCTGTTTCTTACATAGTACTAGAAAAATCTGGGGTGACCACATTGTGCCTCAATTTTCATAAATGAAAAAACAGAAAAGGTATATAAATAAAGGTTTAAAACTGGAGATGAGCAAAGTGCTTTTTAACCAAACAAAGGAAAATCACCTGCTTTTCTCATGAACATTCATTCAAACTAAAAATTTATTTTCTTCTCCTGTGTTTGTGCCTCTTTCACATTAACTGTTTGCAAATAGTCTATTGAATGAGTTTACAGGCTTGGAATCATTGAAGAGAATGTTCAGAGAAAGTGATGTTTAAACTAGTAAATGTGATTTGCATTGAAAACCCCGTTCTAAGATTTATGCCTATCCAGTCAGGAGGCAGAAATGATACCATATGATCTGTGTATGCAATACAACTCAACTTGCAAATAGTGATTACTTGCAACCAAGAAGGATCAACAGATCAAGAACTGCTCACAAAGTATTTGACAAATACATGCTTATAGTTCATTTGCAAACAGAAAAAGAGGCTAAATTTGTTGAATAAGCTATTCACCATGAACTGTTTCCTGAAATCTGCTTGTTACTATGGTTTTCACTTATGGTTGATTTAAGGTGATAGCAGGTCTGCACAAGAAGGCATTCCTGTACTTCAGCACTGCAGTGAGGAAGGCTGAAGAAGAGCTGCAGTCTCAGTCTATGGAGCATGTTGATCTGACTGGCGTCATAGATGCTTACATGACTTTGGTTGATTTCTGTGACAAGCATCTCCGTAAAGAGGAAGAAGGTTCATCTGGTGAGTCAGAAATCAAAATATCAATCAGGACTTCCTGTTCTTGTATTATCCAAATTTCAGATTGGACAGAGCCAATAGAGAGCAGTCAAAATGCAAGGGCGATGGGTGGACCATTTAAAAAGAAAATATTCTTGAACATGGAAGAAGAATTAATTGGATCAAACGGTTATAACCAGTGGTTAATTCCAAGGGAGAAATTCCTATTGTAGTGGATTTACCTAAAATACATCAGGTTTCATCCTACTCCTGAAATCCCAGCAGGTTATAAGGCTTGAATTTAAATGTAAAGAGATTGTCTTCGATTTTTATGTTGTTTACAATGTTTCTATTCTTTCTGACAGCTGCTTCTGGCTTCACCCATTAGCAAGTCATGAGGCCTCCATCTTACTGGTGGGATGTGCATCCTATCCAGGAGATGCTCCTCTTGTTCTTTCACAGACCATGACAATACTAATGGGCAAGATACTAATGGTGATGCAGCGTCCTGATAAAAGTGAATCCTTACAGTTCAAAACTACACATACTATTGGTTTGTGCAGCTCAAACAAGTCTTCAAATGAGAAAGAAAACAAATTAAAATTCTCTACAAAGCACCAAGATAGCATTTGATACAATTAAAAGTAGACGAATGTTTTAGATGATCAAAGGGATGACAAAAAGATGGTGTTTCTGATCATTTTTGTTTAACGTTTCTTGGCAGATATCAATGCTCTGGATCTGCAGACATTCCCAGCCATTGTAGTGGAGAAAATGATAAAAGCTTTAAAACTGAATTCCAAAGATGCCAGGCTAAAATTTCCCAGGCTGCTGCAAATAATAGAAAAGTATCCAGCAGAGACATTAGGCCTAATGGCCCAAGAGGTTAGTTACTTCCATTTCTGGGACAGCAAAGTTGATTGTAAACCGAATTATTGTTGAACCAAATATTTACTGACCAGAATCTCTTGACTTAAAATTGAATGTTGGATTGTGTGTAAATCTTTATGATAGTTATTGGTCTGTTGCCAATCTGTTTCAGTGCACTATTTGCAGAGTCAGCAGCCGAGTTGGTTAATCAAGATAGAAGATATCAAGATATATATAGGGGGCTACACGTTTTATTTCTGTCAGGAAGATGTTTCACACACACCAGGGGCTCCTTGCATCCCATTCTTTTCCTACACAGGCTTCCTACTCTTTCAAGGACTCCTTGTAACTCCTTTCTCCCCCAGGGTAGTACTCGGTGTGACAATCCCTTTCCTCTCCCAGCCTGGGGCTCTGTTTGACACTCCTTCCTCACCTTCCCTTGTGACTGCTCCCGTCTAAGGCTATGTACACATAATCTTGTCCCGCAATAAGTTATTGCGGGACAAGGAAAGCCCTATAAATATAGCGCTTTTGTGTGTACATACGTTCTTCTTCCCGTGTGAATGCTCCTTTGCCATAGAAGAGCAGTGCATGGTGGGCACCTGTCCCACCATGCACTGCCTACAGCCAGCCCCCTAGTCCAGCTGCAGGGCTTCCGGTGGCGGCGGGGGCTGCATTGTCAGCCCCACTGTCACCCAAAGCCTCGGGGCTGAGCTAGGGGGCTTCAGGGCTTTGGGTGGCGGTTGGAGCCGCAGCCCCTGCCGCCATCCGAACCCCTAGACTGAGCTAGGGGGCTGGCCTGAACAGCCGGTTGGGGCCAGCCCCCTAGCCCAGTCCAGGGGAGCCGCCAAACCTGGCAGCTCCCATAATAGTCAATTTCACTGCTCTGCTAGAGCAGTGAAATTGACATTTGACAGCTCCAATATCCCAGAGTGCCCTTGATTGGCACTCTGGGACATTTCCAGAGGCTGTCTACCACGCAAAAAGTGTACACACGAGCATTACTGTGGAACAGCTGTTCTGCAGTAATGCTTACCACTCTCGTTTGAGTGGTTTTACTGTTGTGCGGCAAGAGCGTGTTGCCGCGCAACAAGAAAAATGATCGTGTGTACGCAGCCAGCTTTATTGCGCGATAAGGAGCCTTATCGCGCAATAAAGTGATCGTGTGTACATAGCCTAACTCGACAGTGAAAAATGCTATCAGCATAGTTGTGACCAGCAGGAATGTGAAAAAACACCCCTGATACAGATAGCTTTGCTGACCTAACCCCCAGTGTAGATACAGCTGCTTGATGGAAGAACTTCTGTTAACAGAAGCAAACTTTGCTCAGGGAGATGATGTTCCTACACCAATGAGAAAAACCTCCTTCATCAGTGTAGGCTCTGTTTGCACTTTAGTGGATGCCGACATAGATATGCGGTATAGTTTCTGCAGTGTTAACACTTTTTAAACTGAATTCAAATACTAGTGTTTACAGATTGGGGGCACTAGATTGCCATAAAGACCTCCTGGGAAGGCATTACAGGGGCAGAATCCCAGCTTGGCTGTCCCACTGAGCTGGGAATGTAGCTGTGAAAGCTGAGACTGGAAGACTAAGACCTGGTCTACACCTAAAACATAGGGCACCCTACCTGCATCACGCAAGGCTCTGAAAAATTTTGCACCTAGTGCAACATAGTTAGCTCCACCTAACCCCCAGTGTGGACTCAGTTAGTATTGGCAGAATTCTGCGAGAGGTGGATTAACTGCACTGACGGCAAACACCCTTCCATCAGTGTAGGAAGCACCTATGTCACCACTGCTATCGCAGCACAACTGCAATGCCATAGTTGTGCTGGTGTAAACACCACCTAAGAATTGTGATGATAATGAATTCCCCATTAACAGGGGTGTCACTGCCTTGAAAAAAGTTTTGGGGCCTGGGTCCCGCTCCTTGCCGTGCCAGCCCCACCCCCTGGCCCTGCTCGAGGGTCGGATCCTGCTGCCACTGGCTGGCAGCCCAGCTCCGGGTCACCGGCTAGACTCACGGGACTGGTGCTGGGACTCAGGGCTTGTGCCCAGCGCCAGCAACACCCATGCCCATTAGTAGAGCCCAGTATGGATACAAAAATTGTATCGGCCTTCAAGCTGCCAGCATGATCTTTGAGCCTTTGTAGAGCTCAGATATAAAACTTGGATTTGCAATCTGCAAACATATAAAGCAGATATCCATGGATTTGCAGGCTCTACCCATTAGAATATTATGGATGGAGTCTGTTCTAGCTAATAGACTACACAAAAAATAATTGCCAGTCATCAGGGGCCCATTATTATTTCTTTTCTATCTAGATAAATCATTTAGGGTGTGGAACATTTTAAATTCCACTGGAGTGAAAGGCGGAGCTAAAAGATTGAGGGAAGGTGCTGCTGGAAGGTGTTAATGGGCTGCCATCAAGTACAGACCTGGTTAAAGCTGCTGTGTGGGATAACCAGGTCCCAGGACCTCTTTGCTCCTCCCTCCCCCTCAATTTCCTTCTCCTTATTTTCCAGGTTTCCCCAAAATCAATAGGGTTCTGTCCATTGATGCCTAGAACATTCCCTGAAAGTTTAGAATTGATCAAATGCATCATGCAAATGTTATCGTGTTACATCCAAACAGACACAGAAATGCCATCACGTTGAGTGTAGGGCCTCACTTGGCTCAGCCAATGAGACAAATGTTGGCAGATGAACACTCACCAAGCACTGAAAATGATTGCTTTAGTAGGGGATGATCTGTGAAATCTACTTAACATTGTCTATTTCTCCATGTTTATCCTTGTACATGTGTGCCTGCTGACTTGGAACACAGAGCAGTTTTGTTTGCTCTTGCTCATATTCAGGATTTTAAAAAATAAATGTAAAAGGTGAAAACACTGCTTGTGTTTTGCAGGTTTCATCAGTTCCCTGCTGGCAGTTCATTGGTTGGATTAGCCAGTTGATGGCAGTGCTTGACAAAGAAGAAGCAATAGCTGTGCAACATACTGTAGAAGAGATTGCAAATAGCTATCCACAGGCCATCGCTTATCCCTTCATGATCAGCAGTGAAAACTATTCCTTCAAAGACACTGCAACTGGCCACAGGAACAAGGAGTTTGTAGCAAGGTGGTATTTGAAATGTTGCTTACAAATCTATAAGATTTTAATAGGAAATGAGTCTATAAAAAGCATAGAAAATATTAGGTAGATGATGAAATATACTATGCTTGGTTCAGTGGCAAGGAAAAACAGGTATTTAAGCCAACTTTTCTAAAATGAGTGCCTAAAATTAGGCACCCATATCTATATTTGGGTACTTAAATAAGTAGCTAGATTATTTTTTGAATTGCTGAGCACCCACAATCATTGCTCATGCTCAGCCTCCCCATCCCCACAAAAGTGATCTACATAGAAAGAAAAGAAAAATATTGGCCTTTTCCTCATCTTTTGAAATATAAAGTTTCAGGTGCAAAATTATAGTGAGGTTCAGGAGATATTCCTGTCATTTTTCCTTGTCTGCTGTGTTGGGGTTGAGGGAAATCCACAACTCAGCCGTGGTCTACACTGACAGAGAAGATCAGTGTAATGCTGCTTTCCTTGTCCTTCCGCAGTGTCAGTCTCCTCTGTCAGAGCAGTAAGTTCAAAATAATGGTGCTGTAATTCGACCTGATAACACCACTACCACAAGTGGCATAGCACTGTGGTCGAAATTCACAATTTGAATTTGGGTCCATTTAGCCAGAGAGCAGCTCTATATCTTGCTTTTCCTGTTTTTCCACGTCCATGGCACCACAGCAACTTAGCTCCTCCCCTGCCTGCAGCCCCGGAAAGTTTTCAGTTAATTCCACTCTGCATGCAGCACTGTGTCTCTCTGTTGTGTCTGCAGCAGAGAAACAGCAAAGAAAGCTCTTCCTGCCTTTTTTTTAAGGGAAGGTGGGGGGGGAGTGGAGGACAACTGCCTTCCCACAAGCCCTGGTGCCTGCTACTACCCACAGTGCAATGCGTTTCAGGAAGTAATTAAACAATGGGGACAGGAGACCCTAGCAAGGAATTTGCTGTGTGATCACTTCCCTTCCCCTTCTGTAATTAGACAGCCTTAAAATCAAATTACAATCCCACCCCAGTCTAGACAAGTCCACGGTCTCTGGTTACATCACTATCTGTCTGCTACTGTTTATCAAGTTCCTTCAGCAAAGAAAGGAAAGCAAGGCAATGACATTTATGATCTTTTAAATGAGTTTTGTTTTTAAAAAAAAAAGTAAAGACACTTATTAATTAAAAATAATGTAATAAATTTTAATTTGGGAATGTTGCTTCGTTTGTGTAAAAAGAATTACACTGTCATTCTAGGGTCCTGAGGCATGATAGTCTCCTTAGCATTGCTTGCACCACCATCTGTTGGCAGGGCAAGAGCTGTTTTAGGAGTTGAATACAATATCATGGTGTGACGGAATGCACATCTGTGCAGCCCTTGGGCGTGACCTGTATAA
>ML685766.1:7713387-7768340 GCA_007922175.1 Pelusios castaneus
CGGTCATAGCAGCACACCAGACTGGATTTGGGGAGCAGCCTGTCACACATGGTGATGCCTATTTTTCACCTATGGGTTATCACACAGCCCCTGTGTGACATTTTAATTGTGATTATAAAATTAATATTTCTGTATGTGTTCCTTTGGGGGGTTTTTATGGCTCATGATTTTTGCATTATTTCTTAGTTCGAGACAAGAAGGCAAAGATCTACACATCTTGTGCTACTCAGAATAAATAACCCACACACAGCTTCAGTGGCACCTGCTGGATATATACAGTCTTAGTGCAAATTGCTGTACCCACTTCAGAGCTGCCAGTTCAAAATGTTGCTATTTTCACAACTGACTGTTACCAACTACCAAAAAATAACAGGTTGCATGGAGGAGACAGACAGACTTCATATATTAAAGGCCATGAAGTGGTTCCACTGTTGTTTCTGTGTAGCCTAAGAGAGAATTCCCATTCTTAAGTCCCTCTTGTCTTTGAGCCCCATCAAATTCTGTTTGTTCAGGTTTTGCATATAGAAAGTATTTGTTTGCAGACCAGACAAGACTATGCTGATGGCAGCTTTTGTAGCCCAGGTCTGACGATCTATTATTTCACAGGATAAAGAGTAAATTAGACAGAGGAGGAGTGATTGAAGATTTTGTTCATGCCCTCGAACAGCTTTCTAATCCTGTGATGCTCTTTAAGGTACAGTAGGAACCCCTCACTTATGTGGCCTTTGAGAGTGAATGCAGAGAGGAGCCAGCCAGACCTGTACTGCCAGAGCAATTGTAGAAGTTTAGACAGGGATTGATGGACATACATGATGTCATCAGAGTGCTTTCTGCTTTTCACTCTGAATGTTTTCTCCCTGTTCTGGTCAGCTGTTATCCCCTTCCTCTCACTTTTCTAATCCCCTCCTAATATAACCCTGCTGAAAGGATTTAAATATCAAAAGAGCAGCAGACGATATGGTAGAACTAACAGAATGTTTGCAATCATCATATTGTTCATTCTGCTTATATGATATTTATTTATTATCTTTAACCTTACTGACATATGTCTTGTGTATTTAGAGTGTGAACTCTTTAGGTTAGGGATTCTATTCTGTATTTGTAAAGTGCCTAGTCCAGTGGAGCACTGTACTCAAGTTGACCTCCTGACACCATTGTAACAAACATAATAAATAATAAAATATAAGAAAATAGCATTTTATATTGCACTCCCATAGCTTTCAGCTAGCATTAATATGATTGTAGCAGACTTTATAATTCTAGTTCACATCATTAATAAACCTAATACTATCTGATTAAGTTACAAAAGAGATGATGTACTAATTATTTCTTCAGTACTCAGCCTCTTCTCTCTGTATTTACAGGATTGGGTTGAGGATGTCAAAAATGAGTTGGAAAAAACTCAGAGAAATAAAAATAACCTTAAGAAAATATATGAAGGAATGAACAGAAACTTAGGAGATTTACAGGCTCCTGGTCTTGGGATGTTCAGAAGGAGATTTATTCAGGTATGTATAAAATCCCATCTCAATGACATAGAGAACTGGATGTGTAGTGGGATGGGCCGGGCATATTGGAAAGTTAAAAGGACCATATCAATCAGAGAGGAGGCTCTGGCCCATCCAGCAGTCCTCATTCACATGACTGTGTTAGGGGTGCAGGTCTGGGCTTTTAATACTGGTTAATCAGTAAGCTGTGATGCTGTAGTTTTGTTACAGTTTCAGTTTACACTTTTGACTTCTCTGCTATACAGAATGTTTACACTTCCTCCCGCTTACACCACCAGTGCATTTGCTTCTGTCCCTACCCAAAACTTTCTGCCTATGTACTTGTGTGGTATTCTGGCCCCTAATTCCAGTTTTAGTGCCTTAGAGGCAACAAGTGGGCAGTTTCATTCATTCACCTTTTTGATGGTTGTGGCTCTGTAGGGGACCCTGAAATATCTGAGCACTCAGTGGCAAATGAACGAAGAAAATTCTGTGCATAGTGTGTTGTTTTTTTAATGTTAAACATGCTGATAATTTCCATTTTTAGAGATGCAGTTTTATTCTAATGGGATTAGTGGATTTGGTTTTTGAGTCCCTAGACGTTGCAATTCATTGTTGAGCCAAATCTTCTCTAGTTTAACTGATTTCCATCAAAATTACAATTATTCTGATATATTCCAAGAACATATAAAACCAAGGTGCCTTTTTAATCATAAATTGTATTAAATGTGCAGCACCACACACACTCTCTCTCCCTGATCTTACCTTCAGTGGAACTTGTTTTATTTTGTGTGCAGCCCATTCTGTTTTTACCAAGTGCCTGTACAGTGAAAATATCTGTGTTCAGAGCTATAAGTAGCCAGTCATCAAACCGTATCTTCTGTTCAGTGCAGCCATTCTGATTGATGCATACATTTAAATGACCTGGAAGAAAACAGAAGTACTTAGTGAAACTGGAGGTTCTTTGAGATGTGTGGCCCTTATGTGGATTAGAGTCCCGCCCTCCTTCCCCTCTGCTACAGGCTTGGTGTCTGTTGGTAAGAGGAACCTGAAGAGGCATCGACCCACACAATCTCATAAGACCTCGCACGCTCTATGTGGCTGACACACGATGAGCATATGGGTTGATGAACACTGCTACTATCAGGTCTGGTGCATGGCACACATGGACACCCACGTTTGAAAGACAGATAGGGAACAACATCTCAAAGAACCTTGAGTTACAGTAAGTAACTGCCAGTGTCACAGATTTTCATGGTACTTTATAGATAAATAAAATGATGGGTCATACTTCTCAGTTGCTTACAGCATAAATTACTATTTCTATACATACAATTTAAGTTAGAGAGGACTTAGCTTAATAATGAATTGCTATGTCCAAGGATTCCAAAAACAAATCACAAGTAGAATGAAACCGATTCTTTAAAAATGCAGTGCTGGGCCTCTGCTATTTAAGAAGTAAACCTTAATTCCTTTGCTGTAAATTAATTTCAACTTCAGGCTTTTGGAAAGGAGTTTAACAGCCATTTTGGAAAAGGCGGCTCAAAGCTTTTAGATATGAAGGCTGACGACTTCAGCAGAATTGCACTTTCTCTCTTGTCGAAAATGAAAGACCAGAAAGAACCTGGAAATCTCAAAGAATGCTCACCTTGGATGAGTGAGTTCAAAGCCGAATTCATGAGGAACGAACTGGAGATTCCTGGTATGATACCCTTTCGGAATTGCTGATGAATGGTGAACTCTTGTAAGAATAGTTAGCTTTGAATTCCGCTCTTCTTTACCTAAGAACAAGAATCTTCTCATTTTGATCCCTGGTACATCCTACCCATGGGCACTGTATCTTGCCAGATCTTTCTTGTCTCAAACTACCATGATTCAGTTCTTTGATCCCAGCAGATTTTGAACTAAGAACTAATGCACTTTGCATTCTAGTTTGAATAAATTCTGCCCTCTGAAAGCAGTAAGAGTTCCAAAATCTAATGGCACAGGTGGAAAAAAAAATACTTGTCACTGAAAGACAAAAAAAACCCAACTGTATAATTTGTTACTGTTTGTTTAAATACACACGTCTAAAATCTAAGTTCTCTACTAGTCTAATAAGATGCAATATTTGGCTAAATATGCCTTCATTAACTTAAGTTTTTTGAGAGACCACATTTAAATGAAGACTGTATGCCTCTTTGTTTTATTTTTTCTTCAGGTCAGTATGATGGTAAAGGTAAACCATTACCAGAATATCATGCAAAGATCTCTGGATTTGATGAACGGGTATGTTGATGACTTTAAAGACAAAATACCTTTTGGGATAATATATAAATATTTAATATAAATACATGGCTCAGTATAGTGGTCTTTTGGAAGAAGGAAACAGTGCATTAGCAGATCTCTAACTGTGCACAAAGGATTAATCTTGTTCATTAGATGGCCCTTATAACATCATCATTCGATACATATTGATTTTAGTTTGAGGTGTTTGCCATATGGACAATTGGGTGTTTTCTGCACAGGCCATAGAATTGTCTACGTTTCTCTAAATCTGTAAAATTAAATCAGTTTGGTGCAAGAACCACATGATCACAGTGCAGAAAATGCAAGAGGCCCAAAAATAGAAGCGATAATCCTGGTTATCATAATAATATATGCTGTCACCTGTGCCAAAAATGTTTTGCTTTTTTCCTCCTTCAAGATAAAAGTAATGGAGTCCATCAGGAAACCAAAACGTATAAACATCCGAGGCAGTGACGAGCGGGACCATCCTTTTCTAGTCAAAGGTGGTGAAGATCTCCGGCAGGACCAGCGCATTGAGCAGCTCTTTGATGTCATGAATATTATCCTTTCCCAAGATGCTGCCTGCAGCCAAAGGAACATGCAGATAAAAACGTACAAAGTAATACCCATGACAACCAGGTAAGGCACTTTGCACTCCTCTTGTTCAGGGATAAAGATCCTCACGTCAAAAGTCACATAGTTGCTCCGTGCTGAGAGGTGGGATTTCTTTGTGCTAAGTGCTGGTGCAGAACTTTTTGATGCTTGGCTCTGGGAATTGTCTTCTATGATATTATATGAAAAAGAAAATTTTAGACCATTAACATGATATTTTTAGATCAATTGGAAATGCCAGGTCTGATGATTCATTTTTGAGAGTGTATTTGGGTTTATATTTATAACATGTTAGTTATATGAAACTTATTGCATTTAGACTTCACAGCACGTCCCAAAGGTGGGAAACACAATTACCCTGTTTTCAGGATAATGAAAATGAGGCACAGAATTTGAGACTTGTCCAATACAGTGATCTTGGCCAGAGTGAGGAACAGAATCCACAGTTTCCTTCCAGTTGTATGACTTATCAGCTGGGCCATGCTGCTTTCTGTTTATATTGCTCCTCTTCTTCAGTTAAACTCTGATGGTTTTGTTCCCACCCATGATTTCTTTTGTTTCAGATTAGGGTTAATTGAATGGTTGGAAAATACCTGTACCTTAAAAGATTTCCTAATGGAAAGCATGTCTGAAGAGGAAAAAGATGACTATCACAGGTAACACTGGGTTTAACTATCCCTTTGAATAGAAACAATCGTTACTGGGGCTCTTTCTGACATTTAGTTTGTCAGATGAAAAATTTAGGCTTAAGCAGGGCTTTTTTTCTGCTGGTATGGGTCTCCTTTCCCCTGCTAACCTCAGCCCCAGCTGGGCAGCAGGGCTGGCACCCCAGTAGGGGCCAGGAGCAGCGGCCACGGGCCAGAATCCAGCCCAAGGATGCCTGGGAGCTGTGGCCAGGCTGCAGCTTTTTCACATCTCCTGCCCTGAGCATGCTCAGATGCATGGTTCAGGGTGGGAGCAGCCTCGCCAGGAAGTGACTCTGACCACCCTTGCAGCTCTGGTCACGTAAGGGGGAGGGAGCTGAGGGTCGGGGAGCTGGCAGATGAGAGGAGCAGGGAAGGGGTCCTGGGGGTTGGGGAACTGGTGGATGGGTGGGGAAGAGGCCCGGGGGGTTGGGGAACTGGCGGGTGGGCAGGGGGCAAGAGGAATGGGGAGCCAGCAGGCAGGTGTGCAGGAAAGGAGCCGGGGGCCGAGAAGAACGGGGCAGAGGCAGGAGGGGGTCCAGGGAGCTGAAGGGCAGGAAAGCTGGGGCCTGGGAAGGCTGCTAGGGACTGGTGGTGGATTTGGAGAAGCCCCAGGGGGCGGCGGCCATGGAGGGCACGCATGCACACACACCCACACGGCACCACCCAGTTCCTGCTGGTTTACTGGCACTTAAAAAAAAAAAAAAAAAAAAAGACAAAAAGCACTGGGCTTAATGGTGTAAAATAAATAAATAAAAGTATTTGTAAACCAGAAGCCTCTTTACTACTTCCTGACCCAAATTAACAATTGGCAGCTGTTTAATGAGCTCTATTGTGCCTGTCATCAATAACCTCCACCCAACTTGTTTAAACAGGGAGTTTGTAATGATCTATGACATAATCATTTCCTTTTCAACAGATTATGATTTTACAAGCAAAGGATTTTGATCTCTTGCTTTAAACAAGCAGGAAGTGGACTTAAGTCAGCAAATCCACTGTGTGTCAATGAGTCAGTAATTGAGGATATTGCCTGTATACAAGTTATACGAGAAATACAAGTCTATTTGAGTTTTTAAAAGAAACTACAACTTTGTATGAACACTGGATTTTAGATGGTCTAATTTTCTGTCTCCTGGCTGTTGGTTTTCAAGGGATGAATGTTTGTAGAATCATAGGTTAACTCTAATTTTCCAATCTCTATTATCTTTGTGAGACTTTAGGAATTCGGGAATAATTTTGACTAACGTGCTTTGTCTCCAATCAACAGTTTTGTTTAGATTTGTCTAAATATTAACATGATGCATTTGTAAGCTCTCATTAATGAGCCAGGGCTGTGAGATAAGCCCAGCACCAAGGCACACATCCAGTTTCACACATCAGTTGTATTACTGATGGTGTCCTTCAGTCCAGACACTAGCTGTGCTCCCTACTGCCTGTCTTCTGTTTGTGGAAGATGAAGTTAACAATTCTTTGCCACTGTTCCAATAGAAATGAGCACTGTGAAGGTTCTTTCTCCATTTTCCACGTGTGTGGCTGAATAATTCCTGAGCCTGTAAGGACTACAGTGTTTGCCTATACAGCCTTTGCATTACCAACACCTAGCTCATTGCTTGGTGATGGGCTTGTACCTTGAATGAGAAAAAGGTCATGTACATCCCACCCTGGGTGATTGGAAAGTTGAGGGGGAGGGATCACAATGTGCAGGAAAGAAAGAATACTAACATTGAGTGTAAGTGCATACAAATGTATGTTAATGTCTTTGTGAAAACTGTTCTTTAATTTAAAATGTAAATACTGTTTGTTAATTATTTTTATAGTTGGGTGAAGTGAATAGCAGCATTCCCAAAGGAAATAGTGATGAGAATTCCCACTGGCTAAACTTCAGTTTAAGAGGAGGGAAATTCAAATAATTATATGAGGCTTTGGAATTTCTTTGCTTTGCTTTCTGTAAAGCAGACACATTATGCACCCTGGATACTAATCTTTTTCTAGCCTTAGTCCCATCTATATGGGTTGATCCTTCGAGGCCTGCTTTTCCATTCCAGTCTGTCTTGCAACAATTCCTTGGAAACCACAGGTAATCAATTCCTCTTGCATGACATCCAACCAACTAGTTTTGGATCTTCCAACTCTTCTGGTACCCTCCACTTCTAAATTTAATACCTTTTTTCTTGTGCATTCTTCTGATCATCTTTACACACACCCACACCATGCAAGCTTGGATTCCCTTAGCTTTTGTATAATTGGTACCATCTTCACACTTCCCCTTCTTCATTCATTCCATACATGGTCCTTCTTTGCAACTAAAAGCATTCACCTTAATGTTTTCACTTTTACCACATTCCAGATCTCCTCCTATCTCTTCCTCAGTGCCTAGTATTTGGAGCCACACAAATCCAGCCCTAATCACTCTCATACAGATCTTATTTTTCAATATGATAGGCATTCTCCTATTACAGGTCACTCTGTTCACTTCTCTCCATTTAGTAGTCCATCCCTTTCTTGTATTACTTAGAAGTTCATCATTGAGTTCACTTTTATTCTGTTCTATCGAATTTAGGTACTTGAACTTCTGTATCTTTTGTTAGCGGCTGGCCCTGTAGATTTGGTCTCTCTGCCTTCCTGCAAGGTATCATCAAATGTGTATAGATCAGATTGCTACTGATTTTTTTCATGCCATTTCTTTTAAGTATGCACAACCCCATCTCTCTAAATCTTCTTTGCTCTCTCCCACAAGCACTGTATCATCTGCACAAAGCATATACTATGATGCCACACTGAATGTTTTTTGTAAGTCCATCAAGCATCAATGTGAATGAAAAGGGGCTTAAGGCCAAGCCTGTCGTATTTCAGTTCTTAACTAGAATCCGTTCAATTTCGCTACAGGGCCTTCTGGTAATAACACACTTGTAAACGTCTTGGACAAGTATCCTGTAGTCTTCATTCTCAATTAGCACCAGATGACTGCTTTCAGAATGTGGTCTTAAGCTTTCTCAAGATTGATGAATACGATGTAGGATTTTCCTCTTTTTTTATATTTTTTCAACGGCAGTTTTAATGCAAAGGAAATGCATTGTTGACTTGGTTGGCCCAACACAAATGTGATAGTCATTGACCTTTACTTCTCTTCATAATCTCTTATTCTAATTTTCTCCCACATCTTCATTATGTGCATCATGAGTTTAATGCTGTGGTAATTACCACAGTCATGTATGTCTCTTTTTCTCTTAAATATTGGTACTAATGAGGTTTTGGGGCGGTTTTTTGGTTCTAGGTGCTTCTGTACTTTTACAGGTCTGTTGTTGGAGCACAGAACTTTCTTTTGCTTCTGTATCTTTTTCTAGGACTGACAGCACCAGACCATGGGTTGGTTCTATCATACGGCTTGGTTCTCTTAGATTCTCTCAATTCATAAGCCTTTCAAAGTAATTTTCCCCTCTTTCTTAATTTAGTTCTCACCGATTAACACTTTCATCTTGGAAATGAAGAAGGGTGAGAGAGAAATATATAGACAGGCAAAGACACGTGATAAGACAACTAAAGACATTGGTGAGATCAGTCCGGATACTAATAATTTTACACTTTGTCATTCTCAGAGGGAATCTACTAGGAAAGGCCTTCAAAGCACTAATGAATTAACTTCAGAATATCCCCTGTATGCTAGGAAAGAGAGGGTGGGTTTTGTATATGGATCACTTTACCTACTATTAAAAACAGGTACATCTTTTGTGGAACGCATAATTGTTTTAATAGCACGCAGCAACATTACCCAGCATTACAGGAAGGAAAAAAGCTACAGGAGCAATTTTAGCAGGCAAAATGCAATTATGTGAACAGGAATTTGGCCTGGGCAGCTAAGATAGCCCCCTTCTCCCTTATGAAAAAGAATTATGGGACTTGCAATAACTACAAGAAGTCAGGATTTCAGCTCTACATATTCTCTCTTAGGGGCCAGTGCAGGTAACAGGTTCAGTAATGGTGATACTTGTCGCCTCTTCCATCAGAGGATTTCCGGGCCCTTACAAACATTTAAACACCCCTAGAATATAGAGAAGTATTGGTCTTACCCCTGTTTTACAGTAGGGGGAAAACTGATGTACAGAAGTGACTTAAATTGGCAAAGGTCAAACAGGAAGCCCTGTGGTAGGCCTTTGACCACAGTCTTTTCTTCCTTCCAGTACTGAGAAAATGCCATCTATTGAACCACAGTGTAACTTCTTCTTTGAGTAAATGTCTGTATATGTGTTCCAAACACAGGTGCGCTCGTGCCGGAGTTGGAAGGTTTTCAGCAGCAATGTTGATCCACCTAGCCATCTTACATTGCTATGTACTCCATGTGAGGTTATTAGAGGACATGCAGGGCAACGTGCCCTCAGTTCCCTCCTACCACACAGTTGGAGTTGGACACATCTTCACACTCATAGTCTCTACGAGAATGACAGTTCTCTTCAGACCCTCTAAATAATTAGTGTCTATAGTAGTCACATATGGGGCCTTCTCCAATTCCTTTGAGGGATAATGCCTCATGTCCTGGTGCTCAAGAATTTCACCTCATACCCTCATTCATTCTCCATGAGTGACAAGCACACATTGTCTCTATTGCCTGGGAAAGACACATCTTCTGCTTTAGGATCAATTCTTGCTCTCTTACACTTCCTTCTCAAGCCCCTTGCTGTTCTTACAAAAAAAACCCAAAAAACTCACCACAAACCAATGCAACAGAATAAACCAAGTGAAAGAGCCCTGTGGTTGGTGAAGGTCTATCTCTAGTATTTGCTCTGAATGAACTTGATTGCAAAATATTTGCACTGCATTCTGGTTTTTTTTTTTGTATTTTGTTACTTTCTTTTTTGCATTTTGCACACACAAAAATGTAGATAAATCACTGATCCTTTTGTTTGTCCACAGCCGAAAAGGACCTCGTATCACCTACAGTGACTGGCTGTCTAAGATGGCTGGGAAGGAGAAAGGCATTGCACGTTATAAGGTTATGTACAAGTAAGTCTCATGGATACATAATTTTCAGAAAAACAGTTGATCAGAAACATGTACAAAACATTTTTGGTAGAATTTGCTGAATCACCAAAGCCAAAACATGCCATGGGACTGTGTTGATTTTGATGAAATTCCACCAGCAACCAGGTAGGGTACCAACAAAACCCTGCCTTGTTTTCTGCCAACTTGTCCACCTACCTCCATGGCAGCCCATCTGGGGCTGACAGGAGCACAGAGCCTGGAATCTGAGGATTACCAAATCCAGAACATCCTACTATATAGTTGGCCCCAGGTCAGAGCTGCCTGCAGAACTGGTTGGAGAATGCTAACTGGTCTGGTCTACACTACCTCTGGCAGTGGATGGGAGATATGCAAGCTATAGTGCACATCTCCTATTGACTTACTCATGTTGCTGTACTGTGGCATCTACACTGTGCTACATCAACTGGAGAGCATTTCCCAGGTTAATTAAGCAGGTGTTCACAGCTCTCTCAATTGATCCATTGCATCGGCCCCGGCACCTTCTGTCTCACAGAGAACTTCAAAAATTTTGGACTTTTGTTCTAAACTGAAGCTAAACCAAGTTTTAAAATCTCAAAATCCTCTAGAAAATGGAGTAGGCCATTCTCTGGCCTTCTGTGATACCGACCTTTGTGGGAAATAAAGTTATGTTCTGAGTTATCCATTTTTGACAGATTATAAATTGTTGAAATTGACATACTGCTTGAATCATTCCTTCTATCTATTGCTTTTTAATGGAAATGTTTTATTTATTTTCTTTCTGTGCTTGCTGAGGGATTAAAATTGCAGAGGCACTAAGGAATCCTACAGAGGGATTGTCCAGTTTGGGTTTTTAAGTTTCTGACTGTATTTCTGCATTAACATTGAAACTTATACTATATTTTTATTTTGTCCCTAGTTTCCACTATATTGAATTCTGTTCATTTGGGTTGATAAATTATGAGATTTCCAGGCAGCTGTTCCCAGAATGAAAATAGAAAAGACCTACCTTCCTAGGAATAAACAAAATTTTGCCATCTTTTCTTTCTAAAATGCTCTTTGTGATTGGTACTGTGCCAGTCGGATGGAATGTTAGTGTCTTGATGTAAGGACCCAGACTCTTTTAAATCTTTCTTCTTCTCATTGAGCAGTTTCAATAACTAATGCATTCTGTTGTTGACTTGCAGCAGAGCTAGTCGTACAGAAACAGTCATGTCTTTCAGAACCAGGGAAAACAGTATTCCCGGAGACCTTTTAAGGTGAGTACATTGTCAGTTACGATGCGGTACTTACGAAAATTCTATTAATGTTTGTTTCACGACATCTGACTTTTGCTTTTGTTAAGGAGAGCCTTTGTGAAAATGAGTACAGCTCCTGAGGCCTTTCTGTCTCTGCGATCCCATTTTGCCAGCTCTCATGCATTGATGTGCATCAGCCATTGGATTCTTGGTATTGGAGATAGACATCTGTCCAACTTCATGATTAATATGGAAACAGGTGGCATGGTGGGAATAGACTTTGGACATGCTTTTGGTTCAGCTACACAGGTATTTTTCCTCTGATCCTTTTCTGTTGGCTGCTGAATGTCTTGGGAGCTGGTAGTGTCTTAAGTGGCTAGTGATCAATCAGTTACTTCATATTTTCTATAAATTAAAATTATTTCTAAGTATTTTATTTGTGCTGAATTTGATCTCTCAAACCTGACATCATAAACTAAGCAAGATAAGCTAAGCAACTCATTCTAGTTATCATTAGAACAGAATCTTTTCCCAAATACCATCAACTTACTAGGTTGCTAAATTCTACAGCTACAGCAGATAGCAAAATATTTTTTGAATACTGGGATCAGTTTTTTCTCATCTGTGCTTTCTAACATTAGTTATTGACAAATTTTCCTAGCCATAACTTCTACACACCTCACTCTTGTTTCAGTGGGTTCCACATTATTTTCAGTTCAGTACCCAACAGTGTTTCAAGGTTCAGACAGAAGATGCATCTCTGTAATCCTTCAGTTTCAAGGTTTCTTTTATTCACGATTTTCACTTTTTTCTTGTTCTTGTGTAGTTTCTGCCAGTGCCAGAGTTGATGCCTTTTCGTCTAAGTCGCCAGTTCATTAATCTGATGTTGCCCATGAAAGAATCAGGTCTCATTTACAGTGTGATGGTACATTCATTAAGAGCCTACCGCACAGACCCAGACCTTCTGATCAGCACTATGGACGTGTTTGTAAAAGAACCTTCCTTAGACTGGCAGGTAGAGTTTTTGTCCTTTCTATTCATGTACAAAGCTGATTAGTTTTGTCTTTGTTACTGGATCATTTTTCCTCATGAAACAAAAGTCTGTCTTGGTAGTCAGCCTACATTTCCCTTTTATCTTTATTGAGTGACATGGGGGAAGGGGTAATCTTTCAGAGAAACTGGCAGAAACCAAGTTCTGTACACATGTAAAACAAGACTCCCATATCTTGTAAGGGGGAGAGATAGATGGGATAGAGTGGTATCTTTTACCCATTTCTAATTAGTGTTGATTTCTTTCATTTCTGTATTGAATGAGTGATCTTGAGCTCTCTGATTTCATACTATCACTCTCTGTAATAGAGAGATTTTTCAATTGTCACATTATAAACCTTAATTTAATGTACAACGTAACACCATGCCTTTCATCGAAGTTCTGTTTATGAAAATACTTCTGAAACTAGTTACTGAATTAAAAATTTGAGCATAAGTATTTTCAGACTACCTGTAAACATGCAGTAGGCACAGAATTTGATTTAATTATGTATCAAATTATTCTTTAGTTTTAGAGATGATAAAACTTAGATTTCACTCAAGCATATCAAGGTAGAGTTTAAGAAGGCATGTTTTGCTGTGTTCGGGTTAGCATTATTCATTTACTCTGCTGAATTTGCAGAAATGCAAAGATTTCCAGTTGTAAAGTAACTTAAGCCACAGGCAGAAGTAAATTTCCACTAAATATCCTGCCCTCCACCTGCTTTGCTTTGACTTACTAAGGTTTGTTCCTGCAGACGTGGGTAACTGGGCATGTTGGGGAGGTTTAGTAGTATAGTTATGTGTCCAGTTGATGATAAATGAAGAAAAATATTTTCCCTCATTAGAACTTTGAACTGAAGCAGTTGAAAAAGGGTGGCACATGGTCTAAGGAAGTAAACACAGCTGAAATAAACTGGTATCCCTTGCAGAAAGTGAACTGTGCCAAAAAAAAACTCTCAGGTTCCAATCCAGCAGTAATCACCTGGTAAGACAACCTCCATCTTGGTTTTCCAAGTCCTTTAATAAGAAACTTCACAGTTAAGAGTCAGAGACGTGTTCCCTTCAGATTTAAGGGCTGAAAACATAGACAAGGAGGGATTATTTCAGCAAACTTCTTGGCAGAGTGACTCATTTTGGTGCACAAAACTAGAACTATCCTGCATCTCCTCCAGAGTGTCCTTGTTCCAGCTTAGTCTTCCTCTGTGCTCCTGAGCATTTATATGTTCTTGGCAGCATGTGTGGTCACACCATGTAAGCCTAATTATTTCCCATTCCTCACAAGCTGCTGTTCAGAAAATTTTGGGGGAAGGGGTAGCATTTGAATGGACTCTTCTCTACAGAGCGCTCTGCAGGAGTGGCGAGGCAATTGTATGGGAGGCATGCAAGTAAACTAGCCAGTTTCCAAAGGAATGAAAAGCATGCTTGAAATTATACAAATAAAGGTGCTGTTGGTATCACCCTGGAGACCTGTGGGAGCAGCAGGTCTGATTGCCGAGTATCACAGAACAAGTGAGCTGTTTCCTGCTCTGGCCTCCACTGCTGAGGCAGACTTTGCAAAAAGCAACTAGCTGCCTTTTTTCGGGTGAGCACTGGGCAGGTGAGGGAGGGGAGCTGAAGACAGGGATGGGAGAAAAACAATACTAACAAGTAGCAGTTTGAGTGAGAGGCTTATAGACATTCGGTGCTTGTTAAAAATAGATGTGTAGACCGTGCTTTAATGTGGACGCTCAGAAGCTGAGGGAGGGGGAGGTTTCCAGAGCTCAAGCTGCAATTTCAAAGGACTGTCCACACTGCTGTTTTTAGCACACTTGTGCAAGCTCCATTAACACGTCTGTGGACCCCGGGTTGGAGGTTGCTCACAGATGCGGTGTACATGTATCCTGTGAGATTTTCAGAGACTTGTGCTCAAGATGAAGATGCTCATAGTAAATACTCACGGATGAGGGAAGCGCCCAAGATCACTCAGTTAAGGACCAGATCTAACGAATTGTTGAGCACTTTGTACACCTACTGGGTCAAGAATGTTCACTGCCTCATTTAAAAAAAACAAAAAAGAAATACATGTCTGGATTTCAGAATTATTTCTTTCCTCAGTGATGAACTACGATTGGGCCATGAAAAATCACCTGCCTACAAGGAATATATAGCTGTAGCTCGAGGAAGCAGAGATCACAACATCCGAGCCAGAGAACCAGACGATGGACTTTCAGAAGAGACTCAAGTGAAGTGCCTTATAGATCAAGCAACGGACCCCAATCTTCTTGGCAGAGTTTGGGAAGGATGGGATCCCTGGATGTGAAACAAAGGGCACTAGGAAACAATCAAACGGAGTGGTCGCTAAGACAAAGGAGCACAGTAAAGTTACTGCATTGTGGGGAGGAGCGTGGATAGAAAAGCAATTAATTTGTTTTTTATTTTCCACAGTTGTAAAGTCCACATTGAATAAGGATTGTGATACTGTGCTAGAATTTACTCAGAGATAAGAATTATGAACCAAGTCTCTGTACTAGGAACTTGAAAGGAATATGGTAATTATGCATCAAGGCTAAGAGGCAAAATAATCAGTCTCTTTGAATGCCCTTCTTGTGAATGTTTACATATGTATGATTTAATCCACACAAGATAAAAGTCAACACATACTGACTACTGAATGATGTACACTGAAATCACTCATTTGAAAAAGTAGCCATCAGTAGTATGACACCAATTATAACCACAGCACAGCCTATTTTAACTGTTCTAGATGATGTGACTGTACACTAGAGAGATTTCGTATTGTCTTGCATTAATTTAAACTGAAACGTTTTTAAGAATAGTATTTAACAAAAGAAAGTGCAGCGCTGACAGCAGTGTATGGCGTCTCCCTGGATGAGCTGGGTAGCGCAGGACAACATAGTCTGTTCTTCTCCAGTAGTTGCTTCTGAGACTATTTAAGAGCCGGGGAGAGGAATTTGACTGTTAGCCACATCAAGGGTGTGAAGCCGGAGCTTATATTGTTAAGCAATTTTACAGGTAGTCTCCATGCAGCTGGGAGTATAAGAGGATGAACTAGTGTCTTTCAGAATGTTATGGCTAGTTATTAATAGGAATTAATTTAAGAAGACATTCCCCACTGACATTTTAATAATATGTGATTATTATGGACTAATGATCAATGCATAAAATAATTTTTAAAAATAAAAAGGAATCACCTTTGACTTCTCTGCAGGCTTTCCTTTGCAGTTGTTGTTATAGGTCCCTCTCTGACTTACTCAGGGCTGCTTCTGCACTGACTTCCTTTTTCTGGTACCAGTTTCAACCTGAGGGCAGGAGGACCATCAGTCTCTGTGCTGTATAAGAACCTGTAACACAAATAAGAGTGGGGAAATGTACAAACTGAAGCTAATGAGCCCAGAGGAAATTGTTCACAATTGGAAACTGAGTGGAAAAGAAGCAACAATTAATTTGGGGGATTCGCCTTCTAAAAATGTTTTAACACCCTTACTAAACCAGGCTAAATGAGCTTTGTTCACTTTGATCCAGTTCTAGTTTTGTAAATTAACATCTCTGGATTGCTGATTAGTGGTATTTTGAGTATGTACAACCAAATCTTTACTGGGAATACCAGTGGCACAAACTCCTGGGTTCCGTAGTGGAAGTTTGTCTATTTAAAAATAAAAACATAGCATGTAGAATAAATAGCATTTCTAAATTAGTAGTTTTAGGACACTTGCTCACTAAAGAAGCAAAGCTCTTTCCTCCCATCTTACATTGAAAGTTGCAGGGCATTATACTATGCAAAGGTTGGGGGGAAGGGAACGTGGGAGTGGGGGAGTTTACTAACATGGGCAATGTAGTATTTTTATATACTCACCTTGTATAATTCTTCTGAATGCATTTTGCTCTTTTTTTATCTAATATCAATAAAGGAGACATCAGGACTTAAGGCTGTCTTTGTGGAAGGATTGTGTGTCCTGCTAAGGCCACCTCATTCTGAAGTCATAAAGAATCACGTGAAAAACAGATCATGTTCAGAAGCTGGGTGGCTGATTCCAACAAGGTGTTAAATTGCCCTTTTTGCACATTCCCCTTATACTTGCTGAGTACTTTGAACTGTAAGAGGGATAGTTTAGGCTTACAGTTTAACAAGGTTTTCATATAGGAGTTTTAATTCTTTCACAGGGAAGTTACAATTTTTACAAAGTACAGTAGTTGTTTCTGACTGGACACTTAAATTGCCCGAACATTTTCAGAGGGGGTTGATGTAAAGGAATCTGAAGTGGGGCTTCTTAATTGAGAGACAGTACCCATAGCCATTGTCCCAGTCAGCAGCCACGTGTTTTCATGGGGAAGGAAGTTGGGATGAATGCTGACTATTAATGGATTGACAACAGAGTCCTGTGGCACTTTTAAAGACTAACAGATTTATTTATCGCATGAGCTTTCGTGGGAGAAAATCCCACTTCGTCAGACGCTTTGAAGATGGGAAAGTTACAGAATGGGAGGAAATTAAATTCAGGGGAGTGTATGACATAGGATCAGGTCAGGCTGTAACAGCAAATCAAAATAGGTGTTAGATTCAAACACTGGGGAACAGCACATAGAGGAGGGTGGATCGGGGAGGGAAAAATAGAATACCTAAAAACTTCTACAGCAGTTCTGAATACTGTAAGAGACCTCCAATCAGCAGTGGAAGTTTTTGATATATGAGAAAGGTACCCCAGGTAAGGAAAAACTTATTAAATGTCTGAGAGCACCAATTTGAATAGTTAGGAAGGCTGAATTTTAGATATAAGTGATGTTTAAAGCAATAGATCACTAAGTCCTATGACTGATGTGATATTAATCTTTCTCACTACCACAGCCAAGGCAGGAACTAAGTCCAAGCGGAGGTTTTAATAAAGATTTATATTTTCACTGATACCATCACCATTTGCATCTTACCCAAGCGGAGGAGTAAACCTCTGAGCCTTAGCTATCTAGTGTAAAAGTCTGTTAAACCAACCCCATCATTTATCCCTTTCAACTGTTACACTATACTGAGTTGCAGTTCTGTATCTAAATAAAGCCAAAACCCCTGGTCTAGCAGTTAGTCTATCAGACAAATACACGGATAAACAGCCAGGGCAGAGAAAGGTGCTGACACAATGAAAACCTCAAAAGGGAAGATTTTTCATAGAGTGAGTTCAGAAGAAGGCAACAAGGCTGTATTTGGTGCACCAACCTATGACCCTGGGACTATCTTGAGTCCGCCTGGCTGGTACTGATATAACCAACTAGGGAAAGAGTTGTAAACAAAATGTATACAGAAGCTTTTTTAAAAGAAACAGTATTTTAAGAAACAAACAAGCAGCAATCCACTCACCTGGCATGGGGAGAGGGTCAGTATCCGCAGAACTCTGTGGCATTTTAGTCTGTTAGAGGGACGCTCTTTATCTGTTTTTATTTCAATGGAAAGATGGGGTGTCTGGAAGTACTAATGTTTCATTTTACAGCAACATTTAAACTACTATTTTCATTTTGCTTAAATATTCTCCCGTTTGCATGGTGGTTCTTTTCTTAGGACTTACCACCTCACTTCCAAGCAGATGGCAGAACCTGATTTTTGCATTCATTAAACTACATTAAGGTCTCAGTCACATGACATGGAGGGCATTTTCCCATTTGCTGTAAAAGCCTGATATCCAGCTCCTTCCTATTCTTGTCAGAAGGAACAGATCAGATTCACAAAGTCTAGGTTTGATATTTCATTAGACAGGAGCAGAGTTCTCTTCCTCTTGTGACACTGGGATTTTACTGAAGACTGAAAAGTGGCATCCTAGGCATTTTGTTAACATCAAATAAAATACCTTTTGCTGGCATGCTTACACTCCAGCAGAGTCACTTCAAGGTTGATTCTGCTCAAGGGAAGAGAACATACTTTAACCAGCTGAACAGCAACACTACTAAGTACAGGCAATTACAGATGTGCTTTCTGTAGAACAATGTGGTTTCTAAGACAATTTATCACATGCCTGAAACACAACCCAGCCTTCCAGCTGATCTATGGACCATCCCCTAAAGAGTGTGAGAGAGGGAGAGCAAGTTTAGCTCACAGGTGTTGTAATAAAATACTCTCCCCATACATCTAGATATGTAAACTGATGACATTTTAGTGCATCTGGAGCAATTAAGTGACGCCCTTAGCTGACAGCCAGGCCAGTTTATAGAGCATGTGATGACAATATAAACAGACACTATACTGCCAAGAGCAACTACTTGGGATGGAGGGAAAAACATCCACAAAATTGGATTGACACACATTCATGTGGGTAAGGAGTCTTGTGCAGAAGGGCATTCTGACAGCACAGAAAAGTGCAGCATTCACGTGTTACTATTGTATCTACACAGAACAGACAACGTAGTACCCTCTCCTGTGTTACAGCAAACCTTATGTCATGGAAAGAACTCTGGCAACTCAGTGTAGCTCCACCCTGACATAATAGAAACTGTGAAATTGGTTGGCCCCAACCTCTGACCTATATTAACATTGTGCAGATTGGATGGAAAGGACACCTCACACTTTCAAAGATTCCTCCTTTGTCTTATAAGACATCACTTCCCCGTGTGCAGCATAGCCCTAAGAATAGATTTTTTTTAACTAAGCCTCGCAGAACCAACTGATGCTGAACAAAAGCTGTGTCCAGTTCAACATTATCACCCCAAAGTTAGCTAAAATTTCTAATTCATAAACTTCTTTTGAAATAGAGAGATTTTCAGGGGTCAGTAGAAAAGGAATGTGGCGTCATTGGTTTATACCAGGCAAGGGTTTTAAATTTTGTATCAGTAACTACTACGCATAGGTTGACATTTAATTTTTTACATGCATACATATTTCTCCAAAACACATGATTAGGGTGGATAATTCCAGGTCAGAACTCAATTCTGAATGTAAAACAGAGGCTGTGGAGTTTATGCCTATAATTTGGAAATGCAGGAAAACTGAATGCGAAGCAAGTAGCCTTATGGACATTAGGAAACCTTGTACCTGTATCAACAATGATGCAGCTGAGCCAGAGGTAAGGAAAAGCAAACTTTCATGATAATGGTAGCTGACACCCCATCTGAACCTCAGAGCAGCCACGCCATCTCTAGTTTGGCAGTATAAACATTCACATATATGCAAGCATTGCTGCATGTGTTCATTTGATCTAGTCATTCATGTAAAAGGGACAAAGCATTTATGGGAATACTATGGTGTTTCAAAATCATGAATAATGAGAATGCACATAAAAAGGAGTCTGTGTCTTCAATGTCCAGATAGATGATAGGTATGTATGCATATGTGAGATTAGAACGCACCATGAACTCTGAGATCATCATTCTAGAGACAGGTGAGACAGTCCACTATGGATCTTTAATTTTCTATCATTTCATTTATAAATAGGTTGTACTGTACTCAAAATACCTGTTTGAGTCACCTATATCTGAATATTGCTTTACATGTTACATTTTACATGTTAAATACAAATAGCTCAATCATACACCCCTTATGCATGTCAAATTTAGTTAAACTCAGTGGGAACTACTGATGTAACTAAGGGTTGCATGATTAGGTCCAGGGAGAGCAACCTAAAGCTATGCCTACAGGCTTGTCTAACTACAGCTGTATGCCTAAAGCAGTACAACCGCTGGTGTGGACAGTCAGAGTGGTCTAAAAGGTGCTCAAATGAGTAGGAAAAAGAAAATGCTCTACCCGTTCACTGCATCCACATGAGGGGGCTGTACCGCTTGTAACTATTTTGATGGAAACAAACAAAAGACACACCACTAATTGTAATAGTTATTGGTTATCGCAGTACACTGTACTTTGGCAATGTCCTTTAAAGTCTAGCCATGAAGAGAGAAACTAAGCAACTCATTGACTATTGACTGCTTTAGCTAATTCGCTTAAAAAAACAAGTAAACATGGTTTGTCAAACAATTTTGTTTTCCCTTTTGTAAATAATCAATGGACTATTCTTTAAAATGTTTGGGTGATGGGAGAACTTCATATTATACATTGAATCTTCATTTTTTTTTAGTAAATTAATTTTGTTTCAAAGATATGTGTTCATTTACCAAATGTTTTATGATTTTAAATCATTAGCATATTTATCAACACTTTTAATAGGCAACTGAAAGGCGGGAGAGATATTTTAGAGTAAAACTAAGACACACTAGTTTCACAGCCACGTGCACCATAAAGCTGCATTTATGTTCAAAAGAACAGCTTGTAATGCAATACTAGGCAAACATACAGTTAGTTAAAACCTACTGTCCCAACCACACTAGTTTCTCCTAGCTGATTTCAGGAGGGCAACAGAGTGACATTCACAAAGTAAAATATTCAGGTGTATGTACGTTTAAAGGGGAATCAGTATTTTTATAAAACTGTTTCAGTGTAGAAGACACAACTTTTCCAGGATGTGTGCGCCAGGTCAAAAGGTGAAGAGTGTATCCATAAAAATGTCAAGCAAGCAGTGGTGTGCAACCCTCCAGCTGATTTTGAATGACAGCAGTGGTGGTCATTTAACGAGACCAGACTGCAAACCAATGGAAAATTTCATGAACTCTAATAGTTTTCTTTTAATAGCTTCCCCACCACCCAAAAACTTTTCTGATTCTAATAACTAGTTATATAAAGAACTTTTAATGATATTTTTAATACCGTTCTTCCTCGAGGACCTCCAAATGTTTGTGTCACAAGTATACTTTGTTCACTAGTTCCAGAGGGGTAGCTGTGTGTAGTTAAAAACAACGACAAAGTGGGTTGGAGCCCACAAAAGTATATGCCCAAAGAAATGCCACAGGACTCCCGTTGACTTTTTTCACTGCCATCAAAATTCTCTGGCTGGTGAGGCAGCAGCAGTTTAAAAGCATAGAGCAGCAGCTCTGTAACCGTTTGGTGATTGTACCCGCTCTTGTATTTCTGAAGACAAGCTTTTCCATATGTGCCCAATCCTGCAGTGATTGCTTAAGCAACACGCTCATTACAATAGACTGGATTGTGCACCTGAGGGCTACATGCACATGTTCGTGACTGTGAATATGGCATAAAGCCCTGCCGTGAGGACTAGTGCTGGGAATACTAAGTGTATTACTAGATGGGACCCTTTGGGAGAGGAGAGGAGCATTTTCACTGCCCATAAATGCTTGGCTCCAGAACATAAAACTCTTGTGTATTTCACTGGGGAACTCAAGGGAGGAACACCATCTTTTGTCATTTCCTTCTTGGCTAGGAACCCCCAAACTTTATTTGGAGTATTGGTTTACAGTGGCAACAACTACAGCCCTGGCCCAAACCTAAGCAAATGTGAAAGTATTGCCAGCCACTGCTGCGATTCTCCAGTCTCTCTCCCAAATGCCAACGCCTTAAGACGCACTGCGAAATGCAAAGCAGTGAGCGTTAGGGTGTCACTCAGGGCTGGCCCAACCATCCAGCTGACCTAGGTGGGTGCCTAGGTCACCAGGCTTTAAGGGGTGCCAACTGAGCTGGAAGTGATTCTTTTTCTCGATTTGAAAATATATCAGCGTGTTCTGTCTTATAACATGTGGTGGGCGCCAAAATCATAGTTCGCTCAAAGGGCCACAAATCCTTGGGCCGCCCCGGGGCCACCGTTCCCTGAGTCCTGACTTACCTGCAGGACACACGGCTCACTAGCCGACCCGGTGGGCGAGTAACGCCTGCAAACGGGCCCGGGCCCAGCGCCCCCGGCTGCCCCCCAGGCCCAACCTGCCCCCTTCGACCCTCGCTGTAGCCGCCCGGCCCTGCCCAGAGCGCGGCACTAGCGGCAGCCGCACGAGGGCGCTGCTTCGCCACTGCTCGGGGCGGCTGCAGTTTCTGGGGCTGCCTGGCTTCAGCTCCGCTCCTGTGTCCCGGCTGGTGCACGGGCCGCTGCCCTGGCCCGGCTCCCGGCGTGTGACACGGCTTCGGGCGGGCGCGGCGCCCTGGGCTGGGGTGAATTCAGGGGCCCCGTCCTGTGCCGGAAGCGCTGGCTCGGACTCGCTGCCCCACCTGGTCCCGGCAGCCGGGCGGGGGCGCACAGGCCCGTAAACAGGCGGGCGGGGCTGAGCGCGGCGAATCGCTCCCTGGTCTCGCCTCTGGCGCTGGGCCCGCCCGGCCCTCGCGCCCCCTTGGCAGCGGCGCCGCCCCACCCCCGTCCGCGCGCGGCGCCGCCCCGCAGTCCCAGTCACGGAGGGGGCGGGGCCGGGCGGTATAAAGGCGGCGCAGCGCGCGGCGGCTCCAGTCGCTCCCAGGTTCACGAGACGCCCGGAGTCGGTGGAGCTGAGCGGGGCCGGTGCGCTGCTGTCTGGCGGAGCCGGCGTGACTTTTCTCCACTGCGGGTCCGGGCAGGGCGAGCCCAGGAGTAGTTTCCGGCCCGGCCCAAAAGCGGCGGCCACTCACCTGCGGCGGTGCCCAGCCCGCCCCCATGAGCGCCGCTGCGCTGTACAGCCTGGACTCCCCGGCATGCTACCGGCACTGGGCCCTGGAGCCGGCCAACTTCTACGAGATTAAGGCGAGCGGCGGCGCGCTCAGCCCTTCGTGCAAGGCGGGCGGCGGCGGGATGAGCGCGGAGGAGCAGGGCGGGGGCAGCAGCAGCCTGGCCGAGCTGAGCGCCGCCGCCCCGGCCATGTACGAGGACGAGAGCGCCATCGACTTCAGCTCCTACATCGACTCCATGGCGGCCGTGCCCAACCTGGAGCTGTGCAACGACGAGCTCTTCGCCGACCTCTTCAACAGCAACCACAAGGCGGAGCGCGGCGGCGACTACGGCGACTACCTGCCGGCGGCGGGGGGCCGCGAGCTCGCCAAGGACTTGGGCGGCTCCCTGATGGGCGGCGAGCCCCGGCCCGGCTCCTCCGCCGCCCCCCGGACTCCTCTGAAGCGGGAGCCGGAGTGGAGCGACAGCGACGTCTCCTCCTCGCTGCTGCCCTCGCAGGTGGCCACCTGCGCCCAGACCATCATGAACCTGAGCGGGCAGCCCACGCCGCCTACCTCCCCCGAGCCCGCGGGCAGCAGCTCGCCCTCCAGCTACGGCACTCGCTCGCCCTCCTCTTCCTCCTCTTGCGGCCAGGGGCAGGCCGCGGCCCCGGGAGGCAAGGAGCGGGGCGGCAAGAAATGGGTGGACAGGTTGAGCCCCGAGTACCGCCAGCGGCGGGAGCGCAACAACATCGCCGTGCGCAAGAGCCGCGACAAGGCCAAGCGCCGCAACCAGGAGATGCAGCAGAAGCTGCTGGAGCTGTCGGCCGAGAACGAGAAGCTGCACAAGAAAATCGAGCAGCTTAGCCGGGACTTGAGCAGCCTCAGGCACTTTTTCAAGCAGCTGCCCGCCGCCTCCTTCCTGCAGCCCGGCGCGGGCACCGAGTGCCGGTAACCTGCTTGGGCGCGGGACGGACTTGCCTTATCCTACCGATACCTCAGAGACCTGCACTGGGCAGCCGGCGCCGGTGCCTCAGGCCTGCGGAGGGCCGCGCCGCTGCTCAGCTCCCGTCGGCTCCCCAAGTGGCACGAAGGGAGAGAAGACAGCAGGGAAATTGTGCTGGGTTCAGTTTCTTCTGAATGTTGTAGCAAGATTGGGCCAGGCCGGGTCTTTAACTACCAAACTTGCAAAAACTAGAGAAAGGGGGGGAGGGGAAGCCAAACTTCTCTGGTTTTCCCTTAAATTATTTTTGTAATGGTAGCTTTGTTTTTCTACACTCATATTGATGCAGCTATGGTACATTTGTAAAAATGATTCAAAACCCTTTATACTGTAGAGTCAGAGGAAAACGACTGAGCATGCTCGACTTTTTATATCCATTTTTACAGCATTTCTAAGAATAAAACATTTTAAATCATTTTTGCTTCATGTATTCGCCCTATGCTTTGGAGCCAGGGGGTGAGAATAAATGCAACAGGTGGATCTGTGTTTCTCAGAGGAGTTACAAACCTGCCTAGTATAGAAATGTAAATCAACAGTCAGACCCACATTGGGTGGGGGGGAGGGGAAGATGGTGTAAGTACAACTTTTTAGAAACCTTAATTTTCAATACACTACTAAATCAGGAAAAAAGTGAATAGGTTTAAAAAGTGCACTAAACTTTAATAACATTGCAAGCAAATGGAGGTTACACTAGGTATTAATTAGTAGGGTTAAAATTCACTTCTCCCAGTATAATGGTTATAAAGTGTACCTTCTTCCACATGCGACAGCTATACAAAACTTGTCAGTAAGTACTATTAAAAACAGTTCGCTTTAACTGTATCCTCCAGTGGCTGAACTGTTAATAACAAGTAGGTCATTTCCTAGCATAGCTCTCAAGCTAAAAAAACTTAGCTTCTCTTAAGTTTTGCTATTAAGCCATTTAACCTCAAGGCAACAGTTGAGTTCCAAGCTGTAACATACCCCAAAAATCAGGTGAAGCCATGGATATGATGCTACCTTTACTGAGTGGTGTTAAGGCTCACAAGAAAAAATGCATTCCTTGTGGGAAAAAACAGGTTATTTAGTGCAGGTACATGATCTTTAGTTTTTGTACAGATGCATTTTTGTATTCTGAATACTCAATGAATAAACTGACCATTTTCCATGTACAGGGCCCTAAGAGGCAGAACTGCCACTGAACATAACTGCAGATCGGTCAATTTCATCATCTAAATTTGTTCATAATCTAGAAGTGTAATTGTTAACAGCACAGCATGTTTGGGGGGCCACAGTGTCTTGCAGAAATAATCAAGATGTTGTGTTTTACCTGCAGAAGATAGCTCTATTGATTTCAGTGGGACTGTTCACAGCAAGTTTACAGTGGTGGTATCTGAAGGACTATGCCCATGTTTATAGCTTTTTCCTAAGCTAAAATAGATAAGGAAGAAAGATCCTTTTTGACTCAAAGTCTTCATAATTTATTAATGCTCAAAACTGTGCTTAAAAGGCATCCCATTATCTACCACAACTCCAAAAATCACTAGCAGGAGACAGACTTACAGTTATTTGTCTAGTCCCACATCAGACAATGGGATCTTTTCAGGGTGCAAAACCAGTTACTGCATAAGTAAGTGTAGACAATGTGCTCTGTGCTGTACAGGGCAAAGAAAAAAATCCAGGCAGTGCTCTGGTAACCTTAGTCTACTCTTGCCCTTATAGTTTAGGCGGTGAATACAAAGGAAGACTGAGATAAGAACCCCTCACTTATGGTTGTGAACTTCATGCCTGTAGATATGGAAATTGATTATCAGTATAGTTACACCACTCCTGAACCAGTGTGTTCTTTACTATTCAGACACATTATACTACATAATGAAATTAATGTATTATATATTACATTATACTACATGAAACATCCACCTCATGGGAAGTTAGATACCACAGTATCGCTACATTTAGACTGACTAATTATAAATCATTAGCTGAATATACCTTTGACACCATTTATCACATCTTCTGAAAGGATAATGTGGCTAATTTAAATTTGTTAATATTTATTGCAGTGTGGTGATAACATTACAGTTCAATATCAGTGGTCCATTATTCATGCCAAAATCTTATCGCAAAACACTTCAAAAGTTATTCTTTTGACACACAAGTATATTCATAACACCCATTATAAAAACACCAGAAAAAGCTATTTACAAACATTCAAACCTCCAGAAAAACATGTTTTACATTCATGAATGTCTACTCTGAAAAACTACATTCTTAAATTCTGGTCTGATCTCTCACACACAAAGAATATAAAACATTCAGAAGAATGAAGGGTTTTTTAATATGTTTAGCTTTTTAAAAGTTTAGCAATAATATATTTTCTAAATCAGTTTTAGTAAACTACTTCACTACTTATCATGTTGCATTATACATTATCTGCGAGCATAGTTAACAAATAACCAAATTACAAAGTCCATAGATACCATAGTAGCTGACAGCTTTCAGTTTAATTTCTTCCTGCTTCCAGAAGGGTAATTTCCTCCAATCCGACACAGCTAGGAAGGTTGGTTACAGATTGGACATAGCAGTTTAATAACCCCACCTCCTTTCCCAGCACATTCTTCACCTCATAACTCTGTAGTGATAAAGGCATGTTGATTAAACAAACAGTACTGTACATTCTGTTCTAGGCAGCACACAACTCAAGAGTGTAAAGGTCCTTTTTCAGTGAACAACTTTTTTTTTAACTGCTCAAAAAGGAAGTTAAACACAATAAGACTGTGAAATGCTGCTACAAAGGACATACTCAAGTCCGATAAACAAATGAGATTTGTAATGATTTTAGAAATAAGACGTCTCCCAGCAGTCAATCCTACTTGGAGTGGATTTCGCTGTAGACTGCAGCAGGTAGGTATAATGGCTAATCTGCAATCCACCAAAGCATAACCTACAGTTGCTACTTTATACAGCTTTCCTGTACACCAAGCACTTTGCATGTGATAGGGAAGTGAGTATGCATGGACTGAAAGAAGTTTATGAAAGAAAAAAATTCCATTAGAAACTAAGTCTTTTACAAAACAAAGAACAAACACTTTACGCCAGTGCCTGAATTGCTGTACATATAGTTTACATTTATACAGCTTTTTTTTTGTTTAAGAATCACAATAAAGTTTAACACTAATTGTGCCTCAGGTGCCGGTGAGGTAAGTACTATTATATTCAGTATAATAAACTGAAGTATAAAGGTTAGGTGATTTGTCCAAGGTGCCACAGAAAGACAATATAATTAGGAATAGGAAATGGGAGTACTGGTTCTTTGAACCCCGCTTGAAAAGACATTTTTACATGAAGCTGGCACTAACTTTGGGTTATCACTGGATTTCAACCAGAAAAATAAACCCCTCAACAGAGCAAGTTCTCAGTGCCATCTTTCTGGATAACTGGCTAATACATTAAAACCTCAGAGTCACAAACCGACCAGTCAACCACACACCTCATTTGAAACCATTATTCTGTAATCAGATGAATGAATAAATAAATAAATAAAGCAAATCTAGTACAGTACTGTTAAATGTCAACTACTTAAAAAGATAAAGGGAAACAGCATTTTTCTTCTGCATAGTACAGCTTTGAAACTTTACTAAGTCAATTTTCAGTAGTAAACTTTTGAAAGAACAACCATAATGCTTTGTTCAGGTTATGAATGTTTCTGAGTTATGAACAACCTCTATTGCTGAGGTGTTCATATAAGGTTCTACTGTATTCTTAAGACTTAAAGCATGAAAATAATTTTCTTTGGTTTTTGTTTATTTGTTGCATCACAATAACTCAAGAAGGAGCTAAATTATTTTGTCAAACTTAGTTAATGGAAAGAAACTCATGTCCAATGACGTCTGAATAGATGAGAATAGCGTATACAAGTGGACTGCATCAAACACCAGCTTTGTTTTTCAAGAGTTTCAGGAAGGTTTTATTGCTCATTTTTAAAACTATCTTAAATAAATCATAAATCTATTATTTACTTGTACTATCTATAATGTAAAAGAGCAGGAAAGAATTCACTGCTACAATAATTTGAAAAACTTTCCATTTAAAATATTCCTTATAGATCAAATTAACCCAGTGTATTACGTAAGAGACAACTAAACAGACTGCATAAAACAGGAGATGAGCAAACAGTTGTACACTTATCTCAGGATTCTGATGATATATCAGACCAAGAGAGCAACCACTTGATGATTATGTGTATGGCTGCTTATATTTCGTGTATCTGTGATTTAATTTATTCAGTTCCAATAAAATGTAATTTATTTCTATATTCTGCAGGTTTCTTTAGCATTACCTCCCATGAGGAAACTTCAGTGCCAGTTACTTAGGAGAGCAATGGTCTCTGGGAGTTAGAGGACAGGACTCTTGTTGGTTTTGACCCTCATGCCCACAATATGCCTGTCCAAAATGGGTATACTAATACATTTCTGTCAGGATGTAGTGAGATACTCCATTTCTTCCTAGATTGCCAAATAGAAGATGCTAGACAAGAATAAAATATTCTTAGCATATTTTGTTACAGTCTTCACATACAGCTCTCACCTGTCCACTTTGGCTCTAAACTAAACCTCAAGAAATTTCAATTTATCTTAATTTTATGTATACCTACCCCATCCTCAGTAGATGATGACATCAGAAGAGAAGAAATTGTTTTCTGTAACAGCTGCAGTAAGAAAGTGACAGAACAAGACAAAAATAATATCTATATGTAAATGACTTTCCATGTTAAAAATGAACATTTATATCTTGAGTCTAGAACTGTTCTATATTATACGCAGCTGACTGGGAAAACCAAAATACCTAAGGGAAATACTAAAAGAGGACTTCAGAATGCAAGTCAAAACACCCTTATTTCCTTAACACTATGTCCAGCCAGGTGGCTCAGCACAGAAACATGTCCATGGCTCATTACTTCCTGAAGGTGCGTCTACACTAGTAAATTAAGTCGACTTAAGTTGACTTAAGGAAATGCCAGTGTGGACGCAAAGTAAATTAAGTCGATTTAAGCTGCTGCTTAAGTCGACTTTATTAAACCTAGTTTAAAATCGACTTTAATGTTTAAGTCAACTTCTTAAGTCAACTTAAGCAGTGTGGACGCCCTAAATCGACTTAGTCAACTTAGGGCAAGGGGAAAAGAGAGCCCCTGCTCCCTTCTCCCCAGGAAGCCACTAGAGGCTTGTCCTGGGGAGAGCCAGTCCTGCGCTGCGACTCCCTCCTCGCTGGGACTGCTCAGGTCCCAGGGAGAGGGGAGCGCGGGGCTCCCTCCTAGCCGGGGCCAAGCGGTCCTGGCCGAAGGGAGCCCCGCGCTCCCTCCTAGCCAGGAGCTGTCCCGGCCAGAAGGGAGCGCGGGGCTCCTTTCTCCCCGAGACCCGCGCTCCAGCTGCTGGGCAGCCCCGGAGGCTTCCTGGCAGCTGGAGCGCCGCCGTGCCGGCCATTGCCAGCGCTCCAGCTGCCGGGCAGACCCCAGAGACTTCCCGGGAGCTGGAGGGCAGCCGTGCCAGCAATTGCCAATGCTCCAGCTGCTGGGAAACCTCCGGGGGCTCCCCGGCAGCTGGAGGGCCAGCAATTGCTGGCACGGTGGCGCTCCAGCTGCCAGGGAGCGCGTTCCCAGTGAGAAAGGAGCCGCAGAGCTCCGTTATGGCTGGGACCGCTGGGGTCCTGGCAAAAAGGGAACCCCGCGCTCCCTTCTAGCCACGGTGACTGCTCAGTCCCGGCCAGAAGGGAGCATAGGGCTTCCTTCTCCCCAGGACCGCCAGAAGAGAGCTCCCCCAGACCACTGAGTCCCACCCAGAAGGGAGTGCAGGGCTCCCTTCTGCCCAGGACCTGAGCGGTCCCAGCCCAAAGGGAGCTGAGCAGTCCAGGCCAGAAGGGAGCTCCGTGCTCCCTTCTCACCTGGAATGCTCCGGGGCTTCGTGCCTCCAGGACAGCCAGCCCTTTGTGGAGCTGGCTCTCCTGAGGAGAAGCCCTCCTAGCCTGGGGAGCCAAGGCTCCAAAGGAGCCTTGCCTCCCCCTGGACCTAACTAGTCGACTTAAAGAGTCCTGTGTGGAGTCTCTAAGGCTATGTCTACACTTGTAAATTTAGGTCGACTTAGCATGTCCACACCTAAATTTTAAGTCGACTTAGGGGGGACCCTACAAAGTCGACCTAGAGCGTCCACATTGGACGCCTAGATCAACTTCTAGGGGCTAGGGGGACCTTGGACAATTCCACGGTGGCAGGGGGGGTACCCTTGCCAAGTGCCAGGGGGTTCAGCCTTTGCTCCATTGTACCTGGGTACAATGGGGCAAAGGGGACAGGGACGCTGGCAGGGCCTAGGGGCAGGGCTCTGCCATGCCCTTTGGGGGGGCATGCCAGGCTCTCCCTGTGCCACCCCCCTTGGCAGGGACAGCAGTGGGGGAGTCCTGGAGAGCCCTAAGTCGACTTAGAACTCCACGTCTACACTGGCTTAAGTCGACTTTAGAAAGTCAATTTAAGTCTAAAGTCGACTATAAATGAGGTTTAACAAAGTTGACTTAATTTTCCTTAAGTCGACTTAAGTGTAGTGTAGATGCAGAGTAAATTAAATCGACTTAAGCAAGCTTAAATTGACTTAATTTACAAGTGCAGACACACCCTAAGTCGACTGAATAAGGTCGCCTTAAAGTCGACTTAGTAAAGTTGACCTACATTTTTCAGTGTAGACATAGCCTAAGGGTCCGATCCAGCCAAGTTTTTCAATGGGAATTGATGCTGCTCAGCAAGTTGTAGGAACACTGCATTTTGTAGGATCAAGCTGTAAACTCAAGGGGTGTTTTACCTTAGTATGGTAGATAGACTCTTAAAGTCCAGATCAATACCACATTCATTTTAGAATTTCTCCTCTTCTTGTTTTAATAAAGTCTTCATTTTTCTTCAATCATGGCTGTACTGAAATGCGTGTCTCAGAGCATCTGTACATCAACACACCTATCCTCCGTATCTTGGATACATTTAGGACTTTTATTAGCAAAACTCACCTTTACTTTTACTGTACAGTGAGGTTGGGATGGACAGTACAGGAAGACTTCCAGTTGCATTTTGAGAACTGGTAAAATTACTGTTTGGGAGCACAGGCTGCAGTAATATGATCCACTGAAACATATGTGAACAAATAATGATGGAAGAGACGCATGAAAGACAAGTTTCAATCATCAGATTAGAAGGCAAATAAATATTGTACTTATGTTGGCCTTGATTCAGCAACATGCTTAAGCAGATGCTTAACTTTCAGCAGATGCTTAATTCTGACTTCAGTGAGTTTTATCACATGAATAATATTAACCACATGCTTAAATGTATTGCTGAATTGGGGCTTTATGGAATAAAGTTTACATGAAGTTATTAGCTCAGGGGTGTCAAACCATTTCCTATGGCGGGCCAGATTTGACTTAAATGTACGTCAAGTGGGCCGTACATACTAAAAATCAAAATTCTACGGCACTCTTGCGGCATCGCAGAGTGCTGTTTATGCGAAATTGCGATACCACTGTCTCTCTCTTTGTTAGGGAGAGAATGTGGTCTCGCAGAGTGCAGTCTCACATATACCACGAATGCTCTGTGATGTCGTGAGACCTGACACTCTTGTGGCATTGCAGAGCTCTGGGCATGCGGGACGACACACTTTCTTTTGGTTAAGGAGAGTGTGTTCCCACCAGTGCAGTTGCAGAGCAGATGGAAGATGTTCGTGGCCCGCAGGCCGCATGTTTGACACCCTTGTGCTAAACAGCAGCAAACTCTCTTTCAAAATAGAGAGACTGATAGACAGGGGCACTATTCATCACATATACTATATAACCTACCAAAATTTAGGGCAATCTTCATATTTTTGATTTGCAGTTTTTCAGGGGAAATTACACTGAACATACTGTTTTTAATTCTGTTGTAAAAACATTCTTTTACCCTACCCCTTTACCAGAATCTGGAATCTAAATCACTTTATTGCTCTTTATGCATCTTGTGTCATTGGAAGAATTACATCCTCTTTTCTTCCCCTTACACTATGCATACAGCATTGCTGTCATCCCACCAAGGTCCCTCACTATACAAGATGAAACTAGGTAAGTACTTAGATGGGTGACTTCCCAAGAACAACCTGGTGGAAAGTAACATTGATTATTCAATTGGTAGGCTTTGTGGTGGGGAGGTAGCATTTGTAATCTAATTGATAGAATTCTTCCTAAACTAGTACTAAACCAATGTGCCAGAAGATAGTTGCCTTCATCCCCCTTTCAACTGAACACATATCACTTGCTTTGAGCCCTGAAAGGCTGTGAGAAATCAGACTTTATAGCTGTGACCTTTCTATCTGTAGAAAAGGGTGCATTAGGTCATGGCTACTCCTTTGGAAAGTGGGACTCCTGTTTAATGGTAGCACCTGGTTTCACAAGTAGAAGGATACAAGAAACAATAAAAGTTTCTTATAGCTTAAAACAGTTGTCTGTAAAGTATGTGACACGTTCATTGAAACTATATCAGTAACAGTTTGAGGTAACCAACAAAAATCTATCATTGCAAACTCATGCCATTTTGCCACAACTTGTGCCTTCCTTAATAGATGAATCTTACCTTTATGGGTTGTGTCATTCCATCAGCAATAAAAATCCTGTAGTTTTATTCCCTCCTGTGTAACTGTCGGGGAGAATACAGGCCTAGGAAGCATTGTAGGAATGTGTGTCCTACATACGGCTCTTAAGGCTCCATCTACACTAAAAAACTCTGGTACATTAAGCACCACACTCACTCTTACCTAGGGTGGGGAGATGGCTCCAGTTTTCCATTACATCTGTTACATGTGGGCCAGGAGAAAGCAGTGCTCTCGTTAACTCCAGAGACAGTGCCTAAACAAAAATGAAATACTTACAGAAGTATAAGTTCAGAGGAGTAGCTGTGTTAGTCTACTTCAGCAGAACAAACAAGGAGTCCTGGGGCACTTTTAAAGACTAACAAATGTATTTATCGCGTGAGCTTTTGTGGGTATAAACTGATACATCTGACGAAGTAGGGTTTTCTCCCACGAAAGCTCATGCGATAAATACATTTGTTAGTCTTTAAAAGTGCCCCAGGACTCCTTGTTTGTTCTACAAAGGTTTAGTATAGGTTGGAGAATACAACCACTCAAGGAGGGAGTTTTTCAGGTGAAGGAGTGACTACCTGACTTTTGGATTGGGGAGAGTTTGTTGTCTTTGTTTGTGTGCTAGCTGCGGAACCCAGTCTCTTGGCTGGCCAGTCCCGCTCTCCCCTCCCCCCCCAGTGTGGGGGGGGGGGTGCAGGGGCCCACATAGGCTGATTGGCCCTGCCCACCACCCTCAAGCCCCCTGGGGACAGCCCTGGGCCTGGAGGCAGGTGGCGTATGTGTGCATTCAGTGCAAGTAGCTCCTGGCCCTCAGAGACTGATTACAAACTTTGGAAACCAGAATGGCTGAACTGAAGGAGCTAAGGGAGACACAAACGTACACAGTTGATACTTTCCTGGACACAGTAGAGAAGTCCGACCCTGACCCTGACAGCCTCTGTGCTGCCGAGAAAGGTGAAAGTCTAGGGAACTCCAGTTATTAGGAAGAGATGGGTGATAGGAATGCAGAATTCGATCAGTAGAAATACAGATAGCTGGGTTTGTGATGACCAAGAGAACCACGTGGTGAATTGCTTACTGAGTGCAAAGGTCGTAGATCTCTTGAGATACCTATATAGGCACGAGTGCAGTGCTAGGGAAGAGCCCATGATTGTAGTAGGAACCAATGACAGAGGGGAAAGGCAGAAGAGAGGACTTGGAAGCCAAATGCAGGCTGCGAGGTAAGAAATTGAAGTCCAGGATCTCCATGGTAGCATTCTCTGAAATGCTTCTAGTTCCAGGCACAAGACCAGTTAGAAAAATGGAACATCACGGTCTCAGTGGGCGTGCATGAGACGATGGTGCAGAGAGGAGGGGTTAGATTTATTAGGAACTAGGGGATTTTTAGGGGGACAGAGCAGCCTATAAATCAAAACAGTACCAGACTGCTGGCATGTAAAATTAAAAAGGTTGTAGAACAGTTTTTAAACTAAGGGCTTGGGAAAAGCTGACAGGTGTGGAGAAGTACACGATTCAGACAGAGACATCTATTAGGGAAGGATGTATTAATAGGGATTCTGATAGCCTAGTAAAAGGAGAAGATTGAATTTGGTAAAGTACACACAGACTATGAAGAGAAATGAAAATTCCCATTCAATTACATCACATAGTGGCCAGCACCTAAGAAGCCACACATTTTGTAAGTGCTTGTATACAAATGCTAGAAGTCTAAATACTCAGGTTAGTGAACTTGAGTACCTGATATTAAATGTGGATATTGATACATTCGGCATGTCAGAAGTTGGTGCCTTGATGATAATCAATGGAACATAGTAATACTAGTGTAGAAAATATCAAAAAATGACAGAGTAGATTACACTGTTGCAGGAGTGGCACTATATGTGAATATAAAAAGGGCCAAACTGAGTCAGACCAATGGTCCATCTAGCCCAGTATCCTGCCTTCAAACAGTGGTCAGTGCCAGGGACTTCACAGGGCATGACATGAACAGAACAGACAATTATCAAGCAATTCACCCCATTATCCACTTCCAGCCAAGGAATGCTCAGAACATGAGGTTGCATCCCTGATCATTTCAGCCAATAGCCATTGATGGACATATTCTCCTTGAACGTATCTAGTTCTTTTTAAAATCCTGTTATAGTCTTGACTGTACGTTGTATGAAGGAAAACTGCCTTTTAGTCATTTAAAACCTGCTGTCTACTAATTTCATTTGGTGATCCCTAGTTTTTGTGTTATAACAACACTTTTTTACTTTTTCCACACCAGTCATGATTTTATAGCCCTCTCTCATGTCCCACCTTAATCATCTCTTTTCTAAGCTTAGAAGTCCCATATGGAAGCTTTTCCGCACCCCAAATAATTTTTGTTGACCTTTTCCATACCTTTTCCAATTTAACATATCTTTTTAGAGATGGGGCAACCAGATCTGCATGCACTATTCAAGATGTAAAAATACCATGGATTTAAAAAGAGGAATTATGGTATTTTCTGTCTTATCTATTCCTTTTCTAATGATTCACAACATTCTGTTAGATTTTTCAACTGCTGTTGCACACTGAGTGGATGTTTTCAGAGACGTAGCCACAATGACTCCAACATTTTTCCTGAGTGGTAAACAATTAACTTAGAACCCATCATTTTGTATGTATAGTTGGGATTATGTTTTCCTATGTGCATTAATTTGCATTTATCAGCATTGAATTTCATCTGTATGTATGTTACCCAGTTTTGTGAGATCCCTTTGGAAAACTTTGCAGTCTGCTTTGCATTTAACTATCTTGAATGGTTTTGTATCATCTGCAAATTTTGCCACCTCACTCTTTATCCCTCCCCCCCCCTTTTTTTTTTCAGATCATTTATGAATATATTGAACAGGACTGGTCCCAGTACAGATCCTTGGGGGAGACCGCCCGCTATTTACACCTTTCCATCCTGAAAACTGACCATTTATTCACATTGTTGACCATTTACTGACCCTTTGTTTCCTATTTTTTAAGCAGTTACTGATCCATGAAGACCCTTCCTCTTAATCCAGGATCACCTACTTTGCTTAAGAGCCTTTGGTGAGGGACCTTGTCAAAGGCTTTCTGAAAATCTATGTACACTATATTCTCTGAATCACCTTCGTCCATATGCTTATTCACCCTTTGATGTTGTTTGGATTAAGCGTGACCATTTATAATATTACTGACATCAATGTTACAAAATTACAATAATTCATATGAAACATGCTATGTCAGGTACTATTGGAAAGGTTATAATTTGCTAAGCATGATAATATTGTTTATGTGTATGTATCGTCTTTGTACTGTAAGTCATGAACAGGTACGATAGATCTGTATCCGAACACTTGTGTTATGCAACTGGTTTCACCCCCAGCCAGCTTACCTTTACAATGAGCCCATGGCAAGAAGCTAGGAGGGCACTTAAAAGACATGTAGGGACATGCCTGGTCAACAGGACTGCAAGTCCCTTAAGACTTTCCCTGCCCATGTGCAGCGGGCTTGTGTTTGAAACAAGCCACAGAGACTATAACATGCAGCTTTGTCATCTCCATCTTATCTTCATTCCCGCTTCCCACCTCTGGATCAATTCATCTACAACTGAAGCTATAAAACAAAGAACTGAGACTCATCCAGGTATGGATGTATTCCAGAGGAACTGTACAAACCTGCAAGCTCCACAATTCTACTAAGGATCAGATATGTATGGACTTTAAAGTCATTTGTATGTATCTGGTTGCTTTGACCATTTAAAATGTCTCTTTTCATTTGTTCCTTTCCTTTCGTAATAAATCTTTAGTTTTAGTTACTAAAGGATTGACGGGCAGTGAGAGGCAAACTTATATTGATTTGGTGATGTAGCTGACCCTTGGGGACAAGGAGAACATTTTTAGTAAAAGGAATAGGTTTTAGAGCTAGTTGCTAATTGTAGGCCAGAAACAGAAATGCTGTAAAGAATGGGTGTGTAACTTCTTGTTTTTAGCTTTTTGATAAACAGTGTGGGGCCATCAGAAGCACTCTTTGTGACTGGTTGGTGAATCAAACTGCAGTGTTAGCCACCACTCCGAGAGCAGATATCAAGAAGGCAATCATTCAATCATTCAATCCTTAAACAGCTTTTACATGGCATGAAGTTCTGATGGTTATATAAACAAAGAAAACAGACTACACTGATAAAGAGTGAATTTCAAGGGCAATGTAAAGATGCTGAAGAGCTATCTGTAATATGTATGAAGAGAACCCCAGGCATTACATGGCATGAAGTAACTTTTTCATTCGTTTTTGCTTTTCTGATGAAAATTAATTAAAATAGTTATAATGCATTTGAGAGGGTACAAGCAATTAGAATTTCATTAGAATTTTCCATTACAAATTTTAAACAATCTGCTACAGTATATAAGCACCTCTTATCTGAATGGAGAATAGTCATCCATTTTGTTAAGTACATCTTTTTCCACCAGAACTTCATTTTTTAAGTTGTTTTAAAATTGTCCTTATTTTAATAGATCAATTTCTTCTCTCTCAGCCTTCTGATTTATTTTAATCTTTTATACAGTATTCCAGAGCCACGGTGCTGGTACTAAATAAAGTAATACAAATCGAGAGAAAAATGGATAGGAATTTTATTGACTAGATTACCCGAAGTATTGAGATTCACTCTTATTTGGAGAAAGATGTGAATTCCCCAGTGAAAGCCATCAAACATGATGACAAAAAGTGAGTGCCAAGCCACGTGAAAGCAGAGGTAGACACACTTATCAGTTGTCAATTACACGTCCCACAACATAAAATGGTCTGTAGAGTCTAAAAAGGCTTAAATGCTGTATAGAATTATCAAGTCCTTAGTTTTCCCTTTACTTCAGGCAGTTTTATACTCTGGCCTTGAGATCTCACTTTTTAAGGACCCACAGGTAGCTGTAGTTTGATTTTTATACGTGTCTTACATTTCTTTGGACTGCTGCTCTCATCAACACAGAGACTAAGAATGACCAATCAGGACTGCATCTTGAAGACTGGGCTCTGGTCACTAATGGGAATGAGAGCTGGTGGTAAAAGGGAGTATGTAGACTGAAAGCTCCAGAATCAATGGATGGGAAGTCTTCTTCAACTTGTCACACTGGTTAGTGAGTGTGTGGAATGTCAGGTCAATTGGCAGTATTTAGGGAATGGGGCAGGGTGGTGACTTCTGCTATTCAGTAGCTTCTTATCAGTACATCTGGAAACAGTGCCACTTGGAGAGGGGCTTAACTATGAAGACATCAAGGTCAAATCTGAACATCACATCTGAATCATTCACTGATAAAAAAAATACTATTAATCATCTCATCCTCCCACAAAGCAGATGATATGAACTATCAGAACTCTTTCATATGAACATTTGGATCTAATAAAATATTAATAATCCTTTGCTGTTATCAAATACAAATGGAGAAGCTGTAAGCATTTCAGGAAAGAAACACTTCCTTTGTTAATCATTTCACCAAATAAATTTGCTACTATAAGAACAAGCTATGCTACACAATCATTTCTGAGTCTTCCACTACAAAGGTTCAAAGAGGAAGTAGCCAAACGAACTACAAAGCAGAAAAAAATCCATTTTAAACACTATAAACTATTTTAGTTATTATGTGAAAATACAAAGAGGAGAGATTATTTACAGACAGAACTAGCTCCACCTATTAACAGGAGAATGTACATTCTCCATTAGTACAAAAGGACCCAGGAGAATATTAATAAAATAATAGCTACCCTAACTGAAAACATCAAACCGGGTGAATGCCAGAGGAAGTTCCACAAACAGGTCTGCTCAGATTGCCAGCAAAACTGCCTCTGTAATTTCTTCCTTAACCCCTCCTCTACAACAAAGGAAGAGCAGGGGTGAAGGGTTTTTTTTTGTATACCTTTAGCATTATAAATAGCTCTACACTTTAAGTATTATGTGCTTTAATTTGCACAGAAATATGAAGGTAGATTTTTGATCCTCTAATTGTTGAGGGAGGGAAAAGAGTATCTTGCATTGATCCCTCTGCATAAGGAGTGGTGCAGACAGAAGCAGAAAAGCAAGCTTCTCAGACTTGGTGTGTTTAACTGTAACAGCACAGGACTGAATATTCCTAGCATAAATTTTAGTGTGGTTGAAAAAAAGCAGTATTTCAAACATGTTGATTAAAATACTATTAAAAGAGCTGCTAATATTGATTTGAGACATTAGTGCTCACCAGGACTCAGAATGAAAGTTATATTTGTTCTTCATTACACGGTGCCAGAAGCCAAAAGGTTTTCAATGCAATATACACACATTAGTGTCAGAGATTCTAACCCCACAGGGTTTTAGCACAGCAGTGGAATGGATATTTTTGGTAACAACACTGACCTTTTAACTATATAGATCTATGTTTGTAAAAATTCTCTAATATTCCTTGTCACCGTTGCTGTTATTTTAAAAATCACTTGAAATCTTTTAGCAACCATTTGATGGGTGCAAACCCCAAGGAAGGTAAAGAGTTGTCTAGGACATAATTAAGAATGATGGAATTAAATTAAGAAAGTTTTTTTTTTAGAAAAACTAAACGTGTGAATACTAAGCTGCGAAGTAATCTCACAACACTACCTGAAATCTCTCAAAGACGACTAGAGAAAGAACTAGACAATACAGTGTAGGGAATATTCCTGCATTAGTAGTGGAAAGACTCAATTATTAAACAAAGCAACATCCATAAACAAGCAGCACTGGTTTGGGGGCAAGCGTGGCCAAGTTATGCTAAGAAGCCATCAGGAGAACATAAAATTGCCCTGCTTCAGCATATCCCCAAGATAAGGAGGTACTGCCAATATTAAACTGCTAAATTCTTGCCTGCACACCTTATCTTTCTGTAGAAAAATAATTTTACAGCAGACAGTGTTATACCCAATTGTTAAGATATAAAAGACAGGCATATATAGGGTGCTATGGGAAATATGAAGTAAAAGAATAAAACATTTTACAATAAAGATTTGTTTGAGTGTATGCTCATGCATGCACACACCTATTAACAAGAGGGAACAATGACCATGAAGAGCTCAAATGGGCAATGTTGTACAGAGAAAAATACTTTCTCACAGCAACATCAGCAAGTGAAAGCCAAGCAAAGCCCATGAAGAGGTTTAAATCTGACTGACCTAACGACATACAGCAACCCTTCCCTCTCCCCCCCTTTCTTTCCTCAATATATTGTTTTATTCAAGAGATCAATACTGGGACCTAAATCCTTAAAACGAACACAAATAGTTAGCAACATTCATTTCAGAAAAGGCTGTACTAACCTCTTATAGTACAAATGGAATTGGCTACTGTTGTAGAATCCAGTTCATCAAGTTTGACAGGGCCCGTCAGCTCCCTAAAGTCAGCCTCAGCAGCAGTGAACAAAAGCGGCTTTTGTAATGAGAGAACGGTACGTTCCACACAAATAATCCGACCTGGCAACAAAAACATTTCAATTTATTACAGTAACAAGGAAAAAGGTGACCATGTTGTCATAGCCAATAAACACAATGCTTCTACCAGTTACTAAATAGGGGGATGGATTATTTCAGGTTTACTCCACACCAACATATTTGGCTTTTGAATGAAATACACATTATGTTCTTGCTGAGCTCAGTGCCTTCTGGGCAAAAAAGATTTTGCTATGTCAGATTTTTTAAAAAAGAGATTCATATTAAATTCAAACAGGATTATAACTCATTATTCACTGGAAGCATGTGGTTATTAACTGTTGTTTAATCATATAAGTTTGTATTTCTCTTAGAGGTACTTTTGTTTTAAATCTGTCCCAAGGCTAGATACATGCAGTACTTCTCCAAAGAAGAGGCTGGGCACACTTTTGCTCACCTGCACCTAAGTGCTACATTTAAATTGCATAATATGGACCAGATTTCAGCTCCTGGGGTAAACAGACTGATCAATGGATTTGGTAACAAGACATAAAGCCTTTCATAAGTAACCAGTGGCTCAAACCCAAGCTAGATTGATGGCGACTGAAAGTCAATAGCATTGGAAATCCTATGTGAAATAAATTTTAGTGGTCTCACTCTATTTCCTGGTGGACAAATATGCCCATCCTAAGAGTCTCTGCACCACAGGCACTAACTGGCATGATAGTTGGGTGTCTAGGCAGAGGGGCCAAAAAATGAATGGGCACAGATGATCCCACCCATAGAGGACCATCTGGTCATTGAAGAGGCACACTGAAAAGGTAGCGTGGGGCAGCTTGCAGTGTCTCTGCCTATAGGGCAATAGAGATGTCAGGTCTCTGTCATTAACTCTACACTTTCCAGTAGCAGATTTAGTTAAAAATGTAAAATGTAACAAAAATTACTGAAAACAGTTACAACTCCCCAAATATTGGGTCCTAGCTTGCAGTTCTTCATCTTGATCTGAATGTCTTACAATGTCAGAAGGGTGCATGTCTATATTAAAGATGTGAATACCCACGGGCCATCGTGAACTTAGTTTGGCTCCAGATGCCCCTCTACCCTGCTTACCATTTCCTCGTAAAGCATCCTTGAAGAAGATAACACAGTGGGAAGCAGTAGTGAGTGCCTCCATCACTTCTTTTGTGAGAACACACGACATCGCAAAATATATAGGTACAGTCTTTGGAGTTCTACTGTCGCCTTTACGCCCATCCTGCAGAGTGAGGTCAGTTACAAACAGGCAAAACTCCTTCTGACCCACAGAAGCACTACATTTTACCTAGGGTTTCAAAAAGAAAGGGCAAAATATTTACATTTAATTGTAATGCAACTGGATTCAACTAACAGCAGAGCTGGAGACTAAGGCAGTTTCATAGCCTCATAAGAAAAACAAAACTCACTGATGGGTTTGACAGGAAGAGAAGTCAAGGTTAGGCTGGCGTTAGTTAACACGTTAACCCTTAACACATTAATCCTTTCCCTGGCATAGCTGCAGATTAGCACCTTCTTGTCTTAATTTAGCTGGTCAAGGTTGACCTGAGTGGAGAGTCTGGGGTTACCTCAACCAGGCTATGTACACACGATCAGATTAAAGCGCAACATGGCAATCGCGCTATAAAAAACACATGACCTTTATTGCGGGATAGCGCGTACATGTCGCTCCTTGTAACGCAACAGAATACTTTCCAATATCGCAGTGTAGCGCAATGAATTCTGGGCACCTATCCCACAGTTCAATTTTCCCTCAATCTGCGCTTGGAATCATGGGATGAAGGAAAGGAACGCAAAGCGCCATGGGTAAAATCTCAGTTTCCCGTGGTGCACTGTGTTCCCCTTACGTCTTCCTCGTTGCCAATAGCAACTCGCGCCTATTTTCAACAGTGCAGTGACGCACTACTTGCGAGCAATCACAACAGCGACACCATGGATCCTGCTCTGATCTCCACTGTCACCTTCAGCATTCTAAATACATCTCGGCTGGTTGCTCAGTACGCAATGAGCTCCGAGTCAGATGAGGACGCTGAGGAGCAGGGGCTGATCGATGCCATGCAGAGCAACAGCACCGCGTTGCTCAGCTCCTTCACCGATCATCTGCACACGGTGCGACGCCGTTTCTGGTCGCGAGAGACGAGCACAGAGTGGAGTGATCGCATTGTTATGCAGCTGTGGGATGACGAGCAGTGGGTACAGAACTTTCGAATGCGGAAAGCAACCTTTCTGGAACTGTGTTCAGAGTTGGCCCCTGCCCTGCGATGTAAAGACACCAACATGAGGTCAGCCCTAACCGTGGAGAAGCGTGTTGCAATTGCTGTCTGGAAGATGGCCACTCCTGACTGCTACCGGTCGGTTGCAAACCAGTTTGGAGTCCGGAGGTCCACCGTCGGATTAGCCCTCTCACAAGTGTGCTGAGCCATCAATCGCGTTCTGCTATGGAGGACGGTGACGTTGGGCAACGTTCGTGAGATTGTGGATGGCTTTGCTACCATGGGATTCCCTAACTGCGGGGGAGCCATAGATGGCACACACATCCCTATTTTGGCTCCAGACCATCTCGCAACCGAGTATATCAACAGGAAGGGCTACTTCTCCATGGTGCTGCAAGCACTCATGGATCACAAGGGGCGTTTTACGGACATCAATGCTGGGTGGTCGGGAAAGGTGCATGATGCCCACATTGCCATGAACACTGGTCTGTACCGGAAGCTGCAAGGGGGTACCTTCTTCCCTGATCAAAAAATTACTGTGGGGGATGTGGAGATGCCCATAGTCATCCACGGAGACCCAGCATACCCACTGATGCCATGGCTCATGAAGCCGTACACCGGGAACCTAGATCGCAGCAAGGAGCGGTTCAATTACAGATTGAGCCGCTGCAGAATGACTGTGGAGCGTGCCTTCGGCCGTTTAAAAGGGCGCTGGCGCTGTTTGTATGGGAGGCTGGACTTGGTGGAGGACAACATCCCTGCTGTGATTGCATCGTGCTGTGTCCTTCATAACATTTGTGAAAGTAGGGGAGAAAAGGTTTCCCCGGGGTGGGCTATGGAGGCACAGCGCCTCGAGGAAGCATACGAACAGGCAGCCACTAGGAGTATTAGGGGGGCCCAAGGAGAAGCTGCTCGCATAAGGGAGGCACTCAGGGACCATTTCAATGATGCCCTCCCCTAGTTAATTTCCAGGACGCATCAGGTGCACCTTATGAGATTTTCAATGTGTAAAAATAAAGCCACTCTTCAAATTGTCACAGTTTTTATTAAAACCTGAAGGGGGAGGGGGTTTACAGGTAGGTGTAGCTGCGGGTCTCTAAAAAGTAGCTCTGGGGGGGACTGGATGTTGCAGTGTACCAGGGGGATGGGTGGCCTTCAAAGAAATGCTTTGAAGGACTACAGGGTGTGGGAGGCAGACACGGCTGAACTGTATAGAGTGGAGCCCGTACATTAATCGGCTGGGTCTGCAAAGCAATCATGCTCTTGAGCAGTTCCGTTTGCTCCTTCATCACGCTTATCAGTTTGTCCCTGTGTTTCTGCCTCCTCTGTTGGGATTCCTTTCTCCAGGCTCGATTCTCCCTCGCGGATTCCTGTGTTGTTTTCAGCAGGTCTTGAAACATATCCTCCCTGTTTCTTCGAGCACGCCGCCGAATGTTTCTCATGCGGTCAGCTGGGATATACACCAGCCTTGTGAAGGTCGAATCTAAAAAAAGATAATAATAAAGCTATTGTTAACACAGAGCCTAGATAACCAATGTAACCTTCCAGTAGCACATTCCATTGGAAGGTGCAGGGCAGTCAACATCCTATGGTTCGCTGAAGCGGACAAGGTACGTCCTAATGGAAAGCTTACTGGGGGCTAACATTCTGCACAGGGCACACAGATGGAACCCGATATCTCTCTCCTCAGAGTGCCCCTGCCAGCTAGAATACATATCCTACATGCCACCGGTTGCAAGCCAGGACCGTATGCTGCTGCACTGTGTGCTGCCATGGTTCCCAGGGCTGTGCTTTGCAGCTGGCGAGGCAGAGTATCCGTCTTTGGGAGCATAGACACAAACGCTCTCCCATCTAACCTGAGTAGTAGGCTCTGGAGGTACATCGAGGAAAGCTTTACTGACCTAAATACAGATGATTTTTTGACACTCTGCTTGTGTTGATGCACTTCTAATGAATGCAGAGTAAAGAGCGTGCACAGCGGGGACCGAGACAGCAAGCACCCCCACCCCGGACAATGATATTTTAGCAGGAGCCATAGCTGCACGAAAGAGAAACTTACCGGAACCCCCTCTGCCGCCTCAGAGGACACGCTGCAATTCATGTCTTGGGTGGACGTCTCAGCAGGGCTGCTGAAGAGCTCCTGGCTACACTCTGTTGTGCTTTCCTCCAGGTCATCCTCCATCTCCTCCTCCTCATCGATCACGTCCTCATCCTGCTCGGGTCTGGCATTCACTGGATATGGGGGGGGGGCCCATGTGTCCACGGGACTCTTTGCAGTGGTTGTGGGGTCCCAACTGAGGATGGCTTCTATCTCCTTATAGTACCTGCATGTAGCAGGCGCTGATCCCAAACAGCGGTTTGCCTCCTTCGCTCGGTGATAGGTTATTCTTAGCTCCTTCACCTTTGATCTGCACTGCACAGTATCTCTATTATAACCTCTCTCTGACATGGCCCGAGAAATTGTGCCAAATGTATCATAATTTTGCCTGCTGCCGCGTAGCTGTGCCTGCACTGCGGACTCTCCCCAGATGCTGATCAGCACCTCTGCCGTGCTCCAAAGGGGTGCGCGTCTTCCACGACAGGCCGCCATTGCTACTGATGATCGGAGCTGCACTCCACTCCACGAGGAAGAAAACAGGAAGTGAAACAGACGAGAAATTCGAAAATCCCGGGAATCTGATCAGGGTGGGGACTGTTTCGTCACGGCCACAGAGCGGGTGGGGGGAAGACCAGAGAGGACAACTTTGGAATGCTGGGACACTTCCGGAGGTCAATCATTGCGCGGTAAGCGTACACACGAGTGGAAAGGCGCAACAGCTGTTCCGCGTTAACTGCTACCACTCTTGTCGAGGTGGTTTTTGTATTGCGCTACAACAAGGCAGTTAACGCGCAACAGCCCTATTGCACGTGTGTACGCTGTTGGTATCGCGCGGTAATGATTGTGAATGCGCGATAAAGTGATCATGTGTACAAGGCCCCAGCTAATGTTCTAATACAGCTTGCTCCATCCACACAAGAGTTTTCAAATACATTAGTTAAAATGTATCGGTTAGCAATGTTTTAAAAATACTCCTTTTATGTTATTCTGGACAAGGTCTTATACAAGCTTTGTCATTAAAAAAATCTCACACTGACATTATTTCTGCATAAACCATTTCAGCAAATATTGCCATCAGTCTCTCTCATGTGCATCACTCCCTGAGTAATAGCTGCTATAGGGTTACAAAACTGGATGTTTTCTTTTTGGTGAACAAATAGCACCTGAAAACTTTTGAGGGATACATATAAATATAAATTAAATGATTCATAAAACCTTCTGACAGAAACAAGGGAACCCACCCTGATTACATAAATCTTCTGCCTGTTTAGGACAGGAGGAAATATATTCTGGTATGGCTAAACTCAGCCATATGAAAACACATGATGTCACACTCAAAATACCTACACTTTGTGTTAGACTTCATATCTGAAAATGAGATTAACATTATCTCAGTAGTGTTTTAAAATGTTTCCCATTACTTTGATTAACAAGAGAGATTAGACAGCTAGATATTAAATTTATTAAAAGGCTCTACCAAGATCAGGTGGGCTAAAGTTTAGAAATGTGTGTTTTCTGGTGTCTATTTGCAGAGATTTTGTAATTCTGTATGTGTGATCCCACCCCCCTTAAAAGCATCAGTGTTCTAGTTTACATCTACAATAAATGCAAAGCTAGCACTCATGACAGCTCAAGAAGAATGAAGCAGTATGTATGCATGATACAGAAAAGAGAATTTTAGATAAAGGTATTTTAGATTCAAGTATTCAAGGTCATATTTTGAACATTGTGTAACCCTTTTTTCTGATGCATTATGATTTTTTAAAAACAGTACTTCAACAGAACTTAGATAATATGAGGATGGTGCTCCCAAAACACTTTGTATCCATACATCTTTATTTTCAAGAATATATTACAATTTTTATTGAAAACATATAGTTAGAAGATACTCTACAAATTCTAGAATCTCTGTTATCACAATTATCTATTGGAGTTTAACTTCCTCCACGTTACACCTCATCCCCCTCCCAAAGAGAATGTCTGCATTTCTAAAAATAAAGATATATGAACTCTTAAAACCACATTCGTTTATTACAGGTTATGAGACAATGAATGCCTCAGCTTATTTCCAACAGCAAATTCAAACCTCTGGAAAAAATCAGACTCTTTAAAACTAGCTATTTGTTCATACTAGTAGCTCCTAGAACAATTACGCTGATTTGAAGTGGTCATTGGCAGAATTTCTAACCTAGATGCATCAATTTATTCTGGCTCCTTAGTGTAGGTTCTTTATTGTACTTATCCCAAGTTCCCTACGTAACAACTACATGCATCTCACCATCTTCCGTATGTGCACAGTTTTAAAATAGTCTTGAAAGACCGACTACTACAGCTGTCACATGAGAGTAACACCAGACCTTTTCAAAGCTGGTCTTTAGATGTACACAACGGAAGAGTCAGCCAAAAAGAAAATAATAATAGTAATAGTCACAAGTCATTGTAAAATCATCTTTATATATGTGACAGTTTGTTCTGAACAGAAAGAAATCAACAAACAGCAGCAGGATTCAGTTATAAAAAAGGACAGCTCCTCAAGCACAGATGGGATATATTTCCTCATTTTCCTTTTGTACCACAGTACTTATTCCGAATAAAAAATAAATAATAAAAGGCCTATTTCCATTCCTCCTTCACCCATAGGGACTGCAGAATGCACAAACACCGCTGCTTTTGAAAGTACAATCGTATACATTAACTACCAAATGCACACAGTTCATATGAATAATGAGTCTGCAGAAGAAATTAAAAATGAATCAAATCCCTTCACATTTTATTGCGCAATGCTCTTGCATGTGAAAGACAAGTCCATTTGGCAAAGGCTGAAGCAATCAACAAGTTGCTACATGTGACATTTTATTTCTGGAAGGATTAGGTGAGTGACACACAAATAGCAGGTAAGTGCAGTGCTTTTTTTGTTAAAAAAAATAGGTGCCAGTACGCTGATCTTGATAGTAAATGTGCAAAATGCCTCTCCCGCTCCTCTTCTTCCTGTGCCACCCCTCTTCTTCCAGCGGCACACTCCTTTTCCCTGCTGACCCCGCACCCTAGCTGGGCAGCGGGGCCAGCAAAAAAGGCACCGGTACTCTGTACCCCTGTGTACTGTCAAAAAAAAGCACTGGGTAAGTGCATTTAGATCCTGAGAGTAGTTATCCAAAAGTGAAACATTTCCACTGCCTTTTTAGTACAGCTTTCCAATAATTCATGTGTCCTTATCCTGTTAACTCACACAAGTCTAGGACATATAGTTCAATAGTTAATGATCACTTACAAAAAATGGTTAATCAAACATTTTAACAACATGGAAGTATGTATGAGTCTTTCCTACTAGGCACATGAATATTCTGTTTCTTCCCATAAGAGTCAATCTTTTTTCTAACTAAGTGATCAGAAACTTTTAGAATAGGATACTGCTACACAATATTGATTCAGATATAGGCACATCTGAAACCAGCCATCTCCTAATCAACTAGTCAGTTACAAACTCAATCAACTTTCTGTGACTACAACAAATTTTTGGAGGAATGTTTCATTTTTGGTGATTGTTGGGTTTTTGTTTTTAAATAGAGCAGGGATGCATGTGTACTGATGTCTTAATGATCTCAAAGTTTCATCTTTCTCTAAAACCCATACAAATGCCCATGCCATTTAGCTCGGGGGAATCATCACTGAGCAATGAAAGACACTCCTTTCTCACAGGTCATTTGTGCTGCTTGCCTAAGGCCTCATCTATACTAGAAAGTTTCAGCAATGTAACTTACAGCAATGAGCAAAAAGCGCTGTAATTACAATTATGACTGCCCATGCCACACTCATTGTGTCATCAAAGCACGTCCACTCGGTGTTCTAGCATCAACAGTGATCGCAGTGCACTGTGGGTAACTGTTACGTCATTCATCTCACCAACTTGTGCCACATGGCATTGAGGGAAGGCAGAGAGGATTGCAGCGCATCATGGATGCCAGCTCCAAGTCCCATGATGCAGTGATCTCTGTCCTGTCATTCCATGGGTTTCCGACTGTGTTTCGCGGCATTTTTCAATAGCCCCCATTTCCTGAGCGCCTGATATCTCTATTTGAAAGGATGGATCTTCCATGGCTCTCCACCATTGTTGTCAGTGTTCTGAACACATCATGACTAGTCAAGCAGTATACCATGAGCTTCCAATCAGAACCGGAATCCAAGGCGACTGATCTATTGTGTGCCAAGCAAGCAAACAATGGTGGATTACTGTTTGCATTCATGGAACATCTGCACATGGTACACCTCTGCTTTTGGGCGTGGGAAACAAGGACTGAGTTGTGGGGTTGCATCATTTTGCAGGTCTGGGGTGATGAGCAGTGGCTGCAGAACTTTCGAATGTGAAAAGCCACTTTTATGGAACTCTGTGTGGAGCTCGCCTCTGCCCTGTGGCATAAGGATACCAGAATAAAAGCTGCCCTCTTGGTGGGGAAGCACATGGCAATTGCTGAATGGAAGCTGGCAACTCCAGACTGCTACCAGTCAGCTGCTAAACCGTCTGGACCCACGAAGTCCACCATGGGAATTGTGTTCTCACAAGTGTGCAGGGCCATTAACCCACATTCTGCTGCAGACTGAGTGTCTCTGAAATATGCATGAAATAATGGATGGTGTTGCAACAATAATAGATGCCATTAACCATGGTGTGGTGATAGATGGCCAATTATATCCCAATTCTGGCCCCAAACCATCTTGCAACAGAGTACACCAACAGAAAGGACTACTTCTCTACAGGGCCATCACATGGGGGGGAGCGGGGCTCGGGGCCCAGGGCCAATTGACCGAAGCGGGGCCCTGCCCCCATGCTGGAGGGAAGTGTGGCGGGCCAACCAGCCCGCTCTGCCCCTCAGGGAGCCGGCCCTGGGCTGGGAACTGGCTCCGGCCCCAGAGGCCGCCTGTCGCAGGAGGGCGGGGGAAGCCGGCTCCAGCCCCGGAGACTGAGGCCGCCTGTAGGTGGGAGCCAGCTGTGTGGGGCAGGCCAGCCCAGAGGCCGGGCCCCATGTGCTCCGTCCTGGGGGCGGGGAGGGCCGGCCCAGGGGCCGGGAATAGACCTCCTGGCCCGCCCCGCTGCCTTCGGCTCACTGCTGAAGGCAGCGGGGTGGCTGTGGGAGGAGGGGCTGCGGTGCGCGTGGGCCCCCCACTGCCCCATGTAACTGTGGGGCCTGGGGTGATTGCCCCCCCTCCCCCAAACCCCATGGTCAGCCCTGCTTGTCTATGGTACTGCAGGTGCTTCTAGATCACTGTGGCTATTTCACTGACTTCATCTTGGGTTGGTCAGGTAAGGTGCATGATACACCCAGCGACAGGAACACTGCCCTGTACAGAAGCTGCAAGATGAGACTTTCCAGTGGGGGATGCTGAAATGCCCATAGTGATCCTTGGAGAACCAGCCTAATCCTTACTGCCATGGCTCATGAAACCTTATCTGGACAGTCTGGATAAAGCAAGCAGCACTTCAATAACAAGCTGAGCAAACGATCTTTGAATATGCGCTTGGTAGATTAAAACCTCATTGGTGATGCCTTTATGGCCAGTGACACCTAAATGAGGGAAATAGTCCCATGGTTATAGCTGCCTGCTGTGTGCTCCATAATATTTGTGACGTTAAAGGTAAACAAGTTCCCCCAGGTGGATCACAGAAGCAGATCGTTTTGCGACTGAATATGAACAATCAGATGTCAGGACTATTAGAGGGACATAATGGGGAGTGGGGCTATTTGAATCAGCGAGGCCTTGAGGAAGTATTTTGACATTGAGCACCAGCAAGGTGTCTTTGTAAAGAGCATTATGCCATTCTATAACTGTCACCCTGCTTGCATTATGCATCAAAGTGAGATGCAACCACCGCATGCAAGAGAAAAATAAAGATTGGTTATTCTTCCCCGAGTATGTCTTTATTAAATAACAATTATTCACAACACATACAAAAAGCTGGGCTGGAGAACAGAAAGCAGTCGGGGCAATGTGAGCTATGACAGCTGGGCGTAAGTCCAACTATCGTTCTGGAAGCTGTCTGAAAGGGTGGAGTAAACAGGGTACCAAGATGGGCTGGCAGTTTGGTAGAAATGTGTGGGTGGAATTTGGGGAGGGCACGGAAAGCAGTTCTGGATTGGCTCCAAGTGGGAGTGAGAATGCATGAATTCAGTCTGCAGCATTATGAGTAACTTTAGCAGCTCCATTTGCTCCTCCATGGCTTTTATCATGCACTCGTCACCTGCTATTACTCACTCCTGGATTTGCCTCTTTTCCAGCCAAACAATTTTTCAATTTTTGGACACAGTGTGTCTTCTTGCCCTTTTTTCTTTTTTTCCCCACCTTAGAGGACTGGAGGAGTTCTGGGAACACACCCTCTTTGCTCCTCACTGATCATATTCCTATCAGCTGGAAGGGATTTTCCCATCAAGGGCACATCTGTAGAAACGCAATAAACAATGGGAAGTATGACTGAGTGCAATAACAGCACTGATGTAAAAATACATTTCTTTCTCACTGTTCCCTGGCAAGCGCACAGCTCAACTATCAACCAGGGCGAAGTGAGTTGTGAATGGAGCGGATTATTCAAGCTAGGGAAAGATTCTGGGTGGTTGTTTGAGGGTATTCATGCAAATAGATAGGGGCAAAATTTCAAATAGTGCCACCATTTTCTACAGATGGGGGTCACAGAACTGGTGGTACTGGGCCACTATTTCATTCCTGAAAGTAAGCAGGGATGCTAGAGTGCATCTCCTTCATGAGAGCAATTTCAAACCGGATCCCTATTCTGCTCACCTGTGTATTTCTTTGGTCCCTGCATAAGGGATTGTCATTTGGCGCAGGAAAGTTTCCTACAATGGGAGGAGAAACAAATCAGCTCTCCTGAAGAATCTCCAGCAGAAGATTGGCGAGTACCTCCAGGAAAGTTTCCTAGAGCTCTCTTTGGGGGATTCCCATGAAATCTTAGTGTGCTTTAACATGCTTTTCCACAGCACTGCCGAGCTGAACAGAGGAATGGGAAGCACGTGCAAACACAGCTTCTCTTGTGCCTTTCTATCCCATCAACCACCTGTACAATGCAACAAAGCAAAGGACAGCTCCACCAGATGTAACCAAGTACCATCAGTTCAAGAAAATTCACTTACCCGAGCTCCCCGCTCCTGCATGCCAGAGCTGGAGGGCTTAGAGTGGCTCAAACTCTCCACAGTCGAGAAGAGGTCTTGACTCCCCATATGATCAAACAACCCAGTCCCCTGCTCTGCATCATTCTCCCATTCGACCTCCTGGTCCACGACTTCTTCACTGGGGTTGAGTCCAGCGTCTGCTGCCTCCAGGAATGCAGAGATATTCATGGGTCTCTTGGTAGTGGAGGTAGGATCATTGCTGAAGATGGCTTCCAGCGCCTTATAGAAGCAGTGGGTCTTGCATCTGCACCAGAGTGACAGTTTGACTCCTTAACCCTTTGGTACTCCTGCCACTGCTCCTGATTTCCACACAGCACAGCTGTGTCCTGTTCATAGCTCTTCTCCATCATTAAGTGAGAAATCAGACTGTCTGTATCAAAGTTTCTTTGGCTGAAACACAGCTGTGACTGCACAGCTTCCTCTCCCCAAATGCCGATCAGATCCAAGTGTGCTCCACTTGGTGTGTTCCAAGTGAGAGAGTGTTTGGTGTCTGGAACTGCCATGGTCAGCTGAGAAGATAAAATGTGAGCTCTCCATGCCAACCAGGAAAGAAGTGGAATTTCAAAACTTTCTGGGACTTTAAAGGGGAAGGGGAGATGGCTCCAGATCAGTGGAGTTCAAACTGAATGGCAAGAAAGATCAGAATGGCCATTGTGGGACACTTCCTGGAGTCCATTTACCATAACATAATGAAGCACCGTGTCTACACTGATATTTTGTCACTAAAAGTTTGGCACAAAAAGCTCTACACTTCTCATCAAGAAGGTTTTCTTTTGTTACAAAATCAGAAGAGATGGGTCGGTGGAAGGAAGGGTCATTGCAATGTGTACACAACCACTGTTTTTGCACAAATAGCTTTCTTTGGTTTACAAAAGGCTCCAGTGTAGACCAGGACTATATACCAGATCATTACCCATGAACACTGGAAGCAAGAAACTTTTGACTTGAAATTGAATTCAGATCCATATCATGATGGTGGGGAGCACTTTCAGCTTTTTAGCTGGTCCTGTTAGAATTAAATCCTTTTAAATTTTCTTGTATTCGTTTGACGCTATTTTTCTTGTCAAGGAAAGGGTCAAGTGCATCCTCCATCAGAATGCAAAATCCTTTTCAGTACTGATACAGTAGGATGAGCATCACTTTGAAAAAAAATCCGAAAGTAGAACACTCAATGTGGATAGCAGACATATTTACTTAAGAGCTCCTGTTTTCTACTGATAGGTTAGAGAAGTCAAATTTTGCTCTTGGGTGTGCCTGGATGGCTCCCATTGAAGGGCAACCTCCCAGACGCACAGAAGAACAGAATCACTCTATATACCTATTATCTGCCAAAGTCTCCCTCAGATGTACCACTGAATGAGAGCTTCTCAGGTGCATCTGAGGGCAGAATTTAACTGTAAAACAGACTCTCTTTTCGGTTGTCATTGCAGATCCCAACTGGTTTTAGTGGGAATATCTGGACATATATGGTGAAAATTTGTCCTATATGGCACTTGATTCAGAAGAAATTAGTCTTCTAAACCAAACCAAAGTGAGACCAAGCTCTTCTTATTACCCATTCACAGAGATATTCTACCTACTGATAATTCCACACAGACAGCTCCAGAGGTTAAAGTAAGGGGGAACCACCGGAACGCTGTTCCGGGGCCCACAATTTTTAGGGGCCAGCGTTCCGGGGCCCCTAAAATAGAAAACCCAGGCGCTCCAGCAAAGCCGCAGACTCCTGCTGCGGCCAGGCTGGGGAGGTTCAAATCTCCCACCCTGAGCATGCTAAGACAGAGCGTACTCAGGGTGGGAGTGGCCTGGCCCAGGAGCGGCTCTGCCGGCCACCCCTGCAAGCTCCAAGCTTCCGGCCAGGTAAGGGGGTTGGGAAGGGGCTGGAGGGGGAGGCGTCAGGCAGTAGAGCTGGAAAAGTGGCAGAGGAGCCTGGAAGGGGCCGCAGAGGAGCAGAGGAAGGGGAAGGGGCCCCAGGCCTGATCCAGCTACGCTGCCTGCCTGTGGTGGTGGCGCATGGCGGCAGCAGAGGGGCTGGATTGGGCCGGCATGCGGCGGCAGAGGGGCTGGATCAGGCCCAAAGGGCTGGCGTGCGGCAACGTTGAGAGTGGAAGTAGAGGGCTGCAGCCAGCAGCGTGGCCTGATCCGGCCACGCTACCGGCTGCCGTACTCCGCCACTGCAGGCTGGTCCCGGGCCTTTGTAGACAGGGGTTAAGGTAAGGTACGGGGCAATGCAGAGACTGGGGCTGGGAATGGAGGGGTCCAGACTCGCGACTCGCTGGATCAAGGGGTCAGGATAGGGGGCTGGGTAGCAGTGGAAGGGACTATGGACGGCTGGAGCAAGGGGTCAGGATGGGGGGGGGCTAGGGAGGGATGGATGGAGTTAGAGGCCTGGGAAAGGGTGCAGGGGGCATGGGGACAAGGAGACTGGGTGGGAGCTGGGTAGCGGTGGAGGGGACTATGGACGGCTGGAGTGGGGACTGGGTGGGGGGCTGGGGAGGGATGGAGGAGGTTGGGGGACTGGAGTGGGGGCTAGGGATGGAGCGGCCTGGGGAGGTGTGGAGGAGGTTGGGGGGCTGAAGGGGGGTGGAGTGAAGATCAGGGAAGCTGAGGGGTTAGGAGGGCTGGAGTGGGGGTTTGGGAGCAGGGACCTTAGGGAATGGGGATGGGGGCTGAGGATGACATGGGGAAAGAGGGGTCTGATGTGGGCACTAGTGGACAAGGTTGGGGTGATGTGGATTTGAGGCTGTGCTTCATTTGTGAGGAAAGAGCTGGTGGGGCTCAAGCAGTTTGTTTTGCATTCATATATCTGTTTGTAGTGTAGACATAGCCAAAAAGTAATTCAGTGAAGTACATCCCAGTGGGAACCCTCAGTTTCCTTTCCTTCCCCTTCCCCTTTCCTTTAATCAAACATGAGGCCCTAAGCAACCCAACTCTTTCCCCACTGAATTGTAATCTGTAATATAAAATCAACTTGAAAAACATATTTACTTGTTTCCCCTCTCAAGCTATGTTCAGTCCTGGAGCAGAGGAAAGAACATAACACATTAATGATCCACAATGTAGCCTTGCAGAGCTTTCCACCTTTTTGTGGGATCCAATGCTCACTTCTACCCTTAGAGGGGCCCAGAACAATGGATCTGACTTTTATATGCATAGACAAGCTGTCTCATGCAACTTTTAGAGGGTTTTGTGTCTTCCTCTGACCCAAGAAACACTGAACTCATGGTAACTAATACACCTGGCTGTTATAGTGAGAGTTTGAAAAATATTTGCAATAAATGTTTTTAAGTCTCTAAAGCATTCCTACAATAACGCTTTTCATGTAATGTAAGTATCATATACAGAGTATATGATGGATTGTAGTTGGCATAAGTTGAGGATGACCTGCATAATTCCTTTTGTCACTCATAAACTACTTCCTCAGACTCATGATGATAGAATACTTATACTACTAAATCATGTATTCTATCACCTGACTCCCTAATATTTTAGAACCCACTATTCTTAGTTGTTTATAAGAATTAACATTCTCATGTGGGCTGCTCACTCTCTGTCTCAAGCTCAATTTTTAAGTTTTAATAAAAGTGGCTCAGCCCTTTCTGAGAGCGAGCTTTGTGAAAAATAGCTAATTTGGCTAATGTTAAATGTCTTCTCCTTGAAGAACT
>ML685766.1:7768350-7823557 GCA_007922175.1 Pelusios castaneus
TAAAAATGTGGTTTAGTCTTAAGTTCAAAGTGGTGAGAAAAGATAAATTCATTTTAGGCAGAAGGTTTGGTTATAAATTTAGCATTTAAAATAGTGTTGCCTAGAAAAAAATGTATTTTTAATTTGGCAGGGGACCACACTTGGAGGCTGGCTGTGTGGAAGGGATTGCCAATGCAAAAAGTTTGAGAACCACTGCTTTAGGAGGTGGTACAAAGCTTGCTTCATTATCCCTTGTAAAGTGATTTCAGCTTTTCAGATAGAAGGTGCTATGGAAAAGTGAGGCCTGATTTTATCAATCACAAGTCGTGGTGATTTTAATGCCACCTTCCCTTTTCTATCTATGTTTAAATAACATATTTCCAAGTACTTCAACCAGCACCCAAGCTATTGGCAATGCTACAGAAGTCATATACTCTTGAAGTCTTCATTATAGCTTTGTGTATATTAGCATTTTTTTAGGAAAGTTCCCACCAGGGATAAGACCAGTAAAAACCATATGGTAGATAAGTTCCAAAGGGGTAGCTGTGTTAGTCTAGTTCAGCAAAACAAACAAGGAGTCCTGTGGAACTTTTAAAGACTAACAAATGTATTTATTGCATGAGCTTTCATCATCATACTTGAGTTAATGAGGCAGGGGAGGGCGTGATCTGATGGTCTTGTGTTATGCAGTGTTTGCTAGTTTGTGACAATAATTGCTGTACACATAAATGCCATATAAAATTATAAATATTTTTATGGAGTGATAACAGATGCATGTGGTACTGAGAAGTGGTTGCAAATGCCTATCTGGGCTGGGGCCCGCACATGCATGAAGGGGGCCCAGACAATACGGGAAGGGAGCCCAGAGATTAGGAGGGTTCCAGGGCACATCAAATTATACTTTAACCACTGCACCCAGGTAAGGGGGGAAGGGGCTGGGGCTCAGGGAGTCAGCGGGCGGGTGGGAAAGGGGGGGTTGGGGAACCGGCAGTGGGTGGGGAGGGGACGTGGGGGCCGAGAGGAGCGGGGAAAGAGCCCAGGGGTCGGGAATCCGGGGGGTGGGTGGGGAAGGGAGATCAAGGAGCTGGCAAGTGGGCGGTGAAGGGGTGGGGAGGCGAGAAAAGGCCGGGGGCCTAAAGGAGCAGGGACGGGGTGAGAGGGGGTGCCAGGGAACTGGCAAGCAGGTAAGGAAGGGGCGAGGGGGTGAGAAAGGGGCCAGGGGCTGAAAGGAGTGGGGAAGGGGCTAGGGGGGTGTCAGGGAGCTGGCGAACAGGTGGGAAGGTGTGTGTGTCAGGGAACCGGCAAGGAAGGGAGCCGGTGGTGGAGCGGGGGGGGGAGGCGGTTGGAGAGGCAGGGGTTAAAGTAAGAGGGAACGCACCGGAACACAGTTCCAGGGCTCCCAAATTTGAGGGGCCAGAGTTCTGGGCCCCTAAAAATAGAAAAATCTGGTGGAACGCATTTTCCGCCCTGCCCTGGCTGCTGGCAGGTCCTATGCCCCACTGTTGTTAATCACAATACTTATTGTGTTATGCAGTGTTTGCTAGTTTGTGACAATAATTGCTATAGACATAAATGAGTGGGTGGGTGAGGTCTTGAGGCCTGCATTTTGCAGGAGGTCAGACTAGATGATCGTACTGGTCCCTTCTGACCTTAAAGTCTACGAGTCTATGAGTAAATGACATATGAAATTATAAATATTTTTATGGAGCGATAACTGATGCATGTGGTACTGAGAGGTTTTTCAAATGCCTAACTGGGCTGGGGCCCACACACGCATGAAGCAGGCCCAGACAATACGGGAAGGGGGCCTGGAGATTAGGAGGGTTTCGGGGCCCATCAAATTATACTTTAACCACTGGACAGCACTTAAAGAGCATCTGAAAAGTAAATGTTTTGTTTAAACACAGCAAATACTTCTTCACACACATTACACTGATTTTAGTACATTTCATTGCTAAAAGGTAAAATTACCTGCAGCCTTCGATATATAACTTGTGCCCAAAAGCTACAACGTTGATTACAATCATCAACCTGCCATACAATTCAAAACAGAAAATTAGGCAAATGTGATTTTATAAACCTATTAAATTAGTAGTATAAAATACCAGTAATTGCACTTTTAAAAAAGTTACCTGAAGAATTTCCTTTAGACCACGCACAGTTGGGGGCTGGTAAAAATTGGTAACCTGTCCTTCCTCATCCACATTGATATGCTTTGGATCAGACTGAGCCGTAAGAATGTAACAGAAGCTGGGAAGAGGAAGATCAGTTTTAATCTGTTTAAAATAAATAAAAGAAATATGTGACCTAATTAAAAGTATTTCAATATGACCAATAATGATAAGTAATAATATTTAGGGCTTACTTCACTTTCTACATTTACAAAATACTATGCAAACATAAACTGATACTCACAACACCCCTAAAAAGTAGGAACCAATGAAAATTTAATGTTTCCATGTCCCAAATGAAATCAATTTATAAGTGTCAGCCTTTTTCTTAATTTGACATTGATCCATATCACACAACTTGGCACAATGGACAACTACTATGGCTCTTTGTGACAAGGCAGTTCTGAGAGTTATGAACTTTATGTTTTCAGGTTTTCAAAAAAAAAAATGTGACTTTTGAGATTTGGGATTTTTTGCACATGTGTGGATGAAAGTAAAAGCTGATGCAGCTTCACTGGGAACCCTGAAAGTTACGAAGTTCAATCTTGAGCAGCACAGAGAGAAAATTGAGAACAACAATTCAATAACAACATGACTTTTTCTCTGTGCTAGGACCAGCCTTTATTTCCCTTAATAACCACACTAGCAATCCCCATTTGCAAAGGTCTCAAACTAGAATAGCTCCTCAGGGTGCAGCGTCAGGTTGACACTTCTATTTTTACTTATCGGTTTCTACAGTTGTACTCTGGGGATTTTGTTTGGGATTTAATGAAGCTCTTTATATAATAAAGGAAAGATGAATTAGTGAAAACAGCCATTAAAAAGAACTATAAAAGAAAAAATGTCAAAACAAAATGTTTCCTTTTGAATATTTCAGAAAAGATCATTATAGATTATGGTATTGATATGTTATGAGAGAATTCTATTCCAAAGGCCCTCGCTATACAATAACATTAATGCTATTTTATTAATATTTTATTTATATCTATAAAAATGTGTTTCTAGGAACATCTGTATCAGTAACAAATGTATCAAAATTAAAGAACATACTGCCAAAAATTAGCAGCAATAAATGACTTCACTATTGCATCTTCCAGTCTTAGGGTCCTAGTTTGTGAAATACACTTGAAGTGTATGGCAATGGGAAGTTTCCTCCCTTTATTGATTATTATGATAAAAGTAAAAGAATTTAAAAGCAAATGAAAGTTATAACAATATTACACAACATATAAACGTGTTGCTTCATCCATAAACGCTTCCAGTGCTGAAACATGTCCCATAACGTGTAGGCAATTAGTTTTTTTCAAGACTTGTGACATATTTAGCCTGTAGATGAGGGGCTGAATTAACGACAGAGTAATAGTTTTATTCAGAATTGATCTTGCTCTTTCAGTTTAAGTCAGAACTTTAATGGTATTCATTTAAAATACAAGTTTTAACTTTGTTTTCCAGTGTAAACCTCGTAGCAATGTAAAAAGTACATTGTAGCAAGAGATTCATGAGACTTGACTAACCAGTAGTGACCAACTTTTCCTTTTTGTGTTGCTGTTGTTGGTTCCTTCATGTGTCTCCCCCCCGCCCCCCTCCAAGGTATAAGTTGTTTATTTTTAAATCATGGACACCCAATTTGTAAGTATGTAAGTAGCACAATGGGGCTCCGACCTGGATGTGACATTTGGATTCTAATGTAATTAAAGTAATGAAACAATACCAAATTTCTCTCCAAAAGAGCAGTTACACAGGGGCAGCTTAAGTACCCAATTCTGAATGATAAAACAACAAAACTTCACAACACTTTCCCATCAGAGTAATATTCCGAAACAACACACAATAGGCAAAGCTTCTTTTCTGAATACATTACCTATGGCAAATTTACAGATGAAATCCCAGTTTTGCAGTGCACATTAGCATCATGGTTTAGTTTCAAATTCAGAGAAATGCTCAAACTATTTTTATTTTGGCAAGGTTGTTTTAGAGTTCAGGTAAACCTTCAGATAATCTTCATGCAGGGTGAGTTTTACAATCAGAATCATTCCAGCATGCAATGAAGTTTGAATAACTGCGACTCTGACCTGTAGAATAGTCTTGTCCTTGCTGAGTTCTAATATCATATTATCTTATTTTCCTTCATACCATCAGATCTAATCTGTATTTCCTGAAGGAGGAGAGGAGTACCACACTAGCTGATCAATGGTGTATTGTACCATGATGTGTACAGAGAGTTAACTATGAATCACCATCTACAGTGGCGGATGAGATCAGGGTGTTTGTCTGGGGGCAGTGGTAGGTAGTCTAGAGAATGAAGAGAGAAGCATAGCTGAATGGCTTGGACTGGGACACTCTGGCATCCCAAATAAACATGTGTACACTATATACATACAAGAACTTTACTTCTGGGTGAGCAAATACAGTTCAGTAACAATACACCTTACCGGTTCACAATCTTGACTTTGACCAGGAACTTTCAGAGGAACTAATGGAGGCCATAAACTGTCTATCAGACTGAAAAGTCCCAATGCCCTTAAAAAAAAAAAAAAAAGGGGGGGGGGGGGAGGAAGGCTTCAAAATTATTTCAATTTAACAATCCTGCATTAAAAAAAAAATCATTTAAAGAAACATTGTTTGAATCTTCATGTGATTTTGAAAACAAATTGAAGTCAAGGTTGTTCATCAGATGTTGGTTTTTGGCTGGCCTAATTTAATCCCTATGCTTTCCAATGCAGAGAGAGAGAGAAAAAGAAAGGTAATTAATTGCTAAATATCAGACCCACCAGCTAAGTAGGGAGGCCAGTACTTGGCATTAGGGCCCAGCTGGCATTGAGGGGCCCCAGGGGCCAACCACAAGGATGGGGAGGGCCGGTGCTTAGTGCTGGGGCCCAAAGCAGGCCTCCTGCTTGAGCTAGAGGCCGTGGCCCATGGTGTTTCTGCCCTGTCCCGCCCCTGGGCGGCTGCTCTGCCAGTGGAGCAAACTAGCCAGACCACCAGGGAGGTGGGAGGGAGATCGGCTGGCGGCAGCAGTGCACCAGGGCCGCTGCCACTCTGGGGCCCCCTGGAGCCCTGCAGACTGGCCAGGCCAGCTTGAGCCATGGGGGCCTGGACAGTGCAGGCCTGTGCTATGCTTCCGGCTCCTGGCGGATTAAGCAGGGCAGTGGGGTACCCCTCTAGCCCAGGGCTGCAGCCCATAAAGCCTCTGTGCTAATCCGCGCCTTGGTCCTCAGGCTTGCACAGGGGGTGTGAAGTTTGCCTTCGTTCCTCATTCAGGCTATGTACACACGATCAGATTAAAGCGCAACAAGGCAATCGCGCTACAAAACTCACGTGACCTTTATTGCGGGACAACGCGTACACACGTTGCTCCCTGCAACGCAACAAAATTACACGCATTATCGCGGTTGAGCGCAATGACTTCTGGGCACCTATCCCATCGTTCCATTTTCCCTGTATCGGCGCTATGAATCATGGGATAAAGGAAAGGAACGCAAAGCGCCATGGGTAAACTCTCATTTTCCCATGGTGCTTTGTGTTCCCCTAGCGTCTTCCTCGTTGCCAATAGCAACTCGCGCCTATTTTCAACATTGCAGTGACGCAACGCACCATTTGCAATCAATCGCTACAGCGACAGCATGGATCCTGCTATGATCTCCATTGTCGCCTTCAACATTCTGAATACATCTCGGCTTGTTGCTCAGTACGCAATGAGCTCCGAGTCAGATGAGGACACCGAGGAGCAGGGGCTGATCGATGCCATGCAGAGCAACAGCACCGCGTTGCTCAGCTCCTTCACCGATCATCTGCACACGGTGCAACGAAGTTTCTGGTCGCGAGAGACGAGCACCGAGTGGTGGGATCGCATTGTTATGCAGCTGTGGGATGACGAGCAGTGGGTACAGAACTTTCGAATGCGGAAAGCAACCTTTCTGGAACTGTGCTCAGAGTTGGCCCCTGCCCTGCGACGGAAAGACACCAACATGAGGTCAGCCCTAACTGTGGAGAAGCGTGTTGCGATTGCTGTATGGAAGATGGCGACTCCCGACTGCTATCGGTCCGTTGCAAACCAGTTTGGAGTCGGGAGGACCACCGTCGGATTAGCCCTCTCACAAGTGTGCCAAGCCATCAATCGCATCCTGCTACGGAGGACAGTGACATTGGGCAATGTTCGAGAGATTGTGGACGGCTTTGCTGCCATGGGATTCCCTAACTGCGGGGGAGCCATAGACGGCACACACATCCCTATTTTGGCTCCAGACCATCTCGCGACGGAGTACATAAACAGGAAGGGCTACTTCTCCATGGTGCTGCAAGCACTCGTGGATCACAAGGGTCGTTTCACGGACATCAATGCTGGGTGGTCGGGAAAGGTGCATGATGCCCGCATTTTCAGGAACACTGGTCTGTACCGGAAGCTGCAAGGGGGCACCTTTTTCCCTGATCAAAAAATAACAGTGGGGGAGGTGGAGATGCCCATAGTCATCCTCGGAGACCCAGCATACCCACTGATGCCATGGCTCATGAAACCCTACACTGGGAACCTTGATCGCAGCAAGGAGCGGTTCAATTACCGATTGAGCCGCTGCAGAATGACTGTGGAGTGTGCCTTCGGCCGTTTAAAAGGGCGCTGGCGCTGTTTGTATGGGAGGCTGGACTTGGCGGAGGACCAGATCCCTGCCGTGATTGCGTCATGTTGTGTCCTCCATAACATTTGTGAAAGTAGGGGAGAAAAGTTTTCCCCTACGTGGGCTACGGAGGCACAGCGCCTCGAGGAAGCATTCGAGCAGCCAGCCACTAGGAGTATTAGGGTGGCACAAGGAGAAGCTGCTCGCATAAGGGAGGCACTCAGGGAGCATTTCAATGATGCCCTTCCCTAGTTAAGTTCCATGACGCATGAGGTGCACCTTAGGATCATTTCAATAATGTGTATAAATAAATGCATTCTTCAAAGTATTTGTTACTGTTTTTATTGAAACCTGAAAGATGGGGGTGGGGTTACAGGTTGGTGTAGCTCCGGGTCTCGTAAAAGTAGCTTGGGGGGGGGGGGGGGCTGGATGTTGTCCTGTACCGGGGTGGAGGGTGGCCTTCAAAGAAATGCTTTGAGGGACTGCGGTGTGTGGGAGGCATACACGGCTGAACTGTCTGGAGTGGAGCCCGGACATTTATCGCCTGGGACTGCAAAGCTATCATGTTCTTTAGCAGTTCTGTTTGCTCCTTCATGACGCTTATCAGTTCGTCCCTGTGTTTCTGCCTCCTCTGCTGGGATTCCTCTCTCCAGGCTCTATTCTCCCTTGCGGATTCTTGTGTTGCTTTCAGCAGGTCGTTAAACATATCCTCCCTGTTTCTTCGAGAACGCCGCCTAATGTTTCTCATTCGGTCAGCTGGGGTAGACACCGGCCTTGTGAAGCTCAATTCTAATACAAAAATAACAATATAGACATTGTTAACACATAGCATAGATAGCCAATGTAACCTTCCAGTAGCACATTCCACTGGAAGGTACAGGGCGGTCAACACACTACGCTTCGCTGAAGCAGACAAGGTACATTCTAATAGACGGCTTACCGGGGGCTAAGAATCGGAAGAGGGCACACAGATGGAACCCAATATCCCTCTCCTCAGAGTGCCCCTTCCATCTAGAATACATCTCCTACATGCCGCCGGTAGCAGGCCGGGACCGTATGCTGCTGCACTGTGTGCTGCCATGGTTCCCAGGGCTGTGCTTTGCAGCTGGAGAGGCAGAGTGTCCGTCTTTGGGAGCGCAGACACAAACGCTCTCCCATCTAACCTGAGTATTAGGCTCTGGAGGTACATCGAGGAAACCTTTTCTGACCTAAATGCAGATGATTATTTTACAATCACTGCTTGTATTGATGCCCTGCTAATGAATGCAGAGTAAATAGCGTGCACAGCGGGGACCCGCAAGCACCCCCACCCCAGACAATGATATTTTAGCAGGAGCAGAGCTGAATGAAGGAGAAACTTACCTGAACCCCCCTCTGCCGCCTCAGAGAACAAGCTGCAGTTCAAGCCTTGGGTGGACGTCTCAGCGGGGCTGCTGAAGAGCTCCTGGCTACACGCGGTTGCGCTTTCCTCCGTGTCATCCTCCATCTCCTCCTCCTCCTCCTCCTCAACAACGTCCTCATCCTGCTCGGCTCTGGCAATCACCGGACGAGGAGGGGCTGAAGTGTCCACGGGACTTTTGGCAGTGGTTGTGGGGTCCCCGCTGAGGATGGCTTCTATTTCCTTATAGTACCTGCATGTTGCAGGCGCTGATCCAGAACGGCGGTTTCCCTCCTTCGCTCGGTGATAGGTAATTCTGAGCTCCTTCACCTTTGATCTGCACTGCACTGTGTCTCTATCATGCCCTCTCTCTGACATGGCCCGAGAAATTATGCCAAATGTGTCATAATTCCTCCTGCTGCCGCGTAGCTGCGCCTGCACGGCGGACTCTCCCCAGATGCTGATCAGGTCCAGCACCTCTGCCGTGCTCCAAAGGGGTGCGCGTCTTCCACGGCGGGCCGCCATTGCTACTGATGATCGGAGCACAAACACACTCCACGAGGAAGAGAGCAGGAAGTGAAAGAGACTTGAAATTTGAAAATCCCGGGAATAAGTTCGGGGCAGGGCGGGGACAGTTTCGTCACGGCCACAGAGCGGGTGGGGGGAAGACCAGAGAGGACGACTTGGGAATGCTGGGACAGTTCCGGACTCCAGTCAATGCGCGGTAAGCGTACACACGAGCTCAAACGCGCAATATATGATCCGCAACAGCTGTTACCACTCTCGTCGGAGTGGTTGTTGGATTGCGCGACAACAAGGCACTTAACGCGCAAGAGCCCTGTTGCACGTGTGTACGCCGTTGTTGCTATCGCGCGGTAATGAGCTTTAATGCGCGATAATCTGATCGTGTGTACAAGGCCTCACAGTTTTATCCAGGAAGGGTAACTGACATTTCTGTAAGAAAGCATACAATGGGAAGCAGCCTATCTCCTTTGAACTAGAAGCACCAAATTGCACAGTAATTCACACTATTTGTTTACAAATCAATTCAGGAAAACAAAATTACTTAGCAACAGTCTATCTACTAAACCCTTTCCTTTGATATTACTAGTCAGTCTAGCGACAAGTATTTTGGAGTCGCTATTTTTGAGTGCTGGGCATGTATTAATCAATGGCTCTTCCAAGGTTCCTGCCCGCCTTGCCCCCCAGGGAGTCCAGAAGGCACTGAATATCTACATCCCTAACAGTCGTAGGCTTTGCTTCCTAGGCAAAGGAAGAGAAGGGGTTGGAAACCACACAGGGACTATACCTCTAGAAAATGGTTCCCCCTCAGAATGAGCCTGCAAAACAAGCTAGTATAGGGTCTTTGCAAAAATCCAGTCCCATTTGAGCCCAACTTTCAACGTTTACGTGGTGCATAGGTTTTGTGTGTGTGCGCGCATGTGCACGCACACGCACAAGAAGGCCCTCTGAAAAAAGCTGTATTTCACCCAGTGTTTGTAGCACACTCTATGGAACCAGGTCAAATTCCACAACTTCAGCTATAGTGAAGCCTCACAGTCGACCCAGAGTGACTAAGTGAACGACCTGTGATTTTGACGTATGTGCATGCACAGTAATGGAAGGATGAATGAGGGCAATATTTCTTTTTAACATATTCATGACAAATGTTTTTGCGTATTTTCATGACAAGGGAAACATGGACAAAATAAAAAAAAGCAACAGCTACAAGGATAAAAACTTATGTAGTATTTTAAATAATTTACTTCTGTCCTAAAAGACAACAAACTTTGATCTAGTCCTCTGAATTCTTCCTATAAAACAAAGAGGATGAATCCCTAATTGTAAATTAAAAACAAATCAAACAAAATCCCTCAATATAACCTTAATTAATGGAGTCATGAACAGCAACTCCATAACCAATTAAAATACTATGTAGAAAAGAATCCTTCCATCCCACATTGAATGTGGAAATTTGCTGTTTGCAGCTAACCATAATATACAGGGTTGTAGGGAATAGGGGTCTTATGACGCAGAACCCCTCTCCTTGTCAAGTGCACTCCCGTTCTCTAGCCCCCAATCTTTCTAGCTCTGCTCACACCCTGTGCAACTAGGAATTATTCAGTTTTGTTTTAAACATCCTTTATATTTGACAATCATTATTTACAACTTTACTGTGGAAAACTGAACTTGCAGCCTCTTTTTCTGTAGATCCGTAAACTCAAACCATCCTGTTTGAATCCTCAGTGCTGGCTGAGGTTTAATAATCTATAATGTTAAACAAATTGAACACATGGTTGAGAGAGTAAAAAAAAAAAAGACAAAACAAATGAAACTATTATCTTCTGCAGGTGCAGAAACAACTCATGACCTACTTAATAAATCATCTTAAACCACTGAATGCAACGATTACTAGAAGATAGAAGCTGATATGAACAATAACCGAGACAATGCCTTGCCCTGAGCTGCTTTTATTTGTACGCCTAACACCTCCCCTCCCCAGTTTCACAGTTCAGCAGTATAATCAGAAAACACAAAACCACCTCTGTTACTTTCTTTCTGCACTGTCCTCTGTGTGTGTGTGTGTGTGTGTGTGTGTGTGTTCTTCAATTTTTGATAAAGAAGGTACATATTATATTTATTAACACCTGCTTAACAGATGAATGAGCTGAGACTTTGACATGGGAGACACTAGAGAGATTTTTGAGAAGTTTCCTAGCAGTGTGAACACCAGCAACATCAGAAGCCCTAAAATAGACAGGTGTTCAGTTGCTGATGATCTTTTGGCACCATGTCACATAACCCGCCCGAGAAAAAGTCCAAGTGATGCTGTTCTGACAAGGGCTTCTAGGGTTTACAAGGTTAAAGCTACACAGTGAGTCAGTGACTGATCTCAGAGCCAAAGAATCTTCAGTCTTCTACTCTAATGCATTATACCACATTGCCTAGTTTTTTATAGTGTATTTTGCTATACACATAGTTGTTCAATTGTACTGAAATATTAGAGTAGAAAGTAGTTATCTGTTCTGGCAACTTATTTTGGACAATGATTAACCCTTGTTTTATTAATGCAAGGGTTCTAGAGTAAGAACTCGAGCACTTGAAGAAATTGATAATGCTTCTAGTAAACAAGGCTTCTAGCAACCTCAACTGGAGCAATTGACAATGTTTCAAGATTAGATTTATATTAATTTTTCTTCAGCAAAATGCAATTTATAAATAATTTTACTTAAAAATCATTACACAGCAAATGCAGGAGAAAATGAGAAAGGATAAAGACCATGACAGACAAAAGAAGAAAAGGACAAAGAAGAAAGGGAGAGTATGAATCTGAATGCTAATAAAAGGCAAGATGGTAGGTAATGTAGTGTAATGGTTACAGAAGGGGGCAGGAAACAGGAATCGTGGGTAGCATTCCAACGTCTGCCATTCACTTGCTATGTGCACTTGTTACTTAAACCTCTTTATTTCTCACTAAACTCCACTGTAATGGGCATAATACAGACCTACATCACAGTGGTGTTGAAATCAATGTGTTTAGAGTGTTTCAGGATCTCCAGATGAAAAGTGCAATAGAACTGCATGCCCTGACCACATCTGTAGTAGCTAATTTACACAAAGATTAAGATAGGAATAATAAGAAATCATGCTTCAGAGCATAAACTATTCATCACAGGGAGTCAGGCATAATCAAATAATTTGTGTTTCTATAGTACTTCATATCAAAAGACCTCAGTGATTTAGAAACACTGTTCTGCCAAAAAAAAAAACAAGCCAAAAATGCAGATTCAGGCGGACTGAAACATTTTCTGAATTTGTGTTGCGGTTACCAAATAATTTCAGTCAAAAAAATTCCAAACAAATCTAAATGTTTTGTTTTTTGACATTTTCAGAAAACATTAGATTTTTTTATTCAAACAAAAACTTGTTCAATTTTATTAAAAAATAAAAAATGTTTATAAAAGCTGAAAAACTAAACCAAGCACTTTATTTTAGGTCAAACGTTTTGTTTAACCCCTAACTTTTCACCTCATTGAATATTTAGATTTTTGTTTTGAGTAAATCCCAAATTACTTTTTTCCTTCAATAATAAAATCAGTTATTTGCACAACGCTCTTGAGAAACACTGGGTAAAATCTCCAGTGCAGTCAATGGCTAAAACCCCATCAATGTCAAGGAAGCTAGGATTTCACCCATCAATGAGATAAGCTTTACAAAAACTTCAAAACATAGGAATTGTCATAATGAAACACACATGGGGACCAGCTAGTTCAGCATCCAGCCTCTGACAAAGACAGGTCTAGATGTTTCAGAGGAAGATGCCAGAAACTCTGGAGTGAACAATCATGAAACACACTGCCATATGAAAAGTATCTTCCAAAACCGCACCAATTAATTTAACTGTGGATGTCTGCATAATCTATATAAATATCTAATCCTTTTTTGAATCCTATTAAACTTTTAGCTTCAATTACATCCTTTAAAGTGAGTTCCTAAGATAATTAGGGATTGTGTTAAATTATTTATTTTTACCACTAAAATCTGTTGTCTTTGTTTTGTTGAATATGCTTTTATATTCCGAGAAAGAATAAATAGAAGAAAAGGCTAGTCACTGCGTGTAGACACAGCGGGACTTTGAAATACATATTCCTATGATTGCTGAACTCTAGGTATGCTTGCACATCCTGAACTTTTTATTGGAGATTTCTCATACTAGTGTCCATTCAGTCCATGTACACACATTTCTAAGCCTCATCCTCTCTGCTGCTATTATAGAGCACTACTCAGGTGAACCAACATCAATTCCTTCTCTACTGTGATGCTCTATAGTAGAGAAGTTGAAACAGAGGAGAAAGAAGGTGGTTTTTCTTAAAGAACCACAGTTAATGAACAGAGTGAGTAACCATTTCTTCAAGTATTGCCCCTCTAGATGCTCCACTCTCAGTGACTATGGACTAGTTCCCTCTAAGAAGGAGGGGACTTCAGAACTGAATCCATTATCAAAGAAAGTAGTCAAACTGAATGCAGCATCCAAAGTAGAGTTGTGAGTTACTGCATGATACTCAGCCAACCTATGTAGTGAGACTCAAGTCACAGCTCTACATATTTCAATGGGAACGTTTTTTGAGAAAGGCTGTAAAGGTGAAAATAGACTTTGTAGAGTGAGTGCATATGACCAAAGGTGCCTCAAGACTGAAAGCAAAAACTAATGTAGTCAGACATTCATTTAAAAGTCTTTGTTTAGAGATTGCAGACCCTTTTGATTTGTCTGCAAATCAAGACAAATAATTTGGGAATCTATTTGAAAGTTCAAGATGGAAGGCTAGAGCTCTCCAGAGATCAATTGCCTTCTTTTGCCTAGGTGAGGTTTAGGATAGAAGATCAGATAGTGTATAAATTGATTAACATGGAACTCAGATCTTTCTGGCAAAAACTTGGGATGTGGTCCTAATGTGATCTTGTCCTTAAAAAATATTGTAAAAAGAAGGCATGCCATAAGGGCCCCTATTTTCCCAACTTGTTGAGCCAATGTGATGACTATTAGAAATGCCGTTTTCATTGATGAAAGAGTAGGTAGCCATTGGTTTAAATGGTGATCTTGAAAGGTATTAAAGAACCAGATTGAAATCCCAAACTGGAATAGGATGCCTGATTAGCAGAAAGAGATTTACAAGCCCCACCAGGAACTCCATTGTCATTGCTGAGGCAATCTGACCTGATCCTGTGATTACATTTACTTCATTGCTTTTATCCCTCCTTTCTAAACTGTTTTTCTATTTTCAAGCCTCTGATGAAGTGGGATCTCTCCCATGGAAGTCCACGCAATAAATACATTTGTTAGTCTTTAAAAGTGCCACAAGACTCCTTGTTTGTTTTGTCATAGGATCTATATTTAGCACAGTGGTGGCTTCCACATTCATTAATTGTGTCAACCACCGAAGAGTTAGAAGAGGAATGAGAAAATAAATATTCTGAGTGCTTAGATGTGACATATTTCCTATCCACTTTCTTGCATGTAGGCAGAATTGAGGCCAGGGTATGCCAGATCACCTCTGCAGAGTCCAGCAAAGCCTTGCAAACTGGTAGATGAATTATATGGAGGATATCAAGGAGCTTAAGATGTGGTTCTTTAACCTCTTCAAGAAGGATCTGCAATTCTCTGAAACTGCTGAAACTATTTAAAATAAATTTGCTAGGGATGGAGGAGGTGGCATAACTGCTTCATCCAGTGATGAAAGAGATGTAGGCCACTGGAGAAATGCCTTCTTCAGATCTAGCTCCCTGTTTTGCACAGGCTTCTTCCTGAGGTTTCATTCTTCTAGAAAGGGAGAGTGATGCAGGTTGTGTATCTCTGTGAGAGGTGATGCTTGAGGTCCTAGAAAATTGCTGGAGATAGGTTGCCAAAGTGTCCATGTAAAGCCAAGGAGGTGGAGCATATGTCATGGGTAAAGGCATCCATCAGATCTTCATACCATCAAGATGATGACTGAGGCCATCCATGATGAGTGGCATCAATCTTTCCAGAGACTTCAGGAAAGGAATCTCTATAGGGTTGGAAAGGAGATCTCTGCAAAAGATATTCAGGAAAATGAGGCAAGATCTTCAAAGGAATCATCCTCTTCCAATCAGTAATGCTGAAGCACCAAAAGAAACCTGAGGTAAAGCCATCAGTTCATTGCAAATCTGGAAGTCATTGCTACCCAGAGTATGTTGGTGCTGAGCAGTAGTGAGTTAGGCATCTCAGACACAGCCAAGTCTTGGGGAAAGCAACACATCTGTAATAAAGAGATTGTTGTTGGCACTAGGTCCATTGCCTGCACTGAAGTGATTATGGCCGAGGGAGTTGATGGTATCATGAATCTCGACTACTCTGAGGTGAATCCAGACAGAGCCCAGGAGAGTTTCTTTGGTACCTAGTGACTAATAGAGCTCTTCTTGCCACTTTGCTCAATGACTTCTTGGAACCCGAGACTTTGCAGTCTATAGGTGTGACAGTGTCCTTGGCACCTGACAAACCTCATGGCTACCAAGTTGGAAAGCAATGTTTGCTAAAGTGGCTGGAATCACTGGATACTATGACTTCTTCAAGATAGATTTCCTATCTACTTTAGGGACAGTCTTATGGGAGGAATCTTGGGTATTCCTCTTAGATGCCCTCAACGAGTGCAGCTCAGAGACAGAGGAGGCAGTGGGATTACTCAGAGACTAGCGTACAGGAAGATCCCCCGGCCTCAGTCAGAAGACAGGTGCAGCAAGCTCTTCATCATGAGGAGAAGTTTGATCTCTCTATTTTTTCTGGCTCTTGATTTTAATACCAGGCAGAAGTTTCACTTTTGGGAAGAAGTTACTCACAATGTCCAGTGATGAAATCTCCTGTCTGTTTTTCTTCTGTTTCTTGTGCAAGGCAGGGAAGTGAGAGTGGCACAGCGCTCTTAAAGTGTCCCTCAGTGCTGATGACGCATGACAGTGCCAAGGGTTTCTTAACCCAGAATCATTCTCAGCACTGAGTCTCATATGGACACCAGCGCACCCCGAATCAAGATTGACGTGCTGGACACCAATTCAGACTAGCTCAGAGATGGTCAGAGGGCCGCCTTCATCAGGATAAATTTTAACCTCTGGCTCCTCTCCTTCTTGGTTTTTGGTGAGTCTTTTCAAGGCAAATGAGGCAGGCCATGTGTGGATCACTCCTGGGCATGGGCTTCTTGCAACCACTACATGGTTTAAATCCAGGGGACCAAGATATACCCAGCCATGGGGAAAAAGGGGGAAAGCACTGGCTCCTTAAGGGGTCTTATCTAGTGAGCTACTACTTTCTAACTCTAACTAAATACTTACCACTAATTTAAAACTATTTACAGGTAGCAGTGTGGATAACCACTAAAGAATGAGGACACTTTCATTCCAGTTGAGCACCACAGGTGTAAGGAGGAATTGAAGAGGTAGGGGACTGGCAGGCCCTTTATAGGGTGCCATGGTGGTGTGAGATCCACTTTCTGGACACTACAGTGCAAATTAGCGATGGGCACATAAAGACCTCCCTATACCGCAAACCTACTGATCGGTATAGTTACCTACATCCCTCGAGCTTCCATCCTCGACACACCACACGATCCATTGTGTACAGTCAAGCGCTAAGATATAACCGCATTTGCTCTGACCCTTTAGACAGAGACAGACACCTTCAGGATCTCTACCAGGCATTCTTAAAACTACAGTACAAACCCACAGAAGTGAAGAAACAAATTGACAGAGCCAGACGGGTACCCAGAAGTCAACTACTGCAGGAGAAGCCCATGAAAAACAACAACAGAACGCCACTGGTCGTCACCTACAACCCCCAAGCCAGACCTCTTCAACACATCATCAAAAATCTACAGCCTATTTTACAAGATGATCCCTCACTCTCTCAAGCCTTGGGAGACAGACCTCTCCTTGCTTTCAGACAGCCCCCTAATCTTAAAAGGATACTTACCAGCAACTACAGATCACAGAGCAGAAACACTAAAGCAGGAACACAGCCCTGCAGCAGACCACGCTGCCAACTTTGCCCTCATATCTACACTGATGACACCATCACAGGGCCTAATCATGCCACCTACTCCATCAAGGGTTCGTTCACCTGCTCATCCACCAATGTGATTTATGCCATCATGTGCCGGAAATGCCCCTCTGCCTTATATATTGGACAGACAGGACAGTCTCTGCGCCAAAGAATCAATGGACACAAATCTGACATCAGAAACTGCAATACTGAAAAACCTGTAGGGGAACACTTCAACCTCCCTGCTCACTCCCTTAACGACTTGTTAATAGCTGTGTTGACACAGATGAATAACAAATCACAGCTTCAAAGAGAGTCTGCAGAGCTCGAACTTATATGCAAATTTGACTCAGTTGCCTTGGGGTTGAACAGGGACTATGGATTTTTCTCGCATTACATCAAGTGAATTGACCTCCCCCCTCCTCTATGTGCTGTTCCCCAGTGTTTTGAATCCTAACACCTACTTTGATTTGCTGTTACAGCCTGACCTGATGCTATGTCATACACTCCCCTGCATTTAATTTCCTCCCACTCTGTAACTTTCCTATCTTCAAAGCGTCTGACGAAGTGGGATTTTCTCCCACGAAAGCTCATGCGATTAATAAATCTGTTAGTCTTTAAAAGTGCCGCAAGACTCTGTTGTCTTTCTACTTGGAACTGACATGAGGAAGCACTCGAAGAACAGGACACTTTTCTAAAACAAAAAGTCTTAGCACGTCACTTCTGATGACACAAACGGTTTCAAAATTTGGGGGTTGTTTTTCTTTCCTGACTGAAACAATTTGCTGAACTTGCTAACTGTTTGGTTGATCCAAATCTGCATTTTTCTGTGAGAAAAGCTGTTTGTGAAAATTTTCTAAGGCATAGCCTGACCCTCCTCAGGGCAACCAGAAGTGAGTTTTTGTTGTTCTTAAATAGCATTTAAAATGTCTGTCTCATATTTACTAGACAGTGTAAGATACACTAACAGCCAGTTATAAGACTGCATTCATATCTAGTATTCTAAAACCATTATTTCCTTGGAAAAAATGAAACTTCTAAAAAGATCAAAATAATGAACTATTAAAGAATCACAAGATATATAAATAATCCAAGTAAATGATCTGAAAATTACTGCACTAAATTATACAGAGTACTAAAAGGGGGCAAAAGATGCTTCTGGCACATGTGAAGAAACCTATATAAAGGAGTCACACCAGAAAACAGCAATTCCATTTCACAGAACATTTTAGTGTTTCAAAATCTGTTTTCATTTTGATGTGGAATGAAAATTAGACCATTTGAAAGCTTTTGTGAAACAAGTCTCTCTCTTTCTCTCTTTTTCATGTGCTGAATCTAAGAAATCTTTCCAAGAAAACAGTCGCAGAAACTGATGTCTCCATGAAACATTTCAGTTTCAGTTATTTTTCAACACAAAAAAATTAATAAAAAATATTTTTAGAAGGTCTAGTGATAAGGGTTGGTTTACATGGGAAAGTTTTACCAGTATAAGATGGAGAGTGAATTTAAAATAATGGAATTATACTGGCATATGTCACCTTGTCGACACTCTTAAACCACTTTCTTTGAGAATTTATTCCACAAAATAATAAATCTCATTAAAATAAGTTTTCTGTGATGATTACAGACATATTTAGATTGAAAAAAATAAAAGAAATCGAACACAATTAGCAAAACTAAGTCAAATACCATAGGTTAGTCTTGTACTCCAGATTGCTTGCTACAGTCTTTTCTTAGGTCTAACAGGAAAGTTTTTTCAGTAATACAGGCATACTTTTACCAGTATAGTTAAACCAATATACTTATAGTGGTATAATTTTGATGATATAGTTAAACCAGTACAGTTATAGTGGAATAACACCCCGTCTGGACACGCTTGTTCTGAACTGAAAGTGGACATTAGGAAAACTGAAAAGGCCCTTTTATACTAGAAGAAACTGCAGAGCTTGAGATGCTCTAAACCAGATTGGACAGATTGTAGAAAATGTACTGAAGAGACCACTCCTGTAATGGGAAGGAGATGGACTAAATTACTTTCTAGGTCTTATCCTTTTGAGAGTTGGATCTTATCCGAGTTGAGGAAAATTATTTATAATGTAAACAAAAATGAACAGTATCCTCTTGCTTCTCCTTCTCCACCTCTTTTTCTAGGAAATAGGAACCATTACCTAAACTTACTTACGCTGATTGAGAAGTACAGTTGTTCTAATATTATATTTTTTCTTTATTGCTGTGCTACCAGCACCACGCTCTACAAACAGTGATTGTATTACCAGATCAAACAAAGTCTGTCTTGTGTTCCAAAGTATCTTGATTGATCCTTACCTAAATAAAACGATACATCACCTCTGCCAAAATACACAGCATACTTTTTCAGGGACTGTTCTCACCTTCCTCTTGTGGTTCTCTGCAAAATTCTCATTCCAGCTAAAATGCAGGATTTTCCTTCCCACCTCCTGCTATGCTGTTCAATGTTCTCTGCGGAGCACAGGGTCTGCAACTGCACTTCGCTGAACATTCCATAGGCATCCTGAACAAGGAGGCATAATCTGCAAAATAACATTTAATATTTCTGTCAGCAAATTGCTCCCCCCAGTTTTGAAACAACAAACATTTCAGAAAACTCAACTGTGAGTTCCTCAGAGTAGGGATTAGCCTGAAAAATCTCGAAAGCACTTTGCATATAACAGGCTCTGTGACAAATAAATAAATGAAAACAGTAATAGCACTAAAGATTTTTTTCAAATATACTTGCAACAGACAAAGGGTAAAAAAAACTCTTGCAAACAAGTGAAAATGGAATTAAAGGATTTACAAAAGAATTTAGGAAACAGGAGTTAAGTAATACTTTGTTATTTGTTGTCTATAAAGAACAAAAGTAGAGATCTGCCTGAAAGTGTGGGAATCTTTTAGAACTGATAGACGGTATACACGGATAACACAATTGGCTATACAAACCTTTCATCTACTCAAATACAACATTGGATTTGATGAGATGAACAAGAGTTAAGAAAAAAGGAAGCCAAAGAATGTATTTGTTTTATTTTAAATGAAATCAGAGTGACCCAGAGGATATGAAAACTGGCAAACACAAGCCGATTATTTAAGTAAGTTAATAAAAACAAAACAACGCAGGGAACTACAGATTAGTTAGTTTAACATTGGCCGTATAGAATCACTTGGAAACTTTCTTCAGGAATGTGGCAAGAAAGAACCCCTAGACAAGTAGTGGGATTAAGGACAGCCACATGGAATCAAGCTTGGGAAGTCATGCTTAACTAGCCTGCTGGAGGTCTTTGAAGATACCACTGTCATGCTAGATAAGGAAAAGTCAATGAAGTATATTTAGATTTTCAAAAAGGTATTTCATCACAAGGTTCCACATCAGAGATTAGCAACTAAGATAGTCTGAGTCATAGAAGGGTGGGAGAAGGCTGCTGGATACATAACTAGTTTAATTGCCTGACAGACAGAGAGTTGAGCAAGGTACTGCTTCAGCACATTTATGGGGGGCTTCCTGAGAAATCGCCTTGTAGGCCAGTCCCAGCACGTGTGCATCATTCTTGAAGATCCTACTCTTGTAGAGTACAAATCCATTTTTAAAAGATCCTATCACATAGAAAGGAGTGCAACCAGTGAATGGTAGAAAGAGAGAGTCAGGTATCTTTTAGCTCAACTCCTCACTCCTCTGGATCCAAGGAATCAGCTTTCTCCTTTCCTCATCCATACTTTACATAGAGCCGCCACGCTATCCAGAAGTACACTGGGCTGTGCACCAAGGAATCAGTACAGCCTAACAAAAAACTGGTAAGTTTTCTGCCCAACACTAGAACTATTATCATCAATCATTAACTCTTTTCACAGAACATTTGCCAATCCAAGTAAGGTCCATCTTGGCTATTATCTTAGACACTTGGTTATACCAGTGTTTTTTAAAGAAACATTGGATCCTCTCATTTTTTTGAGATTCACTTCAGTGCCTGCAAGCCAGTGTCAGGCCAGATGGCAGCATACGCATGTTTCGGCCACTGACATAGTGTGGCTAAAGCAAAATGAACTCAGCTGCTGCTGAAGAAGTTGATTATTAGAATACAGTGCACAAATACAGACTACAGAGCTCCAAATTAAGCGCAATGTTATATGTATGGACAAGTGGCTTCCAGCAAACTTTAAAGTCAAGTGCATAAAGTACATTAGACAGGCCACATGAGTTGTGATGGACACACTGTGGAATGGCAATGGGAAAACTGTACTTTTGGGACTATAACACAAACAATCCAATCCACAATAGTACCGCATCAGTGAGAATCACACAACAGTATCTTTGTTCACCACAAAACTAATCAAATGCTTGTGTGATCACCTTTGCGTTGCTGGGAGAATGTGAGAGAGCTGGCATGTGGGTTATCACAAATGTATGGGGGAACCATACAGTGGTTAGCATTACTCTAGTATACACAAGTCTAAAATGAGATTAGAACATCGATTTATTTGAAAAACTGAATTCCAGATTGGATCTCAAGATAAGGAAAATCACAGATTAGCAACATGACAAGGACATCACAAAAAACATTCACCTCCTTAAGACTTCTTTGGAAGTACAAGTGATATAATGGGATAATGATAAAATGAGAATTAGTCATACTGATCATAGCTCCAGCATCTCTCAATATGCAAGGTAAGAAAAATCTATCTAATACTGAGTATCTATTTAATGACAATCTATTCTCCTCTTCACTCCTACAACAAAAAACAATCTAGCACCACAAAAGGATCCATAAATGCATTATTCACAGAACTCTTGATAAGTTCCAAAGGGGGTAGGTAGCAATGTTAGTCTAGCTCAGCAAAACAAACAAGGAGTCCTGTGGCACTTTTAAAGACTAACAAATTTATTTATCATATGAGCTTTCATGGGAGAAAATCCCACTTCATTAGATGCTTTGAAGATGAGGAAATTACAGAATGGGAGGAAAATAAATGCAGGGAAGTATAAGACACAGGATCAGGCCAGGCTGTAATAGCAAATGAAAGCAGATGTTAAGATTCAAACACTGGGGAACAGCATATAGAGAAAAGAGAGGTCAAATCATCTGTTCTAATGAGAAAAAAAATCTGTAGTCCTTGTTTAATTCCTCTTGATATCATCTTAGGTGTAGTTGGCTCAGTTCTTACAGATCCATTCACACACTATTACTGCCACTCCTGTTATCTCTCTCTCTCTCTCTCTCTCTCTCTCTCTCATACACACACACACACACACACACACACACACACACACACACACACACACACACACGTTTTCTGAAATAAATTCTGAATTTGCATCATTTTCTCATGTCATTGTGTTGGTCCCATGTTTCATCAAATACTCTCAAAATTTAGTTCTCAATTAAAACTCCCCAAAGAATCAGACAACAATTTATCCCAGCTTTTTATCTTTCGAACCACTAGACCAGGACTGGGGGGGGGGGGGGTTACGGGGGGGGGTAGGAGGGGAGAGGGAAAGAGGAGAAGAGAGGGAGGACTTGAAATCTAAATTACAAGAGACTAATCATGTGATCCAAAAATCTAATTGTACAGAATTATATTACTCATTTATGAAAATTCAGCAATGTATTCACCACAAATCTATCTCTTCACAAAGTGCAACATGCATTAACAGCTTAAACAATATTGTACATTTTCTAAATAAATGTTTAACAATTGTTTGCTGTTATACATATATTTCTGAACTTCTATAAAAGAACAAACATTACTATTAATCAATGGCGTTTCTGTCTGTGTGTTGAGAGGATGGAGCCTATCCCAACTTATTCAAGATAATGATCTGGCAGTTTTAGCTTTTGTGGCCCTATGGGAAGTATTGAAGTTAAAGCAGGGATGTGGAAAAAAGAGACTCCTGTTGAGGTGGGCCAGAGACTTGGTTCCAAGCCTGAGGGTGACAGCATGAAGATGAAACTGTGGGAAGATGACTAAGGAAGAGGTGAGGTGTAACTCAATGGTAAGAGCAAAAGGGACAAGGGCAGATAATGATAAGAAATGAGGCAGAGATTAGTCAGTCATTACTTTTTTTTTTTTTTTTTTTTTAAGTAATGACACAGAGAGTCTCATTTTAAACCTTGGGAAGATTTTGTTAATTTCCTAAAACCCCTGAGGGAGGGCGCAGGAGAGGCTGATTACTTTGCATTATTTTTATGACTGAAGTAATATTAAGGACTAAATATTTCCCACTTGAAATGTGGAGATGATTAAAGGATTGCACTGCTGTGCCCCTCCTAATTAGATATCCTTTACAGTGAAGGAGTAAACCTCCATTTTCTTCTTTTTAATTATACATGAAAAACACCCTACATCTATGGCGCTGCCTCATATCTTGCACTTAGTCTCCTTGAAGGGTGATGGCGAGTAGGACCCCTCTGGACTTAATCGTTCAACAAATGACAACCACCTTCATTATCTTTGCCAGTGAGAGGAACAATGTATCAAAAATTATGCCCAGTGAATGAAGTAGGCAAAGGAAAACCGAGGGTGAGAAGCAAGAAGGCTGGCAATGAATGAAGATACAGCAGTTGCCCTTGTCCACATCTTGTAGAAACAAGCAGATGATTGGTTTGTCAAAAACAGAAGAATAATCAACCATATAATTAACCAAAAGTGACTCCGTTTTATCAAAGGTAGAAGGACTACATAGACTTTTAGTTTATTCATATTTTAAGGTACACACTTCTGACTGTGGTGAGAAAAAAACTCAGGCAGAAATGTGTGCATACAAGTCCCCCACAAATCTTTTATAATATGCAAAGGGTTAGTTGTTTCTTTGGAAGGAAAAGGACAGTCAGGAGAATTGGGGAGAGGATGGAGGGAAGGGGAAAGCGGGTAGAGGCCATATATTAACTCCAGTGTTCACTCATCCTTTATCTGAACCATCAAAGTAGGGAATTGTTGATTATTCTTCTTTGCTGGGGTATTTCTTATCTATTTTTTGTGCTCTTATCAGAGACATAAAGCACACCTGTAAACACTCCCCTCTCCCTCAACCACCACAGGCACAACACTGCCTACACAATTCTAATTCAGCAACTTGTCTAGTCAAGTCTCAAGGTGGAGCTCCTTAACTCCTGTAAGCATGGCTTAGATTCAAACTGTAACCTTCAGGACACCACCCAAGCTGTATTTAATTTATCAGAACTTCACACATACACACAAGAAGTCATCCAACCTCATGCAAATGAAGCCGTCCTTCTGCTCATTGTATACGTCAACTTTGGAAAAGTCAGAGCAGGAGACAGATTTGAATACTTTGGAGATCAGGATAAGCGTGTTTATCCTGTAAAACCGGAGATTTTCCTCTTTAAAAAAATAAGGAGGGGCATATTCAATAGACCACAAATTGCTTAATGTCCATATTTAAATAGCATCTCTCTACTGTATTTCTTCCCTGAAGACTCAGACTGTTCTTTTCTCCTTTAAAATACACACCATTTGTTGTTATGACAGAGGCAGAGATGTTTTATAGAGCAGCAATAACTACAGCTTGAATAAGAGAGAGAAAAAAATGACACTATTAGTACTTAGCTACTGCACAATGTTTTTCATCCTCAGATCTCAAAGCAATTCATAGTGGAGAGTAAATAGCAGCATCCTCATTTTACAGCCAGGGAACTGATACACAGCGTTGAAATGATCTGTCCTCAAATCACCACTGTAATGGCTGAGCTTGGAACGGAATCCAGCACCCAGCTCCCTCACCAAATATGGCCAGGGAAATAAGTGAGTCTTATCTCTCAACATCCTCAGTAAGAAATATGGTAACAGAGACCTCCAAAATTTTTAGGAAAAAGTTATACATATATAGCAAAGTTTATGCAAATAAATGATGCATTTAGCAGGATCTATATTGCAATAAATGTACAGAATCTGTAATTTTGGATTCATCAGTCATTTGTGTTTAAGGCCTGGTCTACACTGCTGTCTTCATAGATGGGAGATATGCAAGCTATGTAATGAAAATTTTGCATCTCCCGTCGACTTACTAACATTCTCATGCCCTCCAGTTGACACAGCATTACTCTTTTCAGGGGCTGGGGGGAGGAGGGGAGATGGGGAGGGAGAGACATGCCCTTAATGGCAATATTTAAAAAAACATGACTTTTTTTCACCTCCTCAAAGAGTCAGAAAGGCTGGCTCAAACCTGGGAAATTAAATGTACTTTCTACTATGGCTTTTATGACCTTCCCCCTGCCTGGTTGCTTTCTCCATTTTACTACCCAGCTAATTCTACCAATTTAAATTAGGCAATGTGAAACACTTGTCAGAGCTGAATATAAGCAATAGGCTATGGAGGTAGCATGCAGCACAGAAACTGAGGGCTCTTTATATTTGGAATGACAAGAATACTGGTTCCAGAATTTGAACTGGATAACTGAAGGTTACTCACTTGTGCAGTAGCCACGGTTCTTTGAGATGTGTGTCCCCATGCTGCTCCACTCAAGGTGCGCTGGCACTCCCTGCATCCTTGATCGGAGAGTTGACAGCAGAGCCCCTGGGACCACCCGCATGCCCAGGGGAGCGTGTGGCTGTTCTAACGCCCCCAAAGGGATGCACACATGGTCCCAACCCTCCGTTTCTTCTCCGCCACAGAGCATAGTTAACATGAACCCATACTCCGAAGCAGAGGGGAGGAGGGTGGGTAGTGGAGCAGCCCGGGAGCACACATCTCAAAGAACCTTGGCTACTGCACAAGTGAGTAACCTTCAGTTCTTTCTTCGAGTAGTGTCCCCGTGGTGCTCCACTCAAGGTGAATACAAAGCAGTTCCCCTAGCTGGAGGGGGGATCTTCAGAGTTATTGCTCTGAGCAGCTTTTAGTACAGACCGGCCAACCACAGTGTCAAGTGTGGTCATCTGCTCCACAGCGTAGTGCTTTACAAAAGTATCTGTCGAGGCCCACGTTGCTACTTTGCATATGTCTATTAATGGTACGTTGTCAAGAAACACCATGGATGTTGCTACCGACCTGATAGAATGTGCTCTTACAGGACCAGGTGGGACCTTTCCCGCCTGTGTGTGGGTCGTGTGTATGCATGAGGACACCCATTTCGATAGTCTCTGTTTGGAAATTGCGTTCCCCTTTGAACGCTCAGCTATTGACACGAACAATAGAGGGGATTTTCTAAAGTTCTTTGTTCTCTCCAAATAAAATGCAATCACCCGCCTCACATCTAAAGAATGCAAGGTAGACTGCTGGGGCTCCTTAGGTGGTTTAGGAAAAAAACCTGGGAGACGTATAATCTGGTTCATATGAAATGCTGATGAAATCTTACGAAGGAATTTCAGATGCAGCCTAAGGGAGTCCTTATAAAAGACTGTGTAAAGTGGGTGCGCCCCGAGAGCCCCGAGTTCAGAGACACGCCGCGCTGATGTTACTGCTACCTTCATTGAATGCTATCTTCATTGACAAATGTAGCAGCAAGCACGTGGCCACAGGCTCAAATGGAGGTTTAGTCAATACTCGTAGGACCAGAGTGAGGTCCCATGGTGTAGCTAGAGGCTTCACCTCTGGATATAGATTCTGTAGCCCAGCCATGAACCTCTTAACCACTGGGTGGGTGAAGGTCGTCTTATTCTGCCATTGTTCATGAAATGTTGATATGGAGGCCAAATGTACTTTAATAGTATTAATCGATAGCCCAGTCAATTTTAGTGTGAATAAATAGTCCAACAGTGTCTCGATGGGTGCTGTGTACGGGTTCAGTCCTTTCTGTTGGCACCATGTGGCAAATCTATGCCATTTTTGTAGGTATGTCCGCCTAGTTGCTGGTTTCCTACTGTTCAAGAGAACATGCTTAACTGACTCTGAACATCGACTCCCTATTGTTTCGAACCATTCAGGGCCCATGCGGTGACATGTAACCTGTCAAACTGGGGGTATAGCAGTTGGCCCTTGTTCTGTGTTAGCAGGTTCTGTACCAATGGAAGCGTGATCAGATGTTCCCTGGACATTTCTGAGTAAACCATATCTGCCTTGGCCATGTTGGTGCTATCATTATGACCCTGGCCTTGTCCTGTCTTATCTTGAGAAAGGTTTTCAAAATCATTGGGACTGGTGGAAAGGCGTACATCAGAGTGCGACCCCAGTCCAAGAGGAATGCATCGCCCATTGACCCCTTGCCTATTCCTGCCCTGGAACAGAACCTCTTGCATCTGCTATTCACATGAGTTGCAAACAAGTCTATTTCTGGATAACCCCACCAATGGAAGACAAGGCAAAGGATGCCATCGTTGAGCTCCCACTCATGGTTTTCAATGAATTTCCTGCTCAGCTCGTCAGCCATAGTGTTCTGATCGCCAGGTAAGTAAATCGTTGATAAACAGACGTTCTGGGCAATACACCATCTCCAGAGTTATTTGTCTCCGCACAAAGGGATTGAGACCATGCGCCGCCCCCCCCCCCCCAGCAGTTGATGTAATACATGGATGCCATATTGTCTGTTTGTATTTTTACTGTCTTTCCTTTTATATGGGGCAGGAAATGACAGCATGCATTCCAAACTGCAAGGAGCTCTAGTAAATTGATGTGTAGCTCCCTCTCCTGTACTGACCATCTGCCTTGGGCCGTGAAGCCCTTTAAATGTGCTCCCCAACCAAGGAGAGAGGCATCTGTGGTGATAAGTGCCGACGGAGGTTGAGGTATGAAGGGAATGCCTGCTAGTAGGTTGTTCAGGCAAGTCCACCATACAAGTGCCTTCTTTATGTTGCTCGGGACCGATATGATACAATGTAGTGAGTGTCTGCGTGGTCTGTAGACTTTCCTTAACCACTCCTGTAAGGGTTGCATATGTAATCTCGCATCCTGTACCACATAGGTGGTTGCCGCCATATGCCCCAGCAATTGAAGGCATGTATGCATCGGGAGTGTCGGGCTGAGTTGTAAGGCAAGTATCAGACCCTGTATGGAGTCGAAACTCTCCTTTGGTAGGAATGCTCTGCCCGTGATGTATCTATGCGTGCTCCTATGAACTGTATTTCCTGAGTCGGGCATAGTCTGGATTTCTTGTAATTTATCAAAAGACCGAGTGACTGAAACAGACACTGTGTCGTGGAAACTGCCCATTGAGCCATTTGACAGCTGCGTGCCCTTATCAGACAATCATCTAGATAGGGGAAGATTTGCGCAAATAAGCGCTCACTGTTGCTAGCACCTTGGAAAACACTCTTGGTGCCGTGCATAGTCCAAAGGGTAGGACCACATATTGATAATGTTGGTCCGCTATGGTAAACCAGAGGAATTTCCTGTGTGCGGGGTGAATCAGAATATGAAAGTACACATCTTGTAGGTCGAGGGAAGCCAACCAGTCCCCTTCATCTATGGAGGGAAGGATCATAGAAAGGGTCACCATCTTGAACTTTTGTGTTTTGACCTACCCGTTCAACTTCCTGAGGTCCAGTATGGGTCTCCAACTCCCTGTTTTCTTTTGAGTTAAAAAGTAGCGAGAGTAAAACCCTTCGCCCCTGAACTCCTTGGGGACCGTCTCTATGGCTCCCATTTGAAGGAGCTTACTCACTTTCCCTTGCAGCAAATGTTTGTGAGATGGGCCCCTGAAAAGGGACGGGGAAGGGGGTTGGAAATGGGGTATTGTAATACTGATAATTTCTAGAACTCATCTGTCTGAGGTGATATTCTGCCATTGAGAATAGAATGAGCGTAGTCTGTCTTTGAATGATGGTGAATCTGTGGTTGAACCTTCCTGGGTTGTGGAGCGGTCGTCCAAACCCTCGACCAGTTCCTCAAATTTCCTGCCTTTGGGGCGCTGACTGAGGATTAGAGAATTGTTGTTGGTTAGACCGTCTCTGGCGTTGCATTTGCTGATTTGGCCTGCTACGGACGTTGTCGTACCTTCTGTTGTTCTGAGATTGCAGGTACCTAGGGACATAAGGCTGACTCCTAAATTTTTGTCTTCTCATTACAGGTGCGTAAATTACCAGGGTGCAGAGGGTGGCCTGCGAATCCTTCATTGTGTGCATGGTTTCATTTGTCCTCTCTGCGAACAGTTTCTCCTTATCAAATGGCAAATCCTCAAATGATGTCTGAAGCTGTCTTGGTAGACCAGCAGAATGAAGCCAGGATGCCCTTCTCATGACTATAGCGGTGGCAACTATTCTGGCCACTGTGTCCGCCATATCCAATGTCACTTGGAGTGCAGTTCTTGCGACTACGTATCCTTCGTCAATCAAGGATAAAAATTGTTGTTTTCTGTCATCAGGTATATACTCAACAAAGTCTGCGATTTTTGTGTAATTGTCATGATCATAACTTGACAAAACTGAGGAGTAAGTTGTCACTTGTAGTTGTAGAGTAGCGGAGGTATAAATCTCTTTCTTCAACGCATCCATTCTCTTGTCGTCCTTATCATGTGGGGTTCATTTAAATTGGTTCTGACTCGATCTTAGATTAGCTGCCTCAATTACCAGCAAGTTTGGTTGAGGATGGGTAAATAAGAACTCGTTCTTTTTGGGAGTCACAAAATATTTCTTGTCCACTCTCTTGGATGTGGGGTTCACTTAGGCTGGCGTTTGCCATATGCAGTCTGGAGGTTCTATGACCTCATCATCCAGGGGTAAAGCCACTTTTGATGAAGTGGAGGACTGGACTATACAATATAATTTATGGCTTGGAGTGGCCATCTCCTGAAGGGGAATTTCCATAGCCTCTGCTACTCTTTTGAACAGCTCTTGAAACTGCTTCGTATCATCTCCAGATGTGGAGGGGGTCTGTGCGACCACTTCTGGGGATGATGTGGGATTCAGAATGGAATCCACCTCGTCTTGTTCTGCCTCTTGGACCATTGGCTCTTCAGCATGGGGTCTGTGTCTTGGAGATCGAACCCCTGCCATTCGTGATATTGATTGTCTGAGATCGGGTGCTGAGTGCTGTGGTCAGCCATCCCAACCCCACCAGGGCATGCTGTAGGCTGGTGGTGCATAGCAGGGGAGGGGGGGCCATCCATAACCTGGCCCCATACTGTGCCATCCCTGGAAATGCCCCTGTCCCTGCTCTAGATAACTTCTTGGTGACCTGTTAAACTGTTCCTCCACAGGATCCTCCTCTGAAGATGAGGCTGATAAGAGGAAATCACTTCTCTGGCTCACATGACCTGGGGAGGAATCCATCCCCAATGGTGAAGAAGGAGGGGAAAGGCATTGCATTTGTTCCTTCTCCACTTGTATTCTCCTTCCTTTTGCGTGGGGGAGAAGGAAATGGTGCTATAATCTCAGCTGGTGCCGTGGACTGATTATACGGCACCTTTGTAGGCTGTTGATCCGCCGGTACCGGTGAATGAAGTCTCTTCGGTGTCGGGATCTGGGGCCGCGTCGGTGCCACATGCTTCCTTGCTGTGGTCAGCACAGTCCCGATAGAGCTGGGCTCGGTGTCATCCCTGCGTTCTTCCCCGGCGCCCTAGCCTGAGGCTCTGCCGGTGCCAGCATGGGGTTCTGATCGGCCGTTATAGCCGTTAATGGCACCACAGCTCCTGCTGCTGCCAGCATATTTAGCTTTTTCTGCCGGGGTGTGTCCCTAAGGACTTTCCCCACTCCTTGCATCCTCTTGCCCAAGGACCCTGCTGCCTCTATGGCGATGTCTCCTTTTTCCATATACCTCGCACTTTTCTCCAAGCCCGAAAGAGAAGAGGAGGATGAAAGTCTCTTTGAGGTTTTAGCCACTGAGCCGCCTGGGCGCCCTGGATTGGAGGCAGGTCTCAACGACCCCTCCATCAGGATCAGTTTCATTTTCAAGTCTTCGTCATGCCTGGTCCGCGACTTCAAGTTTTTGAAATGCTGGCAAGTCTGGGACATATGTCCCTCACCAAGACAGCGGATGCACTCCGGGTGGCCATCAGAGACCAGCATTGCATCCCTGCACTTTGCGCAGTATTTAAACCCCGGAGCAGCTGACATTGCTGCCCAGCTGGAATAGCCAGGAAGAAAAAACTACTATTTTTTTTTTTTAAGTCTCTAATAATCCTAAGAAACTACCAAAATTAATACTGCTAACTACTAACAACTTTGAAACTACTAAACACTAATACTAAAAGGGGCTGTCAGGACTGCGGAACGCTCCATCTCGGACCAGAGACAGTTAAGGAACTGAGGGTTGGGACCATGCCTTCAGGGGCGCTAGAACAGCCACGCGCTCCTCGGGGCACGCGCGCAGTCCCAGGGGTTCTGCTGTCAACTCTCCATTCAAGGCAAGCAGTGCCAGTGCACCTTGAGTGGAGCACCACGGGGATACTACTCGAAGAAAGAATCATTATTTTCAACAGAATAAATTTTTCCTGTGTAGTTTTTTATACATCACCAATATATTGTTTGGAATTCACTGAACCTCACTCTCAGTAATTTATTTTCTGGTAATTCTCAAATTGCTGATATTTGTGTCTCTTTTATATGTACAAAGATAAGAACATAAGAATGGCCATACTGGGTCAAACCATCTAGCCCAATATCCCCTATCTTCTGACAGTGGCCAATGCCAGTGTTTAAAAGGGAATGAACAGAACAGGCACTCATTGGGTGATCCATTCCCATTGTCCACACCCTGTTTCTGGCAATCAGAGGTTAGGGACATTCAGAACATGGCGTTGCAACCCTGACCATGTTGGCTAACACCCACTGACCTAGCCTCCATGAATGTACCTAATTCTTGAACCCCGTAACAGTTTTGGCCTTCACGGCCCTTTCAATGAGTTCGACAGGTCGACTCTGCATTGTGTGAAGAAGTGCTTCTTTTTGTTTCTTTTAAACCTGCTGCCTATTAATTTCCATGGGCAAGCCCCTGGTTCTTATTATGCAAAGTGGTAACACTTCCTTATTCATCTTCTCCGCATCAGTCAAGATTTTATAGATCCCTATCATATTCCTCCTTTGTTGTCTCTTGTCCAAACTGAAAAGTCTTTTAAATCATTCCTCATATGGAAACCGTCCCATACTTCTAATAATTTTAGTTACCCCTCTCTGTACCTTTTCCAATTCTGATATATTTTTTGAGATAGGGTGAACAGAACTGCATACAGTATTAAAGGGGTGGGCGTACTACAGATATATCTTGAATCATTATATTTTCTGCTTTCTTATCTATCCCTTGCCTAATTGCTCCTAACATTCTATTAGATATTTTTAATTGCCGCAGCACGAGTGGATGTTTTCAGAGAACTATCCACAATGACTCCAAAATCTTTCTTGAGTGATAACAGCTAATTTAGACCCCAAGATTTTGTATGTATAGTCAGGGTGATACTTTCCAATGTGCTTTACTTTGCATTTATCAACATTGAATTCCATCTGCCAGTTTGTTGCTCAGTCACCCAGTAACCCAGTTTTATGAAATCTTTTTTATTAAAAAAAAACAAATATTTACAATGATAAAAAGATATTCCTGTCATCTACGTAAATTTATCACACTTAAATAACAGTTCTAAATCCTTACAGAGATGCGTTTGGCAAATATTTTCTACATTTTTCTGGTTGTTTTGGCTGTCCTGGACTCCTGAATACTGAAATCATTCTATTATTAGTTGCAGCCATAAAAATTACATCAAAGAGAAACAAACATTCCCAGCAAGCTAGGTTTGGGGCTAGCAGAGGTAAAGAAAATAGTCGTTTGTTCAAATGTTTATCTCACAACTTGGATGAAGCTTCAGGGAAGAAGTCCAGTGGGACCAAAAAATAAAATAAAATAAAATAAAATAAAAAGACATGATCATGGAGCTCCCGCAAGGTCCCTGACCCCCTTCAGCCTCCCGACCCCCAACCTTACCTGGCTGAAGGATCTAAAAGGGGGCCCAAGTCAGCTCCCTGGCCAGGCTGCTCCCACCCTGGGCCATATGTGGAACATGCGCAGGGCAGAAGATTTGAAAAGGCCCCAATCTGGCCCCAACTCCCAGACACCCCACAAGCCAGATTCTAGCCCCTGGCAGGCTGGATTCTGGCCAACAGGCCACAGACTGGACAAGCCAGTTTTAAAAAAAGGTGAATGCAGACAGGGCTGTCCTGGGTGAAGAGGGGGAAAATGGCGAGACCCAAGGCCAATCAACCTGTGCGGGGCCCCCACCTCCTCCAACGTGTTGTGGGGGACAGGCTCCACTTCCCTGCCCCTGGACCGGCCCACTCTGGCCCCAGAGGTGGGATGGGCCAGCCCAGAGGTTGGGCTCTGCTTCCATGCTTCTGCCTTGCCGCCGCTGACGGCAGCAGGGCAGAGGCGGGGGGCAGTGTGGCAGTGGGGTGGGGGTAGTGTGTGAGCCCCACATTGACCGCAAGGCATTGGCAGCAGGGGGCCTGCAGAACCTGGGATGGTCACCCTATTCACCCACCCCAGTGACAGGCCTGAATGCAGATTCTCATAATAAACTTCAGTGTTAGAGTATGGATAGTTTCCATATGGAGTCTCATTACAAATATTTGATTTCTCTGTGGCACTTTTAAAGACTAACAATTTTTTAAATTCCATTTTGTTAGTCTTCAAAAGCGGTTAGTCTTCAAAAAAGTGTCACAGGACTCCTTGTTTGTTTCGCTGAACTAGACTAACATGGCTACCTCTTTGGAACTTGATTTCTTTGTATGAATCAGCTTATAGTAGGATACATTTTTCTACAGAAAATCATTTACTAAACAACAGGAAAACTTTTTGGTCAAGAAAGCCACAGACACAGATGAACACCACCCATCTAGTGTGATATGTGATCTCCAAGAGAAGATCACATTCTAAATTTAACAGATAATCATCATCACCATTGTACTTACACAGCACTTTTATCGATGAATCCCAATAGGCTCACAGAAGCATAAAAGACTGATATTAAGTGTTGTTATTTTAAATGTTCAATTGCATAGTTTAACAGGGAGCTAACAGTGGATCTTGTTCTGCAAGCGGGAGGGGAGGGGGAGCTCAATTCCGAAGAAATGAGAGTTCAACTCCTGGCTCTGACACAGATTTTTTGTGCAGTATTTGGCAAATCACATTCCCTCCGTGTCTCAGTTCCTTGTTTGCAACATGGGAACAGAAATGTTTCTCTCACAAAGGTGTTCAGAGAACAATGCTTGGAAGAGCCAGATACTGTGGGGAGGAGGGGAGCCACATAAGTACCTAGAAAGACACACCCTGCAAGTCCTTCCATATACTAAACTTGCATTTAAATTAAAGGGGAGTTTTGTATGTGAAAGGCTTGCAGTGACTCAAGACAACTCTCTCGGAGATGCAGCAGCTTCTTCAAGAGAACTTACATGCCCTTAACAATACTCATGGCAAACAGTTTTCAAATGCCGTAGCCACTGAAATAAAATAAAAATGCTGTAGCAATACTAGAGACATCATTTAATCTTTCAACGGTGTATCATTTATGGATATAGTGGATTGCTTTTTAAACAATACTGGCTAAGAATGGGCTGTTAGAAGAATTTATAAAATACAATACAAAATGAACTTTAACAACAAAGACAGGATTGGCCACATTCTGAAGAGTGAAGGGACATTCAAAAATGCACTCCTGGTAACATAAAGCAAAGGAGATTAATAAAGCATTGATTGCTTCAGTGAACATGTATTGTGAGTGAAATATAATACCACCACAAGATTTTTTATTTTACCTGAATTCAAGAAGTAAAAAATTCTACTGTTTTAATATAACATCATCCTACTGAGACAATACTAAAATTTGTATCTATTATTCATCAAAATAAGCAGCAGAAAAAAACAAAGAGAAGGAAAACACAAGTGAAGACTTTCTGGGGACCCTTGTTTGGCAAAGATACAACTCAATTCGTCCTCGAGATTTTTGATGTTTCTTTTTACCCCTTTTGTTTTTCTCTTTGCTCTTATTCATTGGCTCAGTTTCATAGGTGTGTATGAGTGAGGGAGAGTGTGTGTATAGACTGTTTACAAGAGTTATGGTAGCAATTCTCAGCAGTCCATTGAGAGTTCCAGGAAATGGTCCCTGTTATTTTATTCTAGGTCAATGTCAGCTCATGACAGGCAGTAAAGATCACACAGGATAGCTCACTCAATCTCACAATCCTGTAGTGAGGCCTCAATGGGAGAGAGAAAGCCAGCGAGCTGTGAGTGGGCGGAGTGCCTTCCCAGCACTCTACCAACCACAGCACAAGGAATTATGATAAACACCACTCTGGAAACCAGATACAACAGTACATTGTGTTCTTCTTCTGAAAAACAACCAGACTTCTCCTCACTTAAAGTAAACAGTTAATCCTGTTTATCTTTTTTTTCTTGATGAGCTGTTAACAGAGCAAGCTATTCTGCAAAGTAAATGAAAGATTTTTTCCCCTAAAATTCACACTCATTTTTTTTCTCCTCTAAGGAACAAAGAAAATCAATCAAATATGTAAACTTCCTACTATCGGGAGGCAATTGGAACACCACCCTTTCTTGGCTTAAACTGATTTAACACAATGATGCCAAAAACTGAATGAGATCTTTCCCTCTCTTGCATATTTTATTTTTGGAGTCCCAAACAGTGTGTTATTTTTCTCATTTAACACTTTTCTGTCATGAACAAGCAAAACTGGTAAAAACTATTACATGCAGCATCTTTGTGAGCTGGGTAAATGCTATACTGTATATATGAGGTCCCTTCCTTCCCACATTTTGATTTAGTCAGTTCTTTGCAAGAAAAAGGGAAGGGGGGAAGTGTTGCATGTAGTTTTATTACCACAAATTGATAAGTTGTCTGCTTTTCTTCTTTTTCATATGTGCTAACTGTATAAATTCATCATGTCTCTGACTTTACATCTTAAGAATGACTAAACAGAAAAGCAGATGGAATTGATTATCTTGTTTTTATAAAACTACCACGTCACACCTATTAACTAGTTATTACTGGTGAGTCCCAGTGTCCCTTCAGGAGGGTACAAGCTTTTCAGTACGAAATCCCAACTTCAAGCACGAAGGAATTAAACCTGCACTGAAGAAGCCAAGATTTAAAACGGTGTTTAAGATCTTAAATAACTCACAGAGTATTTGTTTAGCATCTTGTAATTATAAATACATGTGATTTGAAAAAAGTTCTTTTTTTATTTACCTGACTAGTCTTTCATTTAGGATTTTGGGTTTCCTATGCAATTGACTGGATGGTCAATCGTTAAAGAGGGGAAAAAAAGAGTGGTTAATGGAGGGGAAAAAAAGAACTCTGAATTTGAGTCTTGGAAAATGAGCACATAGATTTTCATATATTTTATGTTTAAAGGTATTTATTATGTTTTAAGTTTACATAATTATTTCATTACTGATTTGAGCTCTTAAACAGTTTTGTATTTAATTTATTTTGTAAACCTCTTGAGGGAAGTATGGAGCACAATGTCTCCCAAAGCTCCTCCAGAACATACACAAACACTGCCCCACTCCCTTTAGGAAGCCAGAGGGGTATGTCCAGGGGCAGTCATGGCTCCATCACTCCCTTACTTTTCAAAGAGGTTTCATGTAGTGCATGAGTAAGAACTAAACCTGAGCACTTTCAAGAGCGATAGGCTGGTAGATGTGTTTGCCTTCACTCACAAAGAAAGATTCCCTTCCTCCCTCCATTGTCATCTTGTGTAGACTGCCCACAATCTGTTCTTAGAAATGAACACACTAAGGAATATAAGGAGAGAAAGCAAATGCAGAGGACTCAGGATGCTGAATACAAAAAAATGTAAGAATCAGGAGATCTGTGTTTTAGTGCTGTTTCCTGCTCCCACCCCCACCTCATGAAAAACTGAAGCCTTGTAAACACACAGCTTTTTACATGAAAAACAGAAATGTCCATTTTTTTTCAATACCAGTGCAACACTAGTACAACTCTACTTGTGTGACATGAGTATTCCTGGAACAGTGAGCAGTAACTGTAAGCATTTTTATCCCAAATTGATATATATCTGTTAAGAACAGATTTAGAGGACAGTACTTGAAAAAAGAAAAGAAAAAAGTAGCTGTATTTCCACAGTGCATTATCTCTATTTAAGTTGCTCCAGCATTAGCAAGGGTGGGATATTATTTCTGAACATTACAGAAAGGGAAAAAAGGTAAAGTGGTCCCCTCTTTCTGACGTTTCCAGATACAAAGGGCACCACCAATGCCAGTAAACTACCCCTCAAAAGGTTAAAGCTTTTAAACTAACTTTTAAAAGAAAAACATTATAGGACTGATGCAAAAGTCACTTTAATTAATAGGAGTTTTCCCACTGATTTCAATGGGAAATTTAAACCCTATAGATAACAATTGTACAAAATACTCCCAGGCTAGGTAATGGGGAAGTATTTTCAATAATCCTTTCACCTTGCCTTCATTTAATCCTTTAATGAAACACCATTTAACCTCCATTAAGTTTACCTAAACTCAACATTGATCGAGGAGTTTCACAAACTACACACATGCACTTCTCTGGAAAACAAATGTATAAATTTATAAAAATAATTTTCAGTTTCCCATAAATCCTGCAAATACATCTCTGTAACAATAGTAAGTTGATGATGATCTAACAGACTGCTATGCACCTACAACACATAAATGAAAATCATTACTTTTTGCCATATTGTGTTTTGTGTATTCATAACCGTAACACTTAACAAAATGCTTTCTCTATTGTTTACTATCACCATTCATTTAACAGGGGAACACTTGTGCCCGGTATTACTTAAAGTCTATTTTATTTTCCATGGATATTTTGGAACCATGTGAGAGCTAGTGCAAACTGAGTAAAAAAGTGATTTTGTATCACAGATGTTCCAAAGGGATAGCTGTGTTAGTCTAGTTCAGCAAAACAAACAGGGAGCCCTGTGGCACTTTTCAAGACTAACAAGACTAACAAATCATGCAAATAAATAAATTTGTTAGTTTTTAAAAGGCCACAGGACTCCTTGTTTGTATTACAGAAGTTTTATTATGGCCTTTTTCATTTTATTTCTTGTCCACGGAGGACACCATACATATTATAATTGTTAAGTTTAAAATATCTGTCAGTACAGGAGAATACAGTTTACTACATATAGTTTATCCAGTTAAATCAACAAGTAAGTACAGTATATGCTTTCAGTCTATAGAACAAGGCACATGACGGATAAATTCCAAAAATGCCACCCTGTTGGAAAGATCTACCACAGCAGTTTGACCACCGTGCAGAATGGTAATAACCTCTTGTTCCATTTTAATCTCTACTAAAGCTACATTTATATAATGCTTTTCATCATACACACACACAACCCCCCATCAACAATTCAAAGCACTTGAGAAACTAATTACATGATTGATATTGATTCAGATTTTCTGCTCTCCCTCCATAAGCAGAATTCCCTTGAAAGCAGAGAATTCCGTTAACTTCCTGACATCTGCTGGGAAGGCAATACAGCAGTGCACAGGCAATCCAGGAAGTTTTTGGAGAATATTGAGGACAACTTCCTAGTACAAATGCTGGAGGAACCAACTAGGGACCTTGCACCTCTAGACCTATTGCTCACAAACAGAGAAGAATTGATCGGGGAAGTAGAAGTGAATGGCAACCTGGGCAGCAGCGACCATGAGATGGTAGAGTTCAGGATCCTGATCAATGGAAGGAAGGAAAGAAGCAGAATAGACACCCTGGACTTCAGAAAAGCAGATTTTAGCTCCCTTAGGGAGCTGATGGGCAGGATCCCTTGGGAGGCTGATCTGAAGGGGAAAGGTGTCCAAGACAGCTGGCTGTATTTTAAAGAAACCCTGTGAAAGGCACAGGAAGATAACATTCTGATGTGCAGAAAGAACAGCAAATATGGATGGCGCCCAGTGTGGCTTAGCAGAGAACTCTGCAGTGAGTTGAAACATAAAAGGGAAGCTTACAAGAAGTGGAAGCTTGGACAGATGACGAGGGAGGTGTATAAAGATATTGCTCGGGACTGCAGGGATAAAATCAGAATGGCCAAAGGACAATTGGAGTTGCAGCTAGCAAGAGATGTGAAGGATAACAGAAAGGGGTTCTATAAGTATGTCAGCAACAAGAAAAGGATCAGGCGTGGTGTAGGTCCCTTACTGAATGGAGCAGGTATCCTCATAGTGGATGATGCGGAAAAGGCTGAAGTACTCAATGCTTTTTTTACTTCAGTCTTCACAGGGAGGGCCAGCTCTCAGGCTATTACGCGGGGTAACATAGAATGGAGAGAAGAGCGGCCCTCGGTGATGGAAGCTCAGGTTAGGGACTACTTAAAGAAATTGGATATGCACAAGTCCATGGGGCCGGATGAACTGCAGCCGAGGTTGCTGAGGGAGTTGGCTGAAGTGATTGCAGAGCCGCTGGCCATTATCTTTGAGAACTCGTGGCGAACGGGGGAGGTTCCAGAGGACTGGAAAAAGGCAAATATAGTACCTATCTTCAAGAAAGGGAAAAAGGAGGATCTGGGGAACTACAGACTGGTCAGCCTCACCTCAATCCCTGGGAAAATCATGGAGCAGGTCCTCAAAAAATCCATCCTGAAACACTTGGAGGAAAATAGAGTGATCAGGAACAGTCAACATGGATTCACCAACGGCAAATCGTGCCTGACCAACCTGATTTCCTTCTATGATGAGATGACTGGATTTGTGGATGCAGGAAGAGCCGTTGACGTGGTATACCTCGACTTTAGAAAGGCTTTTGATACGGTTTCTCACAGCAGTCTCGTCAGCAAGTTAAGGAAGTATGGGTTGGACAAGTGGACCGTAAGGTGGATCGAAAACTGGCTAGATCAACGGGCTCAGCGGGTAGGAATCAATGGCTCGATGTCTGGTTGGCAACCGATAACGAGTGGAGTGCCCCAGGGGTCGGTCCTGGGGCCAGTTCTGTTCAACATCTTCATTAATGATCTTGATGATGGGATAGACTGCGTGCTTAGTAAGTTCATGGATGACACCAAGCTGAGGGGAATGATAGATACTCTGGAGGTCAGGGACAGGATCCAGGGAGACCTGGACAAATTGGAACACTAGGCCAAAAGAAACCTCATGAGGTTCAACAAAGACAAGTGCAAAGTCCTGCACTTAGGACGGAAAAATCCCATGCACTGCTACAGGCTGGGGACCGATCGGCTAAGTAGCAGCGCTGTAAAGAAGGATCTGGGGGTATGGTGGACGGGAAGATGAATATGAGCCAACAGTGTGCCCTTGGTGCCAAAAAGGCCAATGGCATACTAGGCTGCATCAGTAGGAGTATTGCCAGCAGATCGAGGGATGTGATAATTCCCCTCTATTCAGCACTTGTCAGGCTGCATCTGGAATACTGTGTCCAGTTTTGCGCTCCCCACTACAGAAAGGATGTGGACAAATTAGAAAGAGTCTAGCGGAGGGCAACAAAAATGATTAGGGGGCTGGGGCACATGACTTATGAGGAAACACTGAAGGAACTAGGCTTATTTAGTCTACAGAAGAGAAGACTGAGGGGAGATTTGATAGCAACCTTCAACTACTTGAAGGGGTGCTCCAAAGAGGAGGGAGCTAGGCTCTTCTCAATGGTAACAGAGGACAGAACAAGGAGCAATGGTTTCAAATTACAGCTGGGGATGTCAAGGTTGGATATTAGGAAAATCTTTCTCACTAGGAGGGTGGTGAAGCATTGGAATGGGCTACCTAGGGAGGTGGTAGAATCTCCAACTTTGGAGATATTTAAGGCCCCGTTAGACAAAACCCTGGCTGGGGTGATTTAGGGGGAGTGGTCCTGCTTTTTAGCAGGGGGTTGGAGTAGATGACCTCATGAGGTCCCTTATTCTATGAAATTCACTAAAACTGACCCTTTCCTGAAGAAAGTTAAATCAGCCTTTTTTGATGGAAAAATGTTTTAATTAAAACATTCCTAACCAGCTCTATCAGTAATAGTCTATCCAGTACTGTGATATATTAATAAACTCATTAAGATGCAAGTATATAGAAGTGTGTATGTGTTTGTGTGTGTGCACACGTGTGTGTATTAATGGCCAATATGTCCAAGACTAATTAAAGGAAAAATGCTTATCTATTCAGAGTGTGAGTGTGTGTAAATAAAAAAATAGCAAGCCTGGTTATTAAGAGAACTTACTAGGTAAAAAAATTTCTACTTCTTTCTGTCCCTGGTATCCAGAATTATTATTACTGAAATTTTAATTTTTAAAAAAACCATGAAAATGTAAGGAAGAGCTCAACAAAGCAAATGTATGTAGGTAACAATTTTAGGTGAGAGAATTATATGAATTAAAGGTAGAATTTTTGAAGCAAAAAAACCCCCAAACATATTAAAGCATAGAAAAGGCAAAATCCAGATATATACAAAGCTTAAATTTAAAGTCAGAGAGGGAAAGGAAAGTTACTCACCTGCGTGTAGTAACTGGAGTTCTTCAAGATGAGTGTCCCCGTGGGTGCTCCACATAAGGTGTGTGCGTGCCCTCGCGGGACAGGACGGAGATTTTCAAGCAGTAGTCGTCGGAGCCGCGCGTGCTCTCAGGTGTCCTTGCGTGTCTCTTGTCATTGCTTTAGAGCGCGAACGGCTCCTTCCCACCTCAGTTCTTTCTCTACCTGGTGTCAGTTTCAGAAGGAAAGAAAAAGGACCAAAGTAGAGAGGGGAGGAGGGCGGGTAGTGGAGCACCCACGGGGACACCCATCTTGAAGAACACCAGTTACTACACCCAGGTGAGTAACTTTCCTTTCTCCTTCCAGAGATGTCCCCGTGGGTGCTCCACATAAGGTAACTAGCTAGCAGTGATCTTAATTAGAAGGAGGGACTTCGTGTCCTGTTTTATTCATTACAGATAGTACTGCCCGTCCCACTGCCATATCAGCACTTGTATTTTGCATTAGGGCATAGTGCTTAGCAAAGGTATGATCTGATGCCCATGTGGCTGCTTTGCAGATATCTGAAATTGGGACATTGTTCAAAAATGCAGTGGTAGTAGCCTGAGCCCTGGTAGAATGAGCTCGTATATGCTCAGGGGGAGAGATCCCCGAAAGGGCGTAACATTCGTGGATGCATGATGATATTAATTTAGATATTCTCTGAGATGACATTGCATTGCCTCTGCATCTACCAGTTGTTGAAATGAATAATCTGTTTGTTTTCCTAATTTCTCCTGTTCTTTCCAGGTAAAAGGCGAGCGCCTGGCGAACGTCGAGAGTGTGAAGAAGAGACTCCTGAGGATTGGCGTGAGGCTTCGGGAAGAATACAGGTAAGTTTATCTCCTGATTGATATGGAATGTAGTAGACACCTTTGGAACAAATCTTGGGTGTGTTCGGAGAGTGACTTTGTCCTTGTGAAATATTGTATAAGGTGGGTCCGCCATCAGTGCTGCTAACTCTCTTACCCTTCTGGCGGAGATGATGGCGACCAGAAATGCTACCTTCATGGACATGTATCTCAGGGAGCAGGAGGCTAGTGGTTCAAAGGGAGGTTTTCTAATGGTCCTGAGGACGATTTGTAGGTCCCAGGAAGGTGGTGGTGGTCGTGTTTGTGGGTACAGGTTCTGTATCCCTGCTAGAAAGCATTTGACTGTGGAATCTGAGAAAATGGGCTTTCGATTGCTTTTGGTATGAAAGGTATCTATTGCGGCTAAGTGAACCCTGAGTGAGCTGAGCGGCAGGCCTGAGTCCTTAAGATGTAACAAGTACTGTAGTATTTCAGGGATACTAGCCATTGAAGGTGGTATAAGGTAAGTTCTACATCAATTAGAAAATCTGGACCACTTCTGTAAATAGGTCCGTCTTGTCGATGGTTTTCTACTGTTTAGCAGGATATGCTTCACCTCCTCTGAGCATAGTTCTTCCTGCTTATTGAACCATCTAGGAACCATGCTGTCAGTTGTAATATCTGGGGGTTCGGGTGTTTGATTTGGCCATAGTCCTGGGTCAACAGGTCTTGGCGGAGAGGAAGTGTTATCGGTTGCTCTATTGCCATCTGAGTTATCAGTGAGAACCAGGGGCGTCTGGGCCAACGCGGTGCAACCATAATGACTGTTGCTGCATCGCGTTGTGTCCTCAGTAGCGAGGTCTGAATTAAAGGTAGTGGTGGGAACGCATAAAGCAGATTGTTGCTCCAAGGCAGTAAGAGGGTGTCTCCCAGGGAGTTTTGCCCTAAGCCGCCTTGTGTGCAGAAGAAGCGGCACTTGGTATTGTGATGTGTTGCGAAAAGATCTATCAGTGGTGTTCCCCATTGTTGGAAGATATCTTGTATAATCTGGGGGTGAATCTCCCATTCGTGTGCTGATGGGAATGATCGGCTGAGAGAGTCTGCTATGGTGTTGTGGACTCCAGGCAGGTAGGTGGCTGATATTTTGACATTGTGAGCAATGCACCAGTTCCACAGTTTTATGGCCTCTATGCAGAGGGAGGGGGATCTGGCTCCCCCTTGCCGGTTGACATAGTACATGCATGACATGTTGTCCGTCATGAGTCTTATGTGTTTGCGCTCCATGAGATGTTGAAATTGGACACATGCTCTGCAGACAGCTCTTAGTTCTAAGATATTTATGTGTAGAAATGATTCCTGCGGCGTCCATTTGCCCTATGCCAGACGGTCGTCCAGGTGCGCTCCCCAGCCTAAAAGAGATGCATCTGTGATCATCATCAATGATGGCACGTCTTGTTGAAAGGGTACCCCCGAGAGGAGATTCTGTGGGGACCTCCACCAGTGAAGTGTTTGTTTTGTAGTACTCGGGATCGAGAGAACTCTGTATATTGAGTGCCTGTTGGGTTGTATCATTTCCCTAGGAACATCTGCAAAGGTCGCATGTGGAGTTGTGCGTATTGCACCACAAATGTGGTTGCCGACATGTGTCCTAGGAGCTGAAGGCATGTTAGCGCGTTTGTGGTTGGGGCTGTGTAGAGTGACTATCAACTGCGATATCGTGTTGAATCTGTCTCTGGGGAGAGATGCTCGTCCCAGCCGGGAATTGAGGTCCGCTCCTATGAATTCTATAGATTGTGTTGGGGTGAGTGTGGATTTCTGTCTGTTTATCAGGAGACCGAGACTGTCGAATAAACCCATGGTAAATTCCATGTCCCGGGTGGCTTGTGCGCAAGTTTGGGATTTTAGTAGACAGTCGTCCAAATACGGAAAAATTGTAATATGGTGTTGACGCAGATATGCCACTACCACCGAGAGCACCTTTGAGAAGACTCTGGGGGCTGTAGAAAGGCCAAATGGGAGTACAGTATATTGGAAGTGATCGGAGCCGTGTCTGAATCTGAGAAAGTCTGTGAGATGGATGCATCGATATGTGAAAATAGGCATCTTGTAGGTCGAGAGCCGTGAACCAGTCCTGAGATTCCAGAGCAGGAATGATGGTTGCCAAGGTTACCATTCGGAACTTTTGATGTTTTATGTATTTGTTTAACTTCCTGAGGTCGAGTATGGGTCTCCATCCCCCTGATTTCTTTTGGATCAAGAAATATGGGGAATAAAATCCCCTTCCTTTTTGAAGATCTGGAACACGCTCTATTGCTCCTATACATAGAAGCCGTCTCAGCTCTTGTTGAATTACGTGTTCGTGAGTGGTGTCCCTGAAAAGGGACGGGGAAGGGGGATGGAATCTTGGTTTCATGGAGAAGGGGATGGTATATCCCTTCTCTATTATTTCTAATACCCATTTGTCTGTTGTAATTATCGACCATTGGTGGAAGAATGGTTGAAGTCTGTTCTTGAACATGAAGTCCTGCTCTGATGTTCCCCGGAGGTTCTGCGGGCCCTTGACCAACTCCTCAAAACTGAGGCTTAGTTGAGGGAGTTTGGGAAGTGATTTGGTGGTTGTTCTGTCTTCTTCTTTGTGGTCTCAGTCTAGCTATCATAGGTTCCTGCCTTCTGAAGTTTGGTCGATATTGATATTGATAATGGAATCTCGGGTTCTAAGGTTGGTATCTATAAGGACGTCTCCTGGTCATATTTGGATAGATCCCAAAAGTTCTTAATGTAGCTCTCGAATCCTTAGATGAATGCATTAGATCATCAGTCTTCTCTGAAAATAATCTATCCGTATCAAATGGCAGGTCCTCGATCATAGACTGAAGAGGCTTTGGGAGGTCAGCCGAGTGCAACCACGATGATCTTCTCATCACTACCGCTGTGGCGATGTTGCGAGCCGCAGTGTCTGCCACATCCAAAGCCACCTGTAGTGCTGTATGCGATATCAATTGTCCCTCACGCACAACGGAGTGGAATTGTTGTTTCTTTGCTTCGGGAATATCCTCAATAAAATCGGCTAATTTCAGATAATTGTTGTAATCATAATTTGCCAACAGGGCAGAGTAATTCGCCACTCACAGATGTAAGGATGATGAGGAATATACTTTCTTCCTGAGCATGTCCATTTTCTTGTCCTCCTTATCGTGCGGGGTAGATCTGTTAAACTGTTGCTTGTGTCTGTGGTTTGCTGCTTCCACCACTAATGAGTTGGGAAGAGGGTGTGAGAACAAGTATTCGGAATTCTTCGCCAGGATAAAGTATTTTTTATCCACGCGTCTTGATGTGGAAGGAATGGTGGCTGGCGTTTGCCAGATCTGTTCCGCTGGTTCCAACAGAGCACTGTCAATAGGGAGAGCTATCTGTGATGATGTCGTCGTCTGAAGTATTTTTAGTAGCTTATGTTGTGGGCCTGCAACTTCTTGTAGCGGTATTTCTAGGGATTCTGCAACTCTCCTAAAGAGCTCCTGGAATTGCTTTGATTCATCAGGAGCTATGGGGGATGCTGATGTGCCTGCTAACGATGCAGGGAAGTCCTCATCTGAAGGAAAATTTGCTTCCTCCTCATTATCGTCGTCATCTGTGTGATGCGTAATTGCAGGTTTGCTCGGACCCCCCGGTATTGTCCTCTGCGTCCTGATACTAGATGTGTGGCTATATCCAGGTGCCCATTGAGACCACGGCTCATAAGCCAAAAAGTGCGGATCATATGGTGGTGGTCCGTACCACGGGGGGGCATACCATGGTTGAGGTGGCATATATTCATATCTCCCTCTCTGATGAAATCTGTGAGAGGCTGCAGGGTCACGTGAAAGATCCCCTTGGTTTATCCTCTGATCACTATGGCAAGAGCCTGGTGACAGAGTAACCTGCCCAGGAGATGTAGGTAGTACATTTGTCTCATTAAGGGGGGGCAGAGTAAAGGGATGCTCCTCCCCTGTACCATGATGTTTCTTCTTCTCAGTACACTTCCTCGGTGCTGATTGTTCTGGCACCGGAGGATTTGAACTCCAATTGGCCGGTGCCGGTGCCGTGGCTGTCTCCCGCGGCACGCTCCGCACCGCGGCAGTCTGTTGACTCTGAGCCTGCGGTGCCGGGGGAGCCGCATTCATTGTCGGTGCCGTGGCGGCGTTTGAAGCCTGCGGCAGCTCGTCAACAGCCTGCTTAGTAGCTGAAGACTTCAACCTCTTCGTTTGATTCGCAGCCTGCATGTCTGAGGAACCGTGAGCCTCTTTGACATGGGCAGTAGTGGGAGATCTCGGCGGAGATTTTCTCTTTTTATTTGAAGTATGCGGCAGCATTAGGTGTCTGCCTCCTTTGTTCGGGGAGACACTCCTGCCTCGTCCAGGGTCTGAGGCCGGCCGCAGAGATTTCTCCATCAGCAAGAGCTTGAGACGGAGGTCTCTGTCACGTCTCGCTCTATTGCTGAGGTTAGTACAGTGTGAGCATTTCTGGGAGATATGGTGTTCTCCCAGGCATCTGATACAAGTAGCGTGGCCGTCTGAGGCTGGCATTGCCTCACGACACGTCTCGCACCTTTTAAATACTGGTGAGACCAGCATTTTAAAAGCCGTCTTCTGAACGGCTTGTCAGGTTTTTTTTTTTGTTTTTAACGCCCGGGAAAAAAAACCCGAGGGGACGCGGGTGCAGGGGGGGGAACCCCCTTTTTAAACGGTAAGATATTGAAATAAGGATAGTTCAGGCCAAAGGGGTCTGAGGAAAACAGGAAAAGATTGGAGCTCCGTCCGTCGCCGAAGGCGTTAGAGAAAGAACTGAGGCGGGAAGGAGCCGCTCGCGCTCTAAATCAACGACAAGAGACGCGCGAGGACACCTGAGAGCGCACGCGGCTCCAATGACTACTGCTTGAAAATCTCCGTCCTGTCCCGCGAGGGCGTGCACACACCTTATGTGGAGCACCCACGGGGACATCTCTCGAAGAAGAAAAAAAGCTTACACTCTACAGAAAAAACAGGCAGTCAAAAGACTATATAAGAGAGCTTGACTGGAGGCATAACTTAAGTGGCTGTGTTTCCTTATGTATGGAACCAGTTTCCGTATCTGACAAGTCTGATCCAAGGCCCCAAGTCTGTGAATGATAGCACATGGGCAGACTGCTGCGTACACTTACTGAAGTCAATGGGGCTCTGCAGGACAGTAACTGCCTTCCTCAGTGCTGTCAGCAGAAGGAAAACCCCATAATAGGAAGAAAGAACCAGAGACTATGAGCGAGACTTTAATGGTAGCCTCCTCCTCTTTTCCCTTACAACATCTCACATATCTGTAAGGGGAGAAAAAGTCCTGACTCTGAACAAGAGTTACAGGATCAAAGCAGTTTATCACAATTTTATTTAAGGGTTGTTTACTTTATGTTACTTGAATATATGGTTCACTGATGGTTTGTATGAGTTTCCAATTAGAAAAAATGAGAAATTTCCCATGTGGGGAAAGGTGAGAGGAGGGTAATAACTTTGGCCTGGATTTAATCCCCTTTGAACTCGATAGCATCACCTTGTGTTTTCCATCTGAAAACATGAAAGGCACGTAGTAGATGTTTTAGTTCTTTTTAAAAACCAGATATCCAAATCCATGGTCTTCTAGGCAATCCCATGAAAAATGACAAAAATGTCCCAAACACAGAACTGTATTCTTTAGTATCAAAATTTAATTCCCCGCAAATCTTCCTTTCCAGACCACAAAGCATTTATATTTTTAAGCAAGCTGCCAGCTGTAGTTTACTTATTATCATTTAGACTTAATTTCTTAAACTAAACAGGGAACTATTAATTCACAAAAAGACTTCTGTTTCAATTATAAGAGATGGGTTGCACGCGAACTAGAAAGCAAAGGATTGCAAAGTTAAGGGTAATATTTTCCTCTTTCCTCCCTGAACTAACTGGATAAAGAAGACCCCAGGAAAAGAACTGGAGTTTAAGACAGATACTGAGGGGTAGTGGGAACACTGCAGCAGAAAAAAATGGCTTAGAAACATTAATATTTTCCATCTTGTCAGCCAAATCAATAATGAGAAGTATATACTGTATGCCCACTGCTTCCAAAAAATTAATCTGCTTGTATTCCTACGAGTTGTGAATAGGAATAAAGCCAATAAATGACTTTTTTTTTGAGGCGAACAAATATAACTGACAGCAGCTGATTTTTAAATCAAAATTAGAAGCTGAAGGAGCATTTTATATCGTACTACTAGATGGGATCTATAACCACCCCCCCACCCCCTGAATCACTGTGCGACACGCATTTTTCAACACTCCACCCTATGGCTCCAGGCTACACACTGAACACTTTGTACATTTTGTTCCCAAACTTCAATATTTATTGTCAATGAAAGCTTCCTGGTATTTCTTGTCTCTTCACTCTACAGTTGGGGCACTAGTTATTTTCAATTAGAGCAGGTTTTCTCAATAATACTTAACCATCATTAGTGTATGGTCAAATGTATAAGTAAATGATCTCTCTCTAATAGACGAGATAATTTTCCACCACAATACCTGAGTTAGTCAGATAGTTTGGTGAGGAGGGCAGTATAATAACCTAAATAGAACAGAACACAAATTTTTACTTATATCACTTTTACAAGCTATTGTTACAAATGGAGTATCAGAAATTAATCAACAAAGGTTTTGTTGGGTTCCTGTTAGCTTTCCTAATGTGTACTCTACTTCCCTTAGTATAAAAACCAATCATTACCAGGAGGAAGGTGAGAGATCTGATTGGAATTATATCATAATTAAGTCAATGGGAGTTGAATATGCTCAGCATCTCTAAAAATCAGGCCCCCTTTTAAGTGCCTAGATAGTATTGATGACTAACAGCAGACACCCACATTTAAAAACTGTTGCCCCTTACCTCCAGTTTTCATTTTCTCCACCTATAAAATAACACCCCCATCAATATGCCTATATCTTGGGGCCCTGTGAGACAATTTCATGTTTATAAAAGCCTTGGGAGATCTCCAAATGGAAGGTACTATCATAACTGAAAAGTATTATAAAAATGAAAAATACAGTAGATATTTTCCTACTTTCAGAGGCTCCTCAGCAGAAGAGGTCTGCTCCTCACTAACTTAAGTTGAGGAAAGTACAGGCTGACACTATCCACTGTCTCAAAAAGCACCATTTATAGTGGCTGAGGTTTTCGGCATAAGAAGCACAGAAGATGGTACACGATGACCGCAGGAGGAGAATCCCATTTCTCTTTGGCCAGCTCTAATTTTTACCCCTCAAGGTTGGCCTAAACTAAACGGAGACAAACCAGTCAAAAAGAAAGAACTGGAAAGCAAGATCACTTGTCCTATTCACTATATATGAAAAAGTAACTAGATATGCTGAAAGGAGCCACAAGGCAACCTCAACAAATTTTGCAAGTCCTTGAGAATGCACACTTACAATGCCATGACCTAGCCACAGAACTCAGAAATGACAAACTGATGGCGTACCCAGATTATACAAAAAAGGTTACTCAGTCTCCTACAAACTCGGACACCCCAATTAATCATTTTTACTTCAGACTACAACAAAACTTTCCTTACCTCTGTACATGACGCTTAGAAGGGAAAGTGAGGGCTGCTGTTTGGAAATATGTGAATTAAATCCTAAGGTTCTATGTCCCATCACTTATTTAACCTTGCATCCGATAAATATCACATGTGGTAAAAACTTTGCAGAATACACTAGGCACAGATAAAGTCAGGCCCTGGAATACCATGTGTTTACAGAATGCCCAAAAGCACCTTAAAAAATTCAGAGTGACTGAATAGGAAGTAGCAGTAGCACAGACTCAAAGCAAAGAGGTTTCACCCATGTCCCAAATGCTCTGCGCTGTGCCCTGAGTCGCAGGATGCAGCACTAGCAACCTGCCTGCCTGTATAATTCAGCTAACATGGACTATGGGAGCTAGGGCAAGGCAGGGTGTTTTTCAAAAATCTCCCACTCTGCCCAGGTACATGGCCCAGGGCAGGAGATAGAAAATGACTCCCTGGGCCTGACCATGGAGCGTCTGTCGGAGGGGTCCTCCAGGCCCAAACTAAGTCTAGCTTAATCAACTGGGGGTGGGCTGGCCAGGTGGGCTGCAGGCAGGTGAGGAGAGCTGGCTCTGGGGACTGGGGCTGACTGCGGGAGAGGAGCACGGGGTGAGGGACTCCGTGGGACCCTGAAGCAGCCCGAGGCTGGGCGCGGGGTCCCTGGAGCCGCATCAGGCATAGGGTAGGGAGGAGGGGCCTTGACTGCCCAACGCAGCACTGGTGGAGCACAGGAGGCCTCCAGGAGCCTGAAGCAGCGCCAGTGGGGCAGCCGTGGATGTTGCCTGAGAGGGGTGGGTTTGGGTGCCTGTGCCCTGAATCTTTTTTTCCTTTGAGCAACACCCCTGGTGCCAGAGCTCAAGCACTTAGGGTGCGTCTACACTTGTAAATTAAGTTGACTTAAGCAGGCTTAAGGTGACTTAATTTACTCTGTGCCTAAACTTGAGTTTCCTTAATTTGACATAAGCAGTTCCTTAAGTCGAATTAAGGAAAAGTTCGTTCAAATTAGTAAAACCACGTTTTACTTCAAACCCTTAATTCGAAATAGTTAGTTCGAATTAAGTCAGTGTGGCCATGTTAGTTCAAACTAACCGGCACATTGAGCTTACATGCAACTAACTAATTCAAACTACGCAGTGCCATGCATGGCACTTGCTTAGTTCAAACTAACATTCTAGTGGGGCCATGCTAGTTCGAATTAAATTAATTCGGACTAACTAAAATTAGTTTGAATTACTTAGTTCTAACTAACTAATTCGAACTAACTTTGGTAAGTGTAGAGGTAGCCTCAGATGCCATTGCTCGAGCAATATTTTTACATTGATAACTGATGCATCAAGGTTAGATTGGACAAATTAAGCTCTGCCCTTACCCTTGCTACATTTTAGCATAGAGCACATGGCTTCCACACAGGTTATAATCCTTCTGCAGGTTTTAGCTAATAATTTTTTTTTAATCAATACAGCAGCCAGGGGCAGCCCCAACAACCTGTCAAAAGCCCCCCACGGTAGTCCACATACAAATGAGACCTTATATTGACCTTTTACACCAGTGCTTTTCAAACTTGGGGTTGGGACCCAGTACTGGGTCACAGACCCTTAGGCACTGGGTCATGGCACCCCCTGCCACCGCCACCACCCAAAGACTGGAATGAATTGCTCAAAGATGTAATTGCTGGGTCGTGGGCACAAATTATTTTTTTCAACTGGGTCCTGAGAAAAAAAGTTTGAAAACCACTGTTTTACACCTCAGAGTTCAAAACCAGAGAGAAAAAATCATTTGTACTAATGATGAGGTGGGAGACAGATTTTCTTTCACAGGTCACAGAAATCTTCAAATGCTGTAAGGCCCACCTGTGTACTAAGGCTTTTGGTGAAAGAAGGTGTCTCATCCTTAAATTTAACTACGGGTTTTAGTTGGAAATGTTGGTTTGGCACTTAATGTTCTTTATCTGAGTTTTAAATTTTGGTGGAATATCCTTTTATACAGGTATAATGTCAAAAACTGCATTTTAATTGTAAAATTTCCCAGAGACCTAGGGAGTGGGCCAGTTTAAAAAACAAAACAAAAATACTGTTTTTTAAAATTAACAGCTTAAAACCAAATTCCAAAGGGGTAGCCGTGTTAGTCTATTGTAGAAAGACAACAGAGTCTTGTGGCACTTTTAATAAATCTGTTAGTCTTTAAAAGTGCCACAAGACTCTGTTAGCTTAAAACCAGTTAACTTTTACATGATTTTATATCAGAAATGGCAAAAATTCACCAAAACCCAGAAAATCCCATCTCTGATATAAAATTGTGTAAAAGTTAATTGGTTTTAACCTGTGAAGTTTTCAAAGCATACAATCTATAGACAGTAATTTGTGCCTGCACACACAAATATACAGCATAATTCCCCCTCTCAAAAGACCTCCATAAATGAAGGTCAAGCTGCAGTTTCTGTTAAAATTGTTTCTAAGCCTCATTCTCAATATTCCAGTCCCTTTTATTTATTTGCAGTCTCAGCATGGTTTGCTGAATTTGTACAACTTCTTAGCTAAAATCTATGTGCTTTTCAGTGTTCTATTTCACTGCCTCTCAACTGCATTTTTGTATAGAATTTTTATTAAAAATAGTAGTTTATAGTCACATCGAATGAAGGGCTAGCATCGTGACATATACCACAATGACAAGTTATAGAATTCATTCAAAGAGGATAAACTGTTTCCTCTTCCCACACAGACAACTATCTAGTTGTGACAAAAGAATAGAAGCTATTTTCAAGTAATAATATATCATTTTGTACTCATGCGAAAGTCCAGCAGATGCAGTTAAAACTTTTCTTTTACCATTGCTAGTAGGTAAGATAGTACCAGTATCTTCTGTACACTTACAATGGGGAATTACTGCTAGAACCAGTATCATCTTACCTACCAATAAGAGGTAGAAAAAAACAAAACAAAAGAGTGAACTGCCCACTGGATACAAATCTTTGCACAGTGGAGCCCCTGCCAAATTCAGGCTAGAGCAGGGGTTCTCAACCCCTGGCCCGCAAGCTTTTTGAAATGGTCTGCGCTGAATGGTAGCTGGGCTGCAGCTACTTGATCCCGGCTGGCAGCTGGGAGCTGGGCTGCGGCTGCCACCTCTCTCCCTTCCTCCTTTCCTCCCTCCCCTGGCGCTGGGCTTTCTCTGGCTGCAGCAGCGGCAGGGACCCCAGCAGAGGAGGGAGAGAGGGAGGAGCCAGCTGTCCAGGAGGAGCCGGGAGCGGAGCCCACTGGAGATAGCTGGGCCAGGGGCATGGCAGAGCAGGCCGCTGCCCAGGTGAGGGCCTGGTGGGGTCACCCCGTCCTGGTCCCTGAGTGGGGCAGGACACCCTGGGGGCAGGGGGAGGGACCCAGACAGAAGCTGGCCTGCAGGAAGCACTGCGCTGGGGCCTGGCACTGCCCCCCGATACATCCAGAGGAGCGGAGCGATGGGGGATCACATCTGCCCGGCACCGGGCTTGTGTCCACCTGCAGCTTCGGTGCTGGGGCAGAAAGCCCAGCCTAGTTGCGGGGAGGAGGTTCCAGGTGTTCACGGGCACCCTGCCCTTTAAAAACAAAAACAAACTTTTAAAAATCTTTAAAAAATTTTTTTTAAAAACCTTTTTGGCTCAAGGGCCAAAAATACAATTTTTAGAAACCTAAGGGGCCACCAGTCTATTTAATTAAAATTTAATCTATTGAATTTTAATTAATTAGTTAATTATAGATTAAACTTAATTTAAACTTAATTGATTAAATTTTAATTAAATACACTGGTGGCCCTTCAGGGTTGTAAACATTATATTTGTGGCCCTTGAGCCAAAAAGGTTGGGAATCACTGGGCTAGAGTGATTGCATGGCTGTTTATGTTATGAAATCTATAAGCTTTATTTGATTTTAGTACAGATTCCTATGGAATGAGAAATTCTGATTTTGAGTGTGTCTCAGGTAAATATTTATGGGAAAATTGTAAAATATTTCCCTTCATAAAGGTAGCTAATAAAAACAAAATGATAAAGTCACATATTTAAATTTAAAAAAGGCAGCTATAGTCTCTATCTACACTGGTTCCACCCGACAAAGACTAAGAATTTTTGACAGTTATTAGGAAACTATGTTTTTTCACTCCCAATACAATGCTACCATGTCACGATTTGTAGCTAAAGAGAGGATTAACATGGATCTGATTACCACAGGGTATGCATTTTGAACAGACTAAAAGAAGAGCAGTTATTTTTGGCCTATGTACATATGCAGTTAGATTTAACACTATGGAGGAAGAAAATATATGTGCAAGAATAAACTACAAGTAACATACAGAGGTGTTTCCCAAACAACTCTATGAACTCTAACAGTCTTTGAGATTTGTTTCCAGAAATACATTTTGTAATATTTTATGGTTACAGTATTCTAAAAATTCTAAAAGGCTGAAAAAATTACACGTCTGAAAGTTCTTTCTAATAAATGAAATATCCTACTTCCTGTGGGGTTCAGTAGGGTGCCCAGAATTGACTGGGTTTTATGTGGGAAATGAGTGACAAGTCTGATTTTGTTTGTGGAGATAAAAATCGACTAAGTAGTGCCAGGGGACAGAGTTGAACTACAGAGAATAGACTGAAGTTGTGACAATGTACCTAAATAGTCATGTTTTTAGGCCTTTTTTTCCCCTCTTTTTTTCATTTGTTGTGTCAATGAATTTATCTAGTCCTAATTTAAAGGTCTCTCTTGGTGGACAGACTCAAGATTTGATCCTCATCCCTTTGTAATAGATGTTTGCTCCATAATTACTTAAGTGTGTGTAGTGATGGGTTTTTCCCTTTGAAAAACAAACCTCTGATGTTATCTCTTTAGTTTACAGCACTGACTAGCATTTATGAGGAATCCTAAAATAACTAACCAATCTGCATGCATGATTAAGATTTTATTATAGAAAAAGATTTTATTTTTAACTGAAGGGGAAGACAGTGACCTCTATGCTATGCTTAACTGCGAGGTGATCTATGCTGTAAAGTTACACCAGCATAAGTACATATCTAAGGGATGTGAAAAATCCACACCCGAGAGACGTAGTTAAGCCAACCTCATTCCCAGTGTAAACAGTGCTAGGTTAACAGAAGAACTCTTCCAACCATCAAGCTACCTTCTCTCAGGGAGATGGATTAACTATAGTGATGAGAGAACCCACACACTAGAGTGAGTATCTTCAGTGAAGAGCTACAACTGTGGTGTTGTAGTGTTTTCAGTGCAGACACACCCTGACAGTCTGCATTACAAAAAATAAATCAAAAGGATTTTTAAAATCATGGCTCACCTCTGAGCTCTTGATTTTTGTCTCTTATGTTGAGTAGTCCTTCACACTGTTAATATAATCACAGAAAATGAAAAATCCTGTAACTGTACCAAGAAGGCAACACTAAAAAATTACCGTCTCCTCAGTTTGTCCAGCTGTAAAGAATTTTAGCTAGCTTCTAGCTCTAAATTACCTTAATGATTATAATCATAAACACTTCTAATGGTATTTTAAACTGGTCTTGTGAGGTTTCTGAACATGGAACTGAATGTACTGCCAGCTTGGGCTTCACCAGCCCTAGCTATAAAAGACATTTTTCAATTTGACATTAGCTTGTTTACTGACATAGCATACTCTGAGTTTGGATATTCAATAAAGGGGATCAGTAATGATCGGAAAAACATGATTATTAAATTCCAAAGGGGTAGCCATGTTAGTCTATTGTAGAAAGACAACAGAGTCCTGTGGCACTTTTAAAGACTAACAGATTTATTAATCGCATGAGCTTTCGTG
>ML685766.1:7823957-7847648 GCA_007922175.1 Pelusios castaneus
CACGAAAGCTCATGCGATTAATAAATCTGTTAGTCTTTAAAAGTGCCACAGGACTCTGTTGTCTTTCTACAATGATTATTAAAGTATTTGAAATAGTAACTTCACTTTTTATATATGCTTTTAAAAAAATAAATAAGTAACCTTTAACCGATGCTAATTTATTTAGATATGTATGGGCATTTACCATTCTGGCGTACTATGCGATATGCATCTCAGCGCGGTATCTAGGTCTCAGATGTACAATAAAAGAGCAGTCATCAAAGAGGAGGATACTGCAGACCCCACCACAGAAGATCTAGTTACATTCTTAAGTGGGGTTGGACTCCCTGTTAGTGTCTTAGCAGAAACACAGTAAATCACATACAGAGAATATTTGACATTTTCCCAATGTATGAGATTTTCACATATTTCTAAATTTCACATTTTAAAATATCTAATTTGGGCAACAATTTAAAAATAACAATCCTAAGAAACAATTCAAGGTTTTGGTATTAACTTAGTTTCAACCTCTGACACATCAAACTGGAAGGATTCAATTTTTCACACTTCAGGAAGAACCAACAATCAAGCTGCAAGTTTTGGCACCGATATAATTAAAAATAAATGCATATGTATATTGTTTACATCTTTTAGGTGAGGGGTTAAAAGTTGACTTTTCTGCATTTAGCTGAACTCTCAGGGAATGAAGCAAATCAAATAAGAAGACTGCTATTTGCACCTCCTGATATGATCATCCTCTGAGCAGCTAATTGCTTAGGGAAGCAAATATTGGGTTGCCTTGTTGGCACAACCACATCCAAAACCTTTCTAAAAGATTCTTGAGGCCATCAATAAGCAGAGGCGGATCAGCAGCCACAGGGCCCCGGGGCCTCCCCCACCGGTGCCCTCCCCAACCTTGGGCCAGAACCATCCCACTCGCCCCCGCTTTGCACCCCAGCCTATCCCCACCAGCCTAGGGCCCTGGCCCTGTGTGGGCAGGCCAGCACTGGGTGGAGAGGCCTGGGGCCAGAGGTCGGCCATGGCTGGCTGGTTGGCCCCCAGGGGTGGCAGGGCTGACTGGTACGCGTGGTGCGGGCAAGGGTGGGGTGGCTGCAGAGCCCAACCTCGCCCCTGGGGGCAGACTGGGTGGCCAAGGGGCAGGGCGTGACCATGGAGCCTGGCTGCTGGGCCAGCCCACTCTGCTCCCCTCTCCCTTCCCAGTGCCAGCAGAGCGGAGGGCTCCCGCATCATGGTGGACCCCTGGGCATGGGCCCCATAGGCCCATGCAGTAACCCTCCCATCAATAAGCTGGGGGGCACTCTATGGAAGTGCTCTAGGCCCACTGTAAACAGCAGGAATTTCCTATGAGCTGGGTGACTAAAGAAACAGAAGTCCTTCAAATAAAGAGTTGTAAACCAGTCACCTTTCTGCAGAGAGGCGATTACAGAGTAGTCATCCTGAATCCTTTGTGGCAGACAGGGGCGGAGTTTATCACAGATGCGGGGAGGTATTGCCTCCCCTGATTGGCTGCTCTCTGCCTCAGCAGGAGGCAGAGTGGCCACCACCAGAGGTGAGATCCAGCCCCAGCCAGGGACCTGGAGACGCTGGAGCCACCGCCACCAGTGAGATCTGGCCCCAGGCAGGACCCGAGGCCACTGATGGTGGCAGGAGCCGGGCCCGGCTGCAGGAGACAGATCGGGTCTGGGGCTGGTGAAGGATCATGGCTGGGGGAGAGACAGTGGGCTGCTTGGAGTGGCTGTAGGGCTGACTTCCCTAGAAGCAGCTCCAAAATCTGCCTATGGTGGCAGATAAGACACATAGCTGTTTTAAGACCTGCATGGCTCTTCCTTTGGGGGATTATTTGGGACTATTTGAAATACAAGCCCTTTCCTCCTGTGTTGATGAGCTATAGGCTCTATTGCCCTTCAGTGAATTAGGGAGTCTACCTCCTACCTGAGAATTCTCTTGGGAAGGGGCATTTTGGAGACGGGGTATACAGGAATTTGATCATGTAGCCAATTGAAATTATGTCCAAGAATCCATTTATCTGACATCAAATGCGGCCACATCAGAAAAAAATGGACCTGGTGGGGAAACTGATTGTGAGCATGCTGGCTGATGGCTCTCGATCATCCTGTCCCAATGCCTTCTTAGTTGTGAAGTCAGGCCAGATGGCTACAAAAGGGTACTTCAGGGGAGGTATGTCAGCCCTAGAATGCTAAAGATACTTTTCCCTGCAGGCAGGGAGGAGGTTACTGCAAGGCAAGAGGCACTTGAGCATAATCAAGGGTTACGCCAGACCTATTAAAGCCCCACCTCTGCTGGGGGGAGAAAGGGGAAGAGACAAGCTGCCAGGGGCTTTGCAGCAGCAGCGGGGGGTGGGGGGAAGGGGGAGACCTCCCCAGTATAGGAGATAGTGATTCTCCCCAGAAGAGGAGCAGCAAAGGAAGAGCCCAAGAACTAGCATGAGGGAAGGGCTAGTATGGCTCTGACCCCCAGGGTGACACCACTCCATCCAGAGCCTCAGTGAAGGACTTGGAGAAAGGTACTTCCCCGTAGGGCCCAGGGCAATACAGATTGATCAACACACCCCTTCCCTGTGGCATGGATGGATTCTCCACAGGCCTGAACCAAGTCCCAACCCCGACCATACTAACCAAGAGGTGCTGAGGGGAGAAGCCAAAAGGACTCATCAAGAATGGGGCAGATGTACCCCACGCCCATCATGCCAAAGGAGACAGACATTACTCAGCAAGACTGAGAGACTGTTTTGCCAGAGTGGACTGGCTGGTCTGAACCAGGGATGGTAGTGGTGCAGGGTGTCTAGCATGCTGTACTCTCTGGTATTTCCTTGTGGGCTCATAGGCCCTCTGAAGATAGAAGGGCAAAGGGGCTGATCAGTACCTATGAGGTGGTGGCTTACAAAATTTCCTACAAGGTGCTCAGTTATATATTCCCAAGGACAGTGAAGGGAGAGTCCTTGAGGTGACTCACTAGTCTTTTCACTAGATTGTTACCCTTGAAATGTAAATCTTCAACTTTCACCTGGACCTCCCTAGGGAAACCCAATGACTGCAAACAAGAGGCCTGCCAAATAACCATGATGACATCATGGGGCAGGAAACCGTGTACTTCAAATGACGCCTGGAAGAATGATCTGGGATTGGACTCTGCATTCCTGCAGTTGTTTAAGAGAAAACTGTGACAGCTTATGGTAAGTAAGCTGTATTTTGACATGACTACCTAGTATTTCATGATATGGCACAGTAGGCGGGCTGATGAGAAATTATTTCTGCTGAAGGGATCTAGTCTCTTGGCTTCTTTCTTCAAGGGAGTGGACCTGGGCTGGTGAAACCAGTTTTGCGGAATGACCACATGGACTATGAGACAGTTTAGGCTAGTGTGGGACAAGAAGTATTCTGTCCACTTGGAGGGCACAAACAAACTTCTCAGTCTTCTTCAGGGTCAGGCCACAAGTGGTCCAAATAGATTTGGCAGACTCCAAGATGGCTTCCCTGGTTGGGAGCACCATCTTTGAAAGAGTCATAGAGTTCAGTTTGTCCAGAAGTTTATGATAAGAATCCTGAACCTCTCTCAGTGCTATTTGGAGGGTTTCTGCGATCCTCCTAGGAAGTCCTGGTAAAGTCTATAATAATTTAGGGAAATGGAGAGGCTGGTGCCACTGCTCCTTCCGGATATGAAGGAAATTATGTTGGTTGCTCTATCGGTATTGGCTGTTCCTGCTCAGTGCCATATTCTGAGGGGGACTGAGGCTCTTCTCTTGGAGGCAATCTCTGTGAAAAGGAGTTGCCTATGGTCCTCACACTCTGGGGCCTGAAAATATGGATCCCAGGATGGGAAGCAACTAGATTCATAAAGATAAGGAGGTGGACCACACAGGGGTTAATGTGGGTTTCTAGATCTATAGTATAGGTCACAGGGATGCAGAGGCCTTTGGGAGACTCTAGAAGTCCTGTCTAGACTAATGTCTCATGTTTGTGCTGTCAGGGGAACTATCAGTACTATCTCTTGTTTGTCCAAGGAATAAAAGCCCATGGGTGGAGCTGATTGTACTATCTTACAGCAGCAGACTCACACACTAAAAAATAATGCCTAAATGGTATTGGAGAGTCCACGTCACAGCAAATGCTCAGGACCAATAAACATGATGGGATGATGTCTTTCAACAGAACTGGCTCTTCAACTGGCTGAAATGGACTGAGAAGACCAACAGAAATCAACAGGTCTTCAACAAAAGTGTAACCAGCTGGTTGGAGTGTTTCATATAAACTGGTCTGCTGGTTCAAGCTTGTGTGTAGCATGTTCAGTGCAGTGTGGTACTGCCTGCGCAGAAGGTGAATGCCCTATCCTTGGCTTGATGCAAGAGGCTGGTCCCACCTCCTTCATGGACCATTTTGGAGCACTGGATGCTCCCAGTACCATTGGTCATCATAGTCCATATCCGCCATGAGCTCCAGATGTACCCATTCTGCAGATTTATACTCAATACCAAAGGGAGAGGAGAGGTAGTTGCCCTCTAAGTGGACGCATGTAGCCATTTTCTCTCTTTTCCCCTCATTTCTCCATTCAGAGAAATCTTTATGTTTAATGAAGGATTCCCAGCTGGAATGCATCAATTCTGGAAAGGTATGCGCTGGAAGCCAGGATGATGAAATGGACAACAGGAGGGTCCCAGATACAAAAGGGGCCTCGCGGAGCATTCCATTAGATGCCTATGGAGCCCAACCTCTACAACTATCTAGTGCAAGGGGAACTGGAACAGCATACATCACACTTCAATGAATTATGTGATTCCCCAACACAATAAAGGCAGCCCTTTATGCACTGCTTGTTGAGAAGACCTGAGGGCAAGGCAGGCAAGGTTTGAAGCTTGGACTTATGGGCATACTAAGTGTCTCAAATAGTGGAGGAACAAAAGGGGAGGGGGGAATCCCCAATCCCTACACTATGTAACTAAAACTAAGTTAACTCAAGCTAAACTATCTAATGCAAAATATTTACGAATAATTTGCAGAACTGTAGTTTGAAAGGAACCCTAAAACACTACAGATACAAGAGGGTTCTGTTCCAGACTGCGAGCATTAGAAAGGAACAGGAGAGGTAGTTGGTCTACATTGCCTCCATGCCCTTAATTGAGAGAAAGGGGAGGGGAAGGACAAAGGTACAAGCCAACAGATATTGCAACTGAAAAGTTTCTGGTTTCAGGTGCATGGAGCACACATACACCCACAATAAACTGCCAGCAGCTCCTCATCCCTAATCAGTTAATTTACCCAGACAAAATTTCTACTCAGTCTGGAAGTGAAAGATTTTCAAGTCCTGTTTAAGTATTGAACAGCAAGAGTAAATATAGATTGTTGCATAAAATGATATTCCCCAGGTAATATTTAACATCATCAGAAATGCTTTTAATGCATCTTTTATATTGTCTGTTCCTCCAAAACCTGGTGAGAATACCAAGAGGATATAAAATTCAAAAAGGTAACTTGTGTTAGCAAGAACATATCACATCAAGTGAGCAAACTTCTCATTTACATGTGAAAAAGTAGAAACTGTTTGCACAATTGCCTGTTTGTATGTACAATGTCTCTTTTATACACATTCATATGTGAATTTTGATAATTGTATATGCAGGTACATTTTCCAAGTACAATTTAAGCACTGAGTTCTGAGAATTTGGCAATATATATCCCTGTATTCCTATATTTACAATATTGAGTTTAGGCAATAATTTTATCTTTCATTATTATGTTGATTAAAAGCTAAAAAAAAAATCAATGCAGCTGATATCTCAGTTTATATAGTGAGTACAAATAAACGTGCAGTTTTTATGACAAAGGAAAAAAAGAAAAAGTGGGCAATCCCAAAAGCAGAACAACATCAGGTTACGTGGGAGGTTTTATGCCTGGAAATTAATCAAACATACCTATTTTACACATATAAATAAAACATTCCAAAACACCCTGCGTTAAAAGAACATTAGTTAGATTGCCAGGTCAAGCATTCAAGAATTAGGAAACGCCAAATCTGTGGTTAATTCTGCCTCTTAGGAAAACTGACACTTCCTAATTTTTGAGTTATGTTGTTTGACTGTTTAACCTAATTAGAATTCTTTTAATATAGATTTTTTAATATGTAATTTCCTTGGCTTTTAAAAAAAATAAAAAGGTTAAAAAAACCTCCATCAAGCACAGCTGTAGCAAACTCACCCCCTGTCTCCCAGACCCTCACCATGCATCATCACCAGGGGTTGCACCCGGAGCCTTCAGCAATGCAGCATACTTTCACTTTCACTGGTTTAACTACATTAGCTGGCAGCAGCAGAAGGCTGTTATCCCAGAGGGATTAATGGTGGATGGCTGGGTCCATGAGACTACTGTAGTAATCCAGCTCCAGCCCATCTCTGTGTCTATCCTTACCCTTCTCCACCCAGGATTTCAGTAGCTCCTGCCTATGTAGTGCTCCCAGAAAGATGGCTGCTAGGGCTAAAGCTTGATCACGAGGATAGGGTGGGGTAGCCCCATCCAGTTCTCCTTCTCATGTCCTGGGAGTGTGAGGAGCTCCTGACATGTGATGCTGCCACAGGGGGACATTAGAGACTGGGCCATATATGCTTGGTCTGAAAGGGGAAAGCCCAGGCAGACTCTCCCCCATTCCCTCCTGGTAGCCAGAGGCGGATTACAGCCTAGGCCTATGGGGCCTGTACCCAGGGGCCCCGCCTGCACTGGTGGGGGGATGGGACCACCCCGGGCCAGAGGCTGGGCTCCACACGCCCACCCCATCCCTGGGCCAGCTGGGCTGGTCCACCCCTGGGGCTGGGACGAGGAGGGTCAGCACGTGTTCACTCTGCCCAGGGGGTGGGGCTGGCTGGTGAAGCACAGCCTCCGTTCCAGCACAGCCTTCCAGGGCCCGTGGCCCTGGGGAGCTTTACTAGGGACCACGCCATATGCCAGCCAGCCCCACCCCGGGTGCAGACTGTTCAGAGCGGAAGCGCCCTCTAGCCCCAGCCCCCCGCTCACCCCAGTGACAGCCTTCCCGGAGAGGGGGCCGGAGCCCCAGGCGGGAGGAGATGGCACCACTGCACCAGTGAACCAGGGCCCAGAAGCCCCTTAATCCACCCTTGCTGGTAGCTTCCAGGTATTCCTTGCACAGCAACAGCTGCTGTCACCGCCAAAGAAAACAAGGCACTAAACTACCTTGAGGGCATTCCCCCCCTGCTGAATATCAAAGGTCTGTGGCAAACAATGCAAGTGTAAGATATTTTCAAATGGAAGGTCACAAGAATCCTTTAGGATGGAAAACGTTAGACTGCCTAAATAGAGGGGCTGCTTCCACCCTCCCCCCCATATAATACATATACATTCACAAATGTGTTCATTACAATCCACATTAGCCTATCTCACTGACGTAACACTTTCTTATCCATCACCCACTTCACACCTGTAATTTTTAACTTCCTTCATTGCACCATGTCTAAAATAACAGACTTTCCAGGGAAGGAACCGTATTTTATTTGTATTATAGGGTGCCAAGTACACTCCTGAGTGCTCTAAAATAAGGCTGGTGAACTGAAAACTCAGACCCTGGACAGACAGAAATCAGGCATATTAGGAAGAGAGCGGAGGTAACTGAGGCAGGGAGAGAGTTCCAATGCTCTCTGCATTCTCCTGGGTTCTTCATTTGAGCTCCCTTTACTGGAGCCAATGAAAATCCGAAGTGACATGTCCTGCATTCTCAGGGTAATCACTTTCCTCAGAAAGTGGGACACTGTCTCTGCTTAACAGAAACCAAAATGTTTTACTCTACTTTTCTGCTTCCGTAGGAAGGGAGAGGCACGATACCAATGGGCAATCTGGGAAAGGCTGTCCTGTGCTTTACCTATCGTTTAAATAGAAGGCTTCATTTCCCAGCACTGCTGTTGCACATTTTTCACTTCTACAGCCACAAAAAGGAGAAAACATTTTTCAGAAAGCTGACAAGAATTTTCCAAGGAGCAGTTCCCATAATCCTAGGCTTCCCGAGAATTTTTTATTCTTTAATTAAAAGCATAAGAAACTAAACTAAGATGTTTGCTCAAGGTGTGTTTCATGCATGTCATGTCTTCTGCCATATACATTGATTTTTTTTTTATATACTCTATCAACTATACTTAAAAAAAATTTACATAAAAATCAGACATTTTGCATACAGCAAGATAGAAGTAAAGAAAAAAAGTAGTAAAGGAAAGACTTTGGGGCTGCCAACCCCAAATTTGAAGATTCTCTGTCACATCTAGGGATAAAATCTATGCAACTATAAATGATTTCTTTTAATCCTGAATACACAAATCTGAATGGAAAAATTCATGTTACAAACCACAAATATGACAGAGTCTTAGATGGCAGAACCTATCCAACTACATTAGCTATTCTGGTCCCAATGAACCATAATCCTACCTTATTTAAATAGTTTTTGCCAAAGAAGAGTCTACAAACTCAAACTAAAATATATGTTAAAGAGTGGAAGTCAGTACAGAAATAACTAATAGCTTCTATACCCACTAAAATAATGTGCACACTTGGCCCAAACAAAAACCAGTCCAAATCTTAGTCCCCCTGAGGTTAATTAATGTTTTGTTAACAGCAGAAGCAGGATTAAGTCAACTATAAGTAGTAAAATGATACTGAGTATCTAAATATAATGAAGAACACAGAATCCAGGAGACAGAGACAGTAGGCTGGCACATGGTGGAGAGGCAGGATTATCAACCCTCTACCCAGATCCCTCTGCCAGATGATTTTTCTTACCATACCAAGTTTAAAATTCTGTCCTTGCCTTCAAGGCCCTGTTCTATCCTGCAGTGGTCTACATCTTGGACCTTTGTCTCTTACTGCATCCTCCATTCAGCTTCTCTGTCCTGCCAGCTTGTTCTCCCTATTTATTTTTATGACAGCAGTGCCTAGTTACTCCAATCAGGTCTAAACCCTATTGTACCAAATACTGTCAGACTCCAGTAAAATAATCCCTATTATAAACTACATACAATCTTAGGTGGAAACACAAAATGTAACATATGAGTGAAATACACATAATTGGAGGGAGCTATAGAGTAATAGCAATGAGAACACGTATTAAAGACTCACCATGTGCACAATTTGCAGGTATTGAGAATGTTTATATAAATACTAACCTCTCCTTAAATTTTTCAGTCCTGCAGTTGTAGATGGGATGACCTCCCAAATCCAGCACATTAATAGTCCAACCTTTCATTCAAATCTGTCCAAATGGCTCACTCTTCTGCAGTGCCCACAGCAGATGAGTTAATAACAATTAGCTCCCTCCTCTTGGTTCCCTTGACTGTAAAATCCATGGCGTAAGAGATTATTTTCATTTTTGTGTCTTGTAGAGCATCAAGCACTGTGACACAGGCTTATAATAAATAATTACCATTTACCTATAAATATTATTTTTGAATCTCAAATACATCAGTATTTATTGACGGTATCTAGCTGTTTTGCAGAGGGAGAGTGATTTTATTCAATCACTCAGCAGAGGAGGAATATGGTATAAATGCCATAATTAAATAGCATAGGTGTCAAGTCAGCAAACATCCATTTTGAAACATCAGCTTATGTAAGTATTATGCTCAGGATGTGGACACAACATAAGTGGAACAGACTCCATGCCTCAGATTACCCATTTTAAAAATGGGGACAGTTCTTCTCAACTTGAGTCTCATACAAAGCTTTAGTTTGATGCAGAAGACAATTACATTCTATCCTATCACTTAACCCAGCTGTTCAACCAGGACAGGGAAGATCCATGGTGTAACCAGGTGCCCTGATATGGTTGTGTTTGTAGTATGGAAGTGCAGATGGGCTCAAAGAGTCACTTATTTCAGTGAAATCCCAGATATAGGGATCAGAATGAAGTGACTGTCCTCTGTGACTCTTCTAGCTGAAAAATGCATAAAAAGTCAATTAAAGATCAAGGTCTCGTGATACAAGCAGCTCAAGAGAGAGGACACCCAGAGTACTGGATTCAGCTCAAGATTTGATCAATGTCTCATGGGAATTTGATCCTGCAAAGGCTGGGCACCAGTTTTACTTCAGTTCCAAATCTACAAGGCCTGTGCATAGCCACAAGATGCCAAATGAGAAATAGTGGAAGGGCAAAGCTCATTTGTCATTCCACAGAATGTTATTTTGTATGACATAAATGTGCATCAAGTTCTTATCTATGCTTGTTTATATGGAAAATAAAATTTATTTATACCAGTCACTGGTGGAACATGATTTTATTTATTTAGGTAGTCATTAAAGCATAAAACCCTGAAAGCTGAAAAATTCGCCTGGCTCCTTAATTTTTGGACTGGCTCCTGCCTGCAAAGCAGATTTGTCAAGCCCTGTCTTAGGACAACTAGATTAGCTGTTAAAAAAAGGCACTGCATTAATTCAATATCTCTAACAGTAGGCAGAGCAGAAACAAAACTTCCTACTACTCCTTTGGATTTCTGTGCTGGAGTCTGGTTGAGAAGACTTGTCAGAGTTGGTGTGTGATCCTGCATTACAAAAAGAAATGTTGGGTTTACAGGATTGTCAGAGTCAACTTCTGCTGAATTCCAAAGACTGCATTTCTTTCTTTCTTTCTTTCTTTCTTTCTTTCTTTCTTTCTTTCTTTCTTTCTTTCTTTCAAGCAGCTTTCTGACTAGCTCTCTTCGAAAGGAGGAGTAAGGGAAAGTAAACTGGAAAGGGTAATTGAGCTGTTCGCCAAAATCCTTGGTCCAATTACCAGTAACTTGCACCACCAATGCTCAGCAACTAGCTCAGCAGTCCAGACTGCTGTATTCCAGACTTACAGGAATATGACTTATTCCTAACTCATTTTAAACACTAAATACAAGATATTAGCAGAACCTTATTTAAAATAATAACTAAGTATATTGTTTTTCAAAATGTAATTTAATTCTTTAAGTCTTGTGTTTTGCTATGCTAAAGTTTTAAACAAAGTCCCCTTGGATGCTAGAATGTTTCAGTTCACTAAATAGAAGCATACTGTTCCAATATATTTTCTATGACAGCAGTTTTCATGTAAACACAATCATGAACACCGTGAGTAACAACTCTGTTTCCATCAGAAGCCCTTTCTCCTGCGTAAGAAGTCTGCAGCTAATAGACGTCCCAGGCTAACGTTAACCAGTTACAGCTGGCTCACAGCTATAAAAAGCATTAATGAAAACATAAATACTAACGTCTCCGCCCTCCTGAGCTAGTACGTCAAGGCTCGGCAAAGGCATCACTTTCCAACTGCTGTGTGTGAATGAACTGGCTGCTTTGAACCAGCTCGGGCTGGTTCTCTGAAGTTTGTTTACTGAACAGCGTGTGCAGAGACACGCTGATCATGCGGGAATTGCAGGGGCGAGAGAAATCACATGATCAGCTGGCTCAGGCAGCCAGTTACTGACGGTCTTGAAAGATGCTGTATCCAGTAACAAACAGAATAGGAGTGAGGAGTGTTTATAAACAACAACAAAAAGAAATAATCTTTACCTATCCTGAATACTATATAATATTTTGAAATGTATTAATTTTAGGATATACTTTACTATGTGGTAAAATTTCCAGATTCAATGCATGCAATGAACATACAACAAGATTAAAGAGGCCAGAAGAGATCCCATTATAGGTTTACCTCTTTGCTCTCTCAAAGGTATTATTTAAATCAGCACTTAATTTTTTATTGTGTTGACATTTATTATTATTGTATTGAACGTTATCATTTAAACCATGACAGAAAAAGGAACACACTGAAACTTAGCATGTATATAAACATAGAAAAGACAACCTTAGTACTATTTAATCCAAAAACAGGTGAAATTTATGCAACATTAAGGTTGCAAATCTAGACATAACCAAGCCACAAAATTAAAATGTTATGGTGCCACAAGACTCTGTTGTCTTCATCTATATTAGTATTCTTCATTATTATTGTTATTTATTTGGACTGCAAACTGTTTTTACACTATGTGCAATTAAATTCAATTTAAAAGTAAGTTAATGTTGGCATGAGAATTATTACCTTTCATTGATGAACTTGGGTGTATTTCTGTGTGTATTGCTAGATTGTGACAAACCTTCCATAAGCATGCAAGGACGGAGACTTATCTGCTGTGCCAGACACCAAATCTTTCAAAGGGTTCAATCAGGAACCAAAACCTCCTGAGCCCCCCTAATTCTTCCAAACCCAGTGGGCTCTACCCCCAAGAGCTCCTGCATGGTTAGGCAACACCCACACCCCTTTACACAGTTTACCCTTAAAAGTTACCTTAACATAGGTTTTAATTTCAATTTCCTTGTTTATGTCAAAGAAATAAACAGTGCTGCCAAATCTTGCAAATTCATCATGAGTTTCAAGCTACTTGATATACTGAATTTCTTAAAAGCTTCAGCTTCTGAAGTCATGTGAATATGTGAGTAAATCTCAGCTTTCAGACTTTTTAAAAAGTAATCTTATACCCAACACGGTGACAGAGAAAAGTTTGAGATTATGACCCAGGTGTAACCTAAAGGTTCAAAAACCAGAAAGTAAACAAAAGGAATCCAAAATGCAAATTTCCTTTTAAATTATCTCATTTTTTAAAAGGTCAGTCTCATGATTTTGAGGGCCCTGGCTTTTTTGAGTGCATGGGGAGGGCTGTACTGAAACCACCTTGCTGAAAACCATCTCAAACAGCAGCAGTAAATGTGTCAACTCACTGGTTTTATTCCATCAAGATGTAACTTCAGAAGCTATTTGGGACTCACAAGTTAAAACTGTATAAATATATCTATACTGGGGTAATGCACTGGACAAGGGCAGTTATTTTTTAAAAGGTGTTAGTTACGGTTGCCTAGAGTTTTCAGCATGACTGTCCTTGTCAACACTAAGGACTAAATTCATACAATTGAACAACATGTTAATTAACCTGTTTTCAAACAATGCATTTTCTCTTCGAGAAGCCCTAATACAATTCTATTTCTAAGGGCTTATCCATATGAAGACTTAGGATCTGAAATTACTCTGAAGGTACAGTGCACTAGCCTGCTACAGATGATGATGTCATATGGACCTGCTACTGAACACTAAAAGTTCCATTAAGAAAACAAACAAACAAACAATAGGTAAAAATAGATGGGGTCCACTGAAGCAAGAAGGGGAAGAGCATCTTCATGCACTGACTCACCTCGTGAGGAGGACTTTAAACAGGGCAGGTGACAAAGGCCCACAGGTAAGTATTAAAAAGGCAACCATAACAGACGTTTGAAGAGATATGGAAAATTACCATTGGGTCATAGGAGCATAGGTCCAGAGGTAAATCAGTGGGAGAGGTCTTCCCAACATCTTAGAAGTCTATACACAAATGAAAGGAGAACAGAGAATAAACAGGAAAAAATGGAAGTATTAGTACTTAAGCAGAGGAGAGAGAGTTTCTCAAGGAGATAATATCAAAAGCATAAACTGCCAACTATCCCAATGAGAAAGAAGGACAGGAAGAATAGTAACAGGTAAATTTGGCTCCATGAGGAGCTCTTTAACAGCCTGAAATTAAAAAGGAATCCTACAAAAATGGGAACATAGATACATGGCTGAGGAGTATAAATGAACAGAACTTACATGTAGCAATAAAATTAGAAAGGACAAAATGAGTTACGTCTAGCAAGGGACATAAAAGGCAGTAAGAAGGTTTTTAAAATACATTGGAAGCAAGAGCAAGATGAAGGATATATCCTCTTCTTAGTGGAGAAAGAGAGCTAATAACAAGGAAGAAGGAATGCAAACTAAAATGGGGAGGAGATGACAAGAATAATTAAATAAATTAAATACATTTAAGTCAGCAGGTCCTGATGAAATTTATGCTAAGATATTTATTTAGAATTCTGGGGAATCTCAGAACTGTTAGCAATTAATGTTGAGAGCTCATGAGGGATGTGTGAAGTCCTGGAAGACTAAAGAAAAACAAAAAGTACCTATCTTTAAAAAAGGGAACAAAACTGACAAGAAGAGTTATAGACATGTCAGAATAACTTCCAAACCTAGAAAGATACTGGAACAAATTATTAAGCAATCAATTTGTAAACACCTGGAAGACAGTAAGATTATAAGGAATAGCCAGAATGGATTTGTCAAAAAGAAATAATTCCAAATCAATCTAATTTGACAGGTTTCTGACCTACTGGATGGGGGGAAAGCAGTAAATGTGATATAACATGGTTTTAATAAGGTTTTTGACACAGTTCCACATGACATTCTTATAAGCAAACTAGGGAAATGTGGTCTAGATAAAATTACCGTAAGATGGGGACACAACTGATTGAAAAACCATACTCTAAGCTAGTTACTAAAGGTTCACTGTCAAGCTGGGAGGTCATGTACCGTGGGGTCTTATAGAGGTCAGTCCCAGGTTCAGTACTAATAAATATTTTCATTAATGACTTGGATAATGGAGGAAAGAAAATGCTTATAAAATTTGCAGATGACATCAAGTTGGGAGAGGTTGTAAACACTCTGGAAAACAAAATTAAAATTAAAAAAGTGATAAATTGGAGAATTGGTCTGAATTCAACAAGGTGAAATTCACTAAGGAGAAGTGCAAAATATTTCACTTAGGAGAGAAAAATCAAATGGACAACAACTGTATGGGAATAACTGCTAGTTTGTAGTACTGCTGAACAGAATCTGAAGGTCAAAGTGGTCCACAAATTGACTATGAGTCAACAATGTGATGCAGCTGTGAAAAAGGATAATATTCTGGGGGTATATTAAAAGGTGTTTCATATGTTAAGACATGGAAGGTAACTGTCCTGCTATTCAGCACAGATGAGGCCCCAGCTGGACTGCTGGGTCCAATTCTGGCTGCCACACTTTACAAAACATGAATAAACTGAAGACAGTCCAGAAGAGAGCAACAAAAATTATTTAAAAAAAAACCCAGTCTGATCTATGAGGAAAGATTAAACATATAGCATGTTAAGTCTAGAGATAAGAAGACTGAGTGAGGACCTGATAACAGTTTTCAAATAAGTTAATAGCAGCTATAAAGAGGATGGCGATCAATTGTTCATGTCCACTAGAGGTAGGACAAGAAATGGAATTACTTACAGTAACTGGAGTTTCTTTTAGATGTGCAGTCCCTATCTGGATTCCAAATGTAGGTGCACATACACACCATGCACCAGAACTGTTTGAGTAGTGTTCATTAACAGCGTGTGCATCAGACACGTGGTGCATCCAAAAATCTTATGAGGCTGCACTGGTCAACGACCTCCAGGTCTCTCTTACCAACAGGCGTAAAGGCCATAGCAGAGGGGATGGGAAGTGGGCATGGAATACAGATAGTGACCACACATATGGAAGCAACTCCAGTTACAGTAAGTAACCTCCATTTCTTCTGCCAGTGCTGGTCCCTATGTGAATTCCAGATGCAGGTAGCATAGCACACAGTACTCAGCCTGGAGATGAGATCAAATGAAATCCATTCATTTCCCAACCTTTCACCCTAAAACCACATGCTTGCCCAGGGAGTGCACACAGCAGTCACTCGATATTCGCCACTCAATGTGGCCTTCTATCTCCAATGCATGTGTGCTTTTTGAGTCTCACATCAACTTTTCCTCACTATTGTGGAATGCTGCCAAGGACAAGCTCTTTCCTTCCAGCATCTCTCAAAGTGGATCTCCCATGGTATCTCTGAATGCTACACTCTTTCACAAGTCTCTCTGCAACCTGGAATCACTGCCATGGCTGTCAGTTACTAACCAGTTGGACAGAAATAATGGCCACCAAAAAGATTACCTTCATAGAGAGGTGAGTAACTGAGTAATTGCCAGGGGCTCAAAAGGCAGTTTGGTGAAGAGGACACGGTTAAGGTCCCAAAAAGGGGAAAGACATTGAGAAGATGACATAGGAACCATGCAGTGGTAGGATGGCTGAAGGCAGAGAAGCTATGAGCAGGAGGGAGGAAGCCAAAGAGTGCTACCAGTTGGAATTAAATGAAGGAATGGGGAAGGTGCAAGAGTCACAGGTGAAGCAGATAATCAAGGATGGTAGGAACTGAAAAAGAGCCCAATGGATGGTGTTGGTGGGATGCCTTCCTCTGTATCATTGGGCATGGCTCACTTGCTGGTTGATTCTCTGTATTTTAAAGTCTTTAAATCATGATCTGAGGACTTTAATAACTCAATCATAGGTTAGAGCTCATTACAGGAGAGGGTGGGTGAGATTTTGTGGCCTGCATTGTGCGGGAGGTCAGACTAGATGATCATATTGGTTCCCTTCTGACCTTAGAGTCTACGAGTCTATGCCCATGCTGTGAAGCATTTCCATTTAGCCTGATGGCATGTTCTGGTGGATGGTCATCTGTTATGTGAGAGGATGTCACATAGAGATTAAGAACACATGCTGTCTGTGGGAGAGTCCCATCCAAATACTATGCCAGATGGTGAAATGGTTCTGGGTTGGGATGCTGAATCTGACCATGTGCCAGTGTGAGGAATGGGTGCCTCATCCCACAAGTGAAGCACCTGTGGTGAGAGTGGTGTAGGGTACATGAGAGCTGAGGAGATCTTGTTGGGATAGATCCCCAGAGCCACCATAGAGAGAGCAGCAAGGTGGGAAGGAAAGGAACTCCATAAGGTACCCTTGGATTTATAACGTCTAACATCCAGCAGTTGATTGTAATCTTGCCACAGTTGGGAGCAAAATGCATAACAGTCCCAAAGACAATGGGAGAACAAGTAGAGAGATGTTCTCAGGTCTCAAGGAAGGAGTCAAAATAAGTGTTTGGAAGGATGCTGCAGGAAAGTGGAGGTAGAGGAGGTGGCAGCAGCAAGGAATTGGAGCCTTCGGGGTCATTGGCAGCAGCAGGATTAGTCCTGTTGGCGCAGATTGTAAGATTGATAGACATGGCATGTAGGGTAGCGTGGTCTGAAAGAGGCTTGGTGTTGCTGTCAAGTTGAGGCCAAAGTATAAATGCCCAGGATCCTGAGTGTGGTGCAAGACTTGTCTTTGAAAGAATGGAGGCACTCATCAGTCTCATCACTAAAAAGCTTACGGTTATCAAATGGAAAGTCCTTTCCAGGGTCTAGACCTCTTTAGGGAAACCAGAAGTCTGAAGTCAGGAATCTCCACAGAATACAACGACCAGTTCTAGGGAACAGAACCTTGTGTCCCCTGCATCAATGACAGTTCAGAGTGTCACCTTGGCTACTTTATCTTCTGGATGGAAGCTTTCAAAGTCCACCATGTTGAATATGATAGGAAGTTAGAATTTGCCGATATGGACTGGTAACTGGCAATAGGGGAGGGGGCAGGGCCCAGGGCCAATCGGCCTATGGGGGGCCCCAGCCTTTCCCGCTCCCCCCGGTACCAGGGGGAGGCAGGGCAGGCCAGCCCAGATGCCAGGCTCCATGCTCCTGCCATACCCCTGGGCCAGCTGGTCTACCCAAGGATGGGGTGGGATCAGCTGGCATGCTGTATGGTCTCCAGTGTGGCCTTCCAGGGCCTGTGGCCCTGAAGGGCTGCACCGCGTGCCAGTTGGCCCCATGGGGCTCAGCAAAGCGCGGGGTCTAGGGCTGTTGTCCTGGCTGCCCCTCCCCCTCAAGGACAGCCCTGACTGGCAATGCAGCACTACAGGCCCACTGAAGAACAGACTTTCCAGCCAATGAGATCGAGTTTTGTGGCCATTCAATCCAAAGGGTGGTCTTAAAGTGCTGTTGCTGGGCACACACAGTTGCCACTAAAAGCATGAGAGAATTTGGTGGTAGATCTGTAAATAAAAAGTCCGTGTCCCTGTTGAAGATAAAATAGGCTCTTCCTACTTAGGCACAGAAGCACAGGATGCCGGGCTGTGCCAGATGGGTTGAGCTGGCTAATGTAGAGTGCTATGGATGGGGAAGGCAGTGGGATGAGCACCTCATCTGGAGATGAAGAAGCCCCCAATGGAATTGGTGAGTCCACTGGTGCCAACAGTACCAGGGGTGCAGGAGATGTAGTATTGCTGGGTTCCTCAAAGCAGGGTAGCCTGGTCAGTGAAGAAATGTTGTGGTGCTCCATGGCCACAGTAGGAGTCCCAACAATGCCAGTATGATCATGTGTATAGATCAACTGGTACTGATGGTTCATGGGGTATTAGAACTATGCTTCAGTCATGGGTCCATATGCTGGTGCATAGAGCAGTCGTCATGGTTGTGGGCTGTAGGAAAGCACTGGAGAAAAGGCAGCATCCTGCTCCAATGTCCATTCAGAATCAGAGAGCTAGTCTGGGAGGGCAGGTGCCATCAGAATGAGTGGAACTGGTGGTTCATGGTAGCTTTGTGATGAGGTTCCTGCATGTGGTACCAACAGTGCACTTAAGAGAAGCACAACGCTGCCCAAGCAGTAACAGTTCATCTGCTGGTGACAAAAGTCATACCATCTCCAACGATCTGGGATGCAGCGGGAAGCATGCATGGGGAGAAGCAATTTGAAAGTAGACGTATGGACAGATAATCAGCCAAGCATACATGGAACTGGGTGTGCAAGGCCAGACAGTCTTGGTGGTGTAGGTGGAGCTGGGGCAAATGCGGTGGCCTGATCCCAGAGGCCAAAAACAATGCCAAATGGTCACGTGATGTTTCGTCTTGTGCTCCATCTGAGGCTTCTTGAGAGGGAGAGCAACCAGATAAACACATGACTTGTCACCCAACAGGGAGGTAATGCTGCAGTTTCGTGGTGGTTCCCAAAGAGGGACAGCATGAGTGTGTTTCTTATGAGCATGATGGGGCTTCTTCAGTGCAGCCACTGGCACTGGTGCCTCTAGTGATCTTGAGCAGTTGTTCTCAACCTTTTTCAGGTCACGACACCCTTGGTGGCATATTGCAACCCTACAGGACACACCAGCTCCCTCCGCCCCCCCCAGCCAAATCCAGCCATCTCCCCAGCGCTCTGCGACACACTGCTGTGTGGTGACACAGTAATGTATCCCAACACACTGGTTGAGAACGGCTGCTCTAGAAGGTGCTGGAGGAGCGCTCACAGACAGTGAGGCTGAGTGCTCTAATGGATTTGCCGGTGCCCTACTTGAGTGCACACGTGGGCATATTGCCTCCTCCTTGAGATGTTTTCAGAGATGGAGTTCACAAGCCGCCTGTGTCTGGGGAGGAAAAGAGTGGCAAATGGAACACCAGGAGACGATAAGGGCTTTACCAAGACAACAAAGGCATAGTTGGTGCTCGTTGCTCATGGAGAAGGAATGCAAGAAATGCAGCTTTAAAGCCAGCTTGTTGGGGCATACTCTCCTGCGACTGGTGGGACACCCAGCAGGAAGGAAAGTAGCAGGCAGCTAACTAATTATTAATACAAAACTATTAACCATTAAGAACTACGTACAAACAATTAAAAGGTTATCTCAATAAAGACAGCTACACAGCAAGGAAGAACAAGGAGGAAGAGGGTATTCTGAGACAGGCCATATGGCAACATGCGTCAACTCGCGCAGCATCATAAGATCTCAAATGCACTATGTGGCCAACATGTGATGCACACATGGCTTGACAGACATTACTACAAACAGTTCCAGCTCTAGTACATGGCATGTATGCACACCCACATCTGGAATTCACATATGGACCAGCACTCAAAGAAGTAATGGACAATCTGCAATAAGAAAGATTTAATTAGATAGTAGAGAAACCCATCTAATTATAAGAGTAGTCAGGCTATGGAACAGGCCTCCAAGGGAGGTTGTGGAATCCCCATCATTGGAAATTTTAAAAAACAGATTGAACAAACACCTGTCAGGAATGGTCTAGGCTTACTTGTTCCTGCCATAGTGCGGCCTGCACAGGTGGACTTGATGTCTCGAAGTCCATTTCAGCCCTATATTTCTATGATTCTATGAAAACACATTATGGAATTATTAGTGTGAGGGTGGCAGGGTCCATTTGATCACTTAGCCCATGCCAGGCTAATGAGATACACATTTATACTCCAGTCTGCCACACACCAAGTTTCCATGAGGATAAGCCCTAAGCAACAAACACTCAATCGGCATCTAACTCAGGGTAGTTTTAAAAATCACTGAGGCAAGTTCTGTACTCAGTTACATGAATACAACCCTGCTGATGTCAATATTTACACATGTGAAGCTGAGCAATTAAACTGACTCACTACAGTTATGCTACCCAGCCCTTCCCCAAGAAAATGTTTTTCCATCTGTTTTGCTATCACTTTTCCCAACCTCCCCCCCCCCCGCCCTTCTTTTGGGCCCATTTTGATTCTCCTCTCATTTACCCTTTTTTTTTTAAACAACCACAACACTCCACTGGCCTCAGTAGAATTACGTCTTGCACGCTGTTGTAAATGAGATCAGAATCAGACTCACTGATTTCCCTGATTTTGAAGACACGTACTTCAAATTTCTCTTAAAAATTTAACACTCTGAACTGGGTCCTCCAGTCTTGTCAGTCACACTGCACGTGGGAGCAGATCTCTAACCGCTGATATGGTTAGCCATTTAGTACTGAGCATGACTGCTGCAAGCAGTCTTTGTGGGTTCAGCCACTGTGCTGAGGAAACATGAAATAGAAGTCAATGAGACATGGAAATGACTTTTGCCAAAAAATGAGGTCCTGAATTCGTTACTTAACAAGCTCTTCTATTGTTTATTTAGTTATTTTAAGGTGATTGATTAAGCTATGGCACCACATAAGAGATAACATAGAAGATTTTTTGGTCCTAACGACCATATTCATATCCTGGCACTTTTCTTTCTTCATTTTGGATGGAGTGTTTAAAAATCTGAGCATCTGTCTGGGGGCAGGAAAATAGCCCCACAATATAAGCATTGGTCTTAAAAAGCAAAAACATCTACAGTCATGAGTAAATCGTAACTGAATTCAGTGGGGAACCTAGGTGTTGATAAGTGTCCTGCTAGCTCACAAAGTGTTTTTTCTTTAAAAAAAAAAAAAAAAAAAAAAAAAAAAAAAAGGTGCCGGTACGTCAACAGGAGCAATGCGGGGGTGGATATCAAGACCTTCCACCATTGCCACCCCCTCCGGGGCCTCTCCAACCACCCCCCCGCCTGCTGGCTCCCCAACCCCCCACCTCCCTTGCCCCTCCCCACCCACCAGATCCCCACCTCCCCAGTCCCACTCCCTGCTCCCTCGCCCCCCTCCCGGCCCCCTCACCTCCTGCTGGTTCCCTGACCCCTTCTCCGCTCTTCTTGCCCCCCCACCCCTTCCCCACCCCCTACCCCAAATGCTTCTCAACCCTCCTGTCCCCCTCCCCCTTACCTGGCCAGAGCTGCAGGGGCGGCCAGAGTTGCTCCCTGGCGGCCAGGGTGCTCCTGCCCTGAGCCACGCATCTGAGCATGCTCAGGGCAGGAGATTTGAAAAAGCTGCAGCCTGGTCACAGCCCCCAGGCATCTGTGGGCTGTATTCTGGCCCGCGACTGCTGCTCCTGGGCCCTGCTGGCCCCACTGCAAGGCCAGGGGGCCGGGGTTAGCAGGGGAAAGGAGATCTGCTCCTTTCCCCCGCTGACCCCAGCCCCCAGCTGAGTAGCGGAGCCAGCCAGGAAAAAGTAGGTGCCGGTACGCCATACCAGTGCATGCCAGCTCAAAAAAAGCCCTGCTCACAAATATGATCCAGTGAAGGAACTATATGGATTTGAGACATTAATGGACAGACACACAAGAAATGAGAGGTACATCACACTAAATAGCATTAATTCATTCCTATATCACCATGTTGGTTTGTGAAGAAACCAATAACTCTACTACATTCTGGAGTAAGCACTGAGATAGTAAACTGGTGAACTCTGACCAAAGAATAGCGTCATTTGTCTCTTGACTATATCAAGATCCACACAGAACTAAAAGGTCAAAAGTACTTGTCACACAATTGAAAAATATTTAAGAACCAAGCCCACTCCACTTACATTCTGTACAGTTTGATGACATCACTCTGTCAGTTTAAAAGAAAAACCTCGCTGAATTATTTGCATTCAATCTTAACCTCAAGTACTTCTAATATAGGTCATCCAGAGAAGCTTGTACTGCAGCCAAACCTAGGCCTCAAATCAAACCTCTAAACTCAGAGTTATAAAAACATTTAAAAGCTTTGCCAGTTTGTTGGAGAAGTGCAAACCACTTTCCTTGCCGCAAAGGAAAGTAACAACAGCTACAAAGAAACTCTCTTAAAACTTATACAGGTATATTCTTTACATTTCAAAATTTTATAGAGTACATTCATATTTATTTACTGTGGTAGTTTGCCCAGGTATTGCTTATATCATTTTGAGGAATGAACTCCTCTACACACATTAAGCTGCAATTAGGATTCTATTCAGGAGAAACTAAAGAAGTTAGGACAGTGACTGAGTTTGGTCCACACTGGAGGTCTGGTCATGCTACTGAACAATGGTAAAGTTTGGGAAAATTGGCAGTTTCTGTCCAGGAGATACACAGAAGTAGAACAGTAGGAATGGTAACAAATCAGAACTAAAGTGAATAGGCAGAGGTGTAGAGGAAATCCTAATTATGACTAAAATTCACAAATTACAGCCCAGTATTCCCCCACAGTCCATAAAAAAGGGAGTAAGATCAGAACTAAGATGGAACTTATGAAGGACCATTCTTTTCTATTCTTGTATATTCCCAATGCCCCTTATCTTTTACACCAGTTCATTGGAACATGGTGTACATGATATTCCACCCTTCAGAAACTGAAAAATATGAGCCTCTATATTATCATTTATATCAGTGGTTCCTAACCTTTTTGGCTCAAGGGCCACAGATATTTTTACAACCCTGAAGGGCCACCAGTCTTCATCAGCAGCCCACTTCCCCCTCCCCTACTGCAGCCAGACAGAAGGAGTTCAGTGAGGAGGCTTCCTCCTTGCTGATCTCCCATCTCTGTGTCCTGTAGCCCTGTGTGCCCTACCTGGGTCCCTAGGCATTGGCTCCCATCTGCAGCCAGGGGGACAGAAGATTAGTGCTCCCCTCCTCTGGCTCCAGCTGGAACCCCAGCACCTAGGGTCAGAGCAGAGCACTTTGCTCTCTGCTGGAGCTGTGGGAGGGGAGTACTGATCTCTCCTCCCTCTGGCTCCATCAGGCCACAGGTTGGGACCCACTGATTTATATAGCGCTACAGTGTGCATGGCTATTTACAAACACACACAAAGACACAGTATTTAGAATCTAAAGACCCTCTTTCAACTCAATAATATGTTATTTACAATAGTATTCCTGATGATATGAATAATGTCCTTCAACACAGTAAAAGTTGGTAGTTAAGTAGTACAATATGGCAGAGAAAGGGGAAGTGGAAAGAGTGGGGTGACAGTACAAAAATATACCAGGTTATACAGAGCTGGGATTTTGGTGGATGCACAAAAGAATGGGTATTCCAAATGTGTCCACAAAAGTCCACTGGGAATACAGGAAAGCTGTAAAGCCAAAGCCATCATGATCTGTAACCCAAAATATGCTTATTCTTATTCAGTCAACTAATGTGATTTTTCTTCTTCATGGCAACATCAAAGGCTAAAGAGAGGAAGACAACAGAGTCCTGTGGCACTTTTAAAGACTAACAGATTTATTTATCGCATGAGCTTTCGTGGGAGAAAATCCCACTTCGTCAGACGCTTTGAAGAATCAAAGCGTCTGACGAAGTGGGATTTTCTCCCACGAAAGCTCAT